>CM053754.1:5352368-5365033 GCA_028658305.1 Pachyuromys duprasi
ATACACACACACACACACACACACACACACACACAGAGAGAGAGAGAGAGAGAGAGAGAGAGAGAGAGAGAGAGAGAGAGAGAGAGAGAGAGAGAGAGAGAGAGAGAGAGAGAGAGAAGTTCATTTAGTGTCTTAGTGTCACTCATACATATGTATTTAGGGCTGCTTAGCATTGGACCATCTGTCTGAGGCTCATCCCAGGAGCATATGGATTCTCCTTATCTCTCAAGTCAGTAATACCTTTGGCTTGTCATCTAGAGGTAGGGCCTTGTGAGATTTCCCCCATTCATGTTGGCATGTCAGTTGCTACTATTTCCAGTATTGTTTAGGTAAACATACAGTTACAATTTCAAGGGTGCACCTCAAATCTTGAAGCGATCAGCAGATCTAAACCTTTAAGAGCACTTAACAGCTAGAATCATTTGGTAGTTCCATCTAAACTTTTGGCAGAAATCAGCTATCTTAAAACTTTAACATTTCACATCAGCCATCTTAAAATTTTAATGTGCCACAGGACTGAGTTCTTAGATCCTGCAGAGAAGGGGCTCCTGAGGCAGTGCATTGCAATGGGGAAGAAGAGCAGCAGTTTACCGCTGAGAAGTATTCATCCATTGCCAGTTTCTCTTTTCTTTCATAACTTTTTATTGATTCTCTGTGAGTTTCAAAACATGTACCCCAATCCCACTCATTTCCCAGTCTTTCCATATCCAACCTCCACTGCTGTTCCATGCCACCAAAGAGAAATAAAAAATAAAACATCTCACTATAGAAGCTGCAATGTTTCAAGGTGTGTTGTACAGTGTACCCCTTTGCCTAAACAACTTTTTCCAACCTTCAGAAGTTATGTGGAGATGTGAAGGGTTCTCATAAGTACTAAGCTTGAAGACTCTCAGACCAACAGCATTGGAATTGGCAAAGGTTGCTTGTGAACAAATATATATATTTATGTCACCAAACACACTAAATTATTGGTCTCTAGAAACAATTTCCATTAAGAAATGACTTTAAGTTTTCCCCTGCCATTCAATATTCCTCTATTGAGAATTCTCTGTTTAACTCTGCACCCCATTTTTAAATTGGATTATTGGTTTGTTGATGTTTAACTTCTTAAGTTCTTTATATATTCTAGACATTAGCCCTCTGTCAGATAAAGGGTTGGTGAAGATCCTCTCCCAATCTGTAGGCTGTGTTTTGTTTTGAAGACAGTGTCCTTTGCTTTACAGAAGCTTTTCAGCTTCATGAGGTCCCATTTATTGATTGTTGATCTTAGAGCCTGTGCTGTTGGTGTTCTGTTCAGGAAGCTGTCTCCTGTGCCAATGAGTTCTAGGCTCTTCCCCACTTTTCCTTCCAACCAATTTACTGTGTCTGGTTTTATGTTGAGGTCTTTGATCCACTTAGACTTTAGTTTTGTGCAGGGTGATAAATATGGAACTATTTGCATTTTTCTACATGTAGACATCCAGTTAGACCAGTGCCATTTGTTGAATATGCTATATTTTTTCCCCCATTGTTTTGGCATCTTTGTCAAAAATCAAGTATCCAAAGGTCCTTAGTCATCAGGGAAATGCAAATAAAAACAATCCTGAGATTTCACCTTATACCCAATCAGAATGGCTAAAATAAAAAACTCAAGTGACAACACATGCTAGAGAGGATGTGGAAAAAGGGGAACCCTTCTTCATTGCTGGTGGAATGTAAAGTTGTACAACTACTTTGGAAATCAATCTGGCACTTTCTCAGAAAATTAGGAATACTGCTACTTCAAGATCCAGCTATACCACTTCTAGGTGTATATCCAAAAGATGCTCAAATACACAACAATGACATTTTCCCAACCATGTTTGTAGCAGCTTTTTTCATAATAGCCAGAACCTGGAAGCAACCCAGATGTCCCTCAATGGAGAAATGGATACAGAAATTGTGATGCATTTACACAATGGAATACTACTCAGCAACTGAAAACAAGGAAATCATGAAATTTGCAGGCAAATGGTGGGATCTAGAATAGATCATCCTGAGTGAGGTATCCCAGAAACCGATAGACACACATGGTATATACTCACTTATAAGTAGATATTAGACATATTATATAGGATAATCATAGTAAAATCTGTATACCTAAAGAAGCTAAGCAAGAAGGAGGACCCTGGGTAAGATGATCAATCCTCACTCAGAAAGGCAAATAGGATAGATACCAGAAGAGGGTGAAAACAAGGAACAAGACAGGAGCCTAACACTGAGGGCCTCTGAAAGACTCTCCCCAGCAGGGTATTAAAGCAGAGGCTGAGACTCATAGCCAAACTTTGGGCAGAGGGCAGGGAATCTTGTGAAAGAAGAGGGATATAGAAAGATCTAAAGGGGTCAGTAGGTCCAAAAGGAGACCAACAGAGTCACCCCAAACAAACAAGCAAACAAAAACTGAGCCCTGGGGCCCCTGATAAGAATGATATCCCAACCAAGGATAATGCATGGAGAGGACCTAAAACCCCGCTCAGATGTAGTCCATAGACTTAGTCTCCAAGTGGGGTCTCTAGTAAGGAGAACAGGGGTTTTCTCTGGCATGAACTCAGTGACAGGCTCTCTGATCACCTACCCCTGGGGGTGCAGCCTTGCCAGACTACAGAAGAAGACAATGCAGCCAGTCCTGATGAGACCTGATAGGCTAGGGTCAGATAGAAGGGTCAGAGGATCTCTGCTATCAGTGGACTAGTGGGGGGGCATGGGGGAGAAGAGGGAGGTAGGGTGGGGTTGGGAGAAGACAAGGGAGGGGGCCACAGCTGGGATACAAATTGAATAAATTATAATAAATGATAATAAAAATGTCAATAAAAGAAGAAATGACCTTAATAACTTACCCATTTTCTTTCAGTCATCTGTTGCCCAAGTCTCTTTCAATAGAAAAAGATGTAAAGAACTCTAATGTCACAGTAAAAACAAGAGGCAATCATACCCTGGGCTGATCTTTATCTATAGTTCGAGTCATCCTGGATGTGTTCCACATAAAGTCAATGCAGAGAAAGACAAAGCCACAGACTTGGGAGATACTGTCTGAAATTAATTTCTGGCTTTGCCACCTACCAGCCGCCACCCAACTTGCCCACCTTGGGCAAGTGTTAATTTGTGTAGGCAATAATTTCTCTTTCAAATCTGAAGTGAATAGCTCCCACACAACAGAACTATCATTGTGACTACATGAGTTACTACATGTAAAGAACAGAAAAGAGTTCCTGGCACACAGTGGGCATGCAAAACCTTTAAGTGACTATGATTATGTGATGCCTTGTCTATCTTTCTCTTCCATTTATCTAGGCTCTGTGAACACATTGACTCTCCCTTGATTGAGTCACTGTGGTATCCTCAGCACTCATAGTTCCTACAGCCTGAAAGATTTCTGAGCGTACATCTCTTGGAATGAATGGATGCTGCTTGAGCCTCTGGCAAATTCTACTTTCACATTTAAACTTGTCGATAAGGTTTCATATGACCAACTCATTCCCCACACATAAAATATACATACAGCTGAACACAGAGGCATATATCTATAATCCCAGACACTGAAGAAGGTGAGGCAGATGGACAGTGAGCTTAAGACCAGCCTGAGCTATATAGGAAGACCTTACTACATAACTGTTTTAAATAAAGAAAAGACATGCACAAAAGACACCGAGTAAGCAACCACCTAGTTTCTTTGGTCAGTCATAAATTTTACTATTCAATTTCCTGAAAAAAATTCATCTCAGGTTTCCTTGACCTTAATTACTAAAACTTTGTTTGTTTAAAAAAGGCTCCCCATATGCTAAAATATTGAAATTCTTGGTTACTAGTTGGCGGAACAATTTGGGAAGTATTAGGAAGGTGGGAACAGGCATAGCCTTGGAGACATAGCCCACTAGGTGGGCTTTGAGGTTTCAAAAGCCCATGCCTTTCCAGTAGCTGTTTCTCTGTCTTGTGGTTGTTGTCTCTACATGTAAGCTCTCAGCTATTACTCTACATCCGCCTGCCTGTTACCTGTTACATTCCCTGCCATGATGGTCATAACCAACCATCTGAAGCTGTAAGCAAGCCATCTTAGGATTCCTGTCTGTCCTTTCTTCCATGAGTGGCCTCCAACTTGTTCTTGGAAAACCTTAAGAACACTGGACCTGAGGGTTCCAGTGACTAGATGAAGTATAAGAAGCAAACTAAAGAAGGAAATTTGTTCATTCAATGACTGGTGCAGCAGAAATGTTTTGCAAGCTGACTCTCATTCTCCCCAAATTTAAGAGGTGAATAAGCCCCAGGTTTACTCCCCAGTAGTCAGCATGTAGCCAGAAACTCTGGACAGCAGGACCATCCAGGCTGCTTAATATATTTACGCTTACAGGCAAAGAACTATAGGCAACTAAGGGATGGGAGAAAGAGCCTTCTTCAGGGAAGAAAACACCAATCGGTTATCCAACACCAAACGGTCAGCCCTGAAACATATGTGCAAACAACATTATGCAGACTGAACAGGTAAAACTTATGTATTTACGTATGTATGTATGTATGTAACAACAGCTAATGAAGAACTCATGCACTGGAGAGAGTAGGGCAGAGTATGTTGGAGACTTCAGAGGGAGGAAAGGGGAGGGGAAATGATATAATTACATTATAATCTCAAAAAAATAAGTGAAATAATATAAAGAAGACAGACTTAAACCTTGCTAATAAGACGGTATGTATATAGTATATCTCATAAGAAATATACTAAGAAATTTAAGGTCAATTATAGCTTACCTGCAATAAAATCTAGTAAGTTCTATTATTTCTCCAAGCATACATTACCAGGCTTTATTATAAAATTAAAACCAGTCATACTTGTAAAATTATTGGGGCACAGTCCAAGCATCCTTGAGGAAGACATGAATATTTCTTCAAAATGTCATTTATTTAAAACCAGAAAGGGTGCTAATCAGTTTCTCTGTAGAACTCACAGCAAGGCACGTGGGGTACACAGCATGGCTATCTTCACACCAAGACCAGTACCTCCAGGGGCCTGTATCCATTCTTCAATTCAGATCTATCAGCATGTATTTCTTCAATGATCTGTAACGGCTTTATAGCTATGCCTAGCTCACTTATCATATGAGGAAAATATACTCTGACTCAAAAAACCATTGCTATTTAATTGACATACTTTGCAACCTTGCCATAAAGGTTTAGATAGTGTTTGAGGAAACTGCTCATATCTGAAATGGTAAGGCTGCCCTTACAGTATCAACGTTCCAGGAAGGACTGGCAAGGCATAGGGAGAAAGTGTAGATATTGTAAGTGCTCTAAGGTGACTGCTAATGTTCTGGTTCGGGAAGGAATTTCAGAAGAAGGGGCCATTTCAACTGTAAGCCAAAGAAAGCCCAATTTCCATGGCACAGTAGAAAGGTGTCCATATTCATGGCTGTGTAACAGCTGCTCTGACTGTCCATCGTTCAGATGACCCTGGTATTGATACCAATCAAATGCAGTCAGTGGCATGGTTCACCTTCCACCATCTCCTCTGTCCTCATGAAAAGCTCCTGCCAGATGCTCCAGTATTTATCCCTGCAGAAGTCACTGATTCAGTATATAAACCATCTCTCTCCAACATCTTTTGGCACATTTGCCAGTCCAAAATCAAAAGAAAAGGGAATAAGCTGTTAATTCATATTATCAAGACTTCCCAGGCATTTTTTCATGCTGTCGAATCACTGCTTTAAGCATTCTCACTGGTCTCTGGATTCCTGGAGTACTGCTTTCTGTTGCTAAGGAGAAGCTGGCAGAGGATGAAAATATTCTGAAATTGAAAGCAGCTTTAAACACAAGCTAATGGAAGCACTGATCAGCTTGGAGGCAGCAGCATCTTCTCTCTCCTTGGAACATGGCTGCAGGGTGGACCAAGTAGCCTTGGAGGAACAGACCATGGGAATGAACTGGGGGACATTTCTGTTTCTCTGGCCCATAAGGATATATTCTGGCTAACCCACCAGGGTTTTCCAGCTGAGACCTTCAGCTATGGCTGGATTACAAGACTCCTCAGAATAGAACAGAAACAAACAGAACACAGGTCAGAGCCCTCATCCATTGGGGCTCTTTTTATATATGTTAAAACCCTTAGGGAATAACCATACTTTGGTGCTCATAATATTAAATATACACACTCATAGAGTTGACTGTGGATTCCACTTTTGTTCTCTTCTTTGGGACCTGGAATGTAAGGGGTTTTAACAGATGTGGACCATTTTTAGTGAGACACCAAGAGGATAAATAAAAATTGGTCTTTCTTTTGAGGTTATATTACTGTGCTTCTTAATAAATTATTGTTGAATTTGCTTTCTTGCTAGCAATTAATTCTTATTGTTAACAAGATTCTCAGCATATAATTTTTGCGCAAGCCAGAATGACATAAAAATCAGAAGGAATCATCTATACTCTGAGACTAAAATATATGTAAACATTACCTCATCCTAACTTTCCTGAATAATAATAACTCATTACTGAGATGCTGCCTGGAACTATGTGGTGCTATTTAAAGTGTTGTTGAATGTGTCTTGGTTGTTGCTATTTTTTTTAACAGCATGCTCAATTACTTAAAACCACATAAGCAAGTTTTTATCTTCCTACAAAGTAAATTAGCAAAGTAGCTGCTAAACTCAAACTATTTCTTTCAATATTCCACTTTGTTGTCACCGGGAAAGGGAGGTAGGTGATGGCCAGCAGAGGCAGACAGAGAAAGGAGACTTTGGCAATTTTCATTCACAAACGGTAATGGCAGTTTGGCCAACTGTGCACTTAGTTCTCCACCTATTTTATTCTAACATTTGTGCTAAGCAAAAGTGGTCTCCCAGGCTCTTTTGTTCCTATACACACATGTTCTTAAAGTCTTTGTACTTCCATGCTTTTTTTCTCTAGAGAGATACCCAACCATAGTCCCCAACCAGAGTCAACCAGGAACTATGTTGTGCTAAAAGGCTGCTTTCTCCATGTCTAACTACAGCAGCATTTCCAGCCCTGTGAGAGTGTCTGTTCTCAGTCTCTGGATTTTGGAAACTTACTTGCTATAGTAGCCTACCTTTCTCTATTATGGTGGCCAGTGTGAGAGGCTGTGTGAATGCCATGGATGTTAGTCTGGTTTTAAGATACTTCCAGAAGCAGAAGCTCGTGAAGGCTAATCATTGGATCTGAGAAAACGAGAACAGGCCAGTATCTGTGAGCCAGAGTGGAACAGACCTCATAGGAAGCTAGCAAGAAGAGGCACTTGAGAGCCATAGAAAGAAACACAGTTGTCATTACACTGTTCAGTGAAAGAGGTGCTTACTTTAAAGGAGACAGTAGACAAGGGGGAGGGGGAAATATGAGAATGCAGCTTCCCCATCCTATGCTTCTGCCATATAAATTCTTTGCAGGACATGGGATATTCTCTTTCTCTTGAGAGTCAGTGTTCTCAACAGTGCAGTGAGGCTGGGGCCATAAGTAACATCTGGGTCTGGCTCACTGGTACTTGTGCCTAGTCATCCTGACGTCAACCCCTCTGGGTGGAGATGGCAGTTCCTGGAGAGGAACTGGCACTGGCAGCTTTCTCTGGATACAAGGTGTAAGCGAGCATACTGCTGTCCTTCCAAAGGGGGCACCACACTCCAGATCTCCGCGTCAAGCCTGCTGCCCAGCTGCGACAGTAGTTTCAGGACTAATAAATCCATTTCCCCCCTGTGTGCATCATAGCTTTGCTGAAGCACTTTGATCTGCTTTAGTATAGGATATAAATACTAACAAATTAGGCCAGAAGTCAATTCCCATTGGCTGTACTTTGAACATGTTTTTACATGTAATTAATGTCTCTACTGTAGTTTCCAGATACTGTATTGTTTAATGCATGCTGGATTAATAACTGTGATATTCATAAGCAAATAATAATAATGATGCTTGCCCTTTATAATTAAAATCATATATTTATGTTCTACCAAATGACTCCAATGTTAAAATATAAAGCAAGCTGCAATTGGTTGTTGAAGTCAGAAGATAACTTAAAAGAAAAAAGCAGAGGTAGATTCTGGCATAGTCAGACTCACATAGACAAATGGAAAGAGGAAATCAGAATCCATGTTTGGCTGTGTCATTAGATATATAGTACATAGAAGATCAGATTTTGATAGTAGCGACAGTGGCTATATTCGTAGTGTATGGGATTGCATGGCCTTTTGTGTTTATACTCCAAACTCCCTTCCTCACCTAAAATTAATATTAAAATACGCAGAGGAAGATATCTAAGGAGTAGTACACACTAAATAGACTCAATACTTGATTTAATGGAACATAAGCAAACCATTGCATTCCTAGTAATGTTTGAGTCAGCTATTTGACTTGTTTAGGCTTTACCCGAGGCATCTATTCTAGGTCCAATTATAAAGATTTCTATGAAAGACAGTCTACATCAATCAGAAAATTGCCAGCATTCATACTTTCACATGACCAAGAGGAATCACATCACATTAAATGAAGAGTGACAATGGAAGAGCCTTACAACTTCACACACACACACACACACACACACACACTCACACACAAGCACACACACAAATACACAGAGAGAGAGAGACACACACACAGACACATACACACACTCAAACACAAAGGCACACATGCAAAGTACTTCAAGTCTATCTAAGACAGAATCCAATATGGTAAAAGAAAACAAATATCAAATACAATACAGTAACTCAGGAATTATGATTACATATATATTTTTACTTAAAACAGATTAAAAATCTAGACTACATAGATAATAAAATAAATAATAATTATTTTCAAGCTAGGAAGATAAACAATTTCTTACCCCTTTTCATGATTTTTTCTTTCTTTCAAAAAAAAATCTGTCCACAGTATCCATGAAGTAGTCATTGTCCAAATTTACCAAATTATCTCAGCATGCAGCTCAATGCCTTCCCTGGGGAAATATCCTTTCTGAATGCTCAACCTAGTTATCACCAAAAGGAGACACCTAGCTCCAGGCAGGCCATGGCAGGAACCATCACACGCGTGTCCAGCTTTATAGGAGGCTATTCTTCAAAGGAGTTGTGCTGTCTAATTACAGGTACACAGCTTCACCCACAGCTGAAAACACTCCTAGCCCAACTACTAGGGAGTCATCCTGACTGTGACACGAAAAGAATTCTTTGATCTTTCTCACCATACAGTAGAGGTCAACAATGGAGCAAAGATAGGTCACATGTTCAGCCAATCTCTGGATGCATGTTTCCAATAGTAGCCATGAATACCCCCCTTTACACACATATTAATATCCTAGGTGCAGTTCGCAATGTGCGCACACATGTTCACCATGGCCAAAGTTAAGTACATAGAGATGGGCTTCCAAATCACAAAATAGCACAGCTAATAGACTGGAAATTTTACTTCTTAGCCATTCGTTCTCTTTAAACTCTAAACTTTTGTCCTTCTTTAAACTCTTCTAACAATTGTGCTGGAAGCTCAGATGTCCCCTTAAGGTGGAGCTCCCCTCAGAGAAGACTCACAGTGGGAATTTAAGGAAGGTTTGATCCTATGTGTTCAGACTTGACTCCTGTCTCGCTGGGAGTAAACACTCCACATAAGGGAGTGGATGGCTAGTATCTAGAATGGGCTTTCATCTGGGTACCATGTCCCCAAGCCCAGCACTGGCACAGGTTCAGTCAGTGTGTTAGTGAGTGCTCTTGGCAGAGACCATGGACAGGAGGGTTCAGGAAGTCATGCCTGTGTGGTTAGTGACTGCAGGAGAGGCTGCTGTGCTTCCTCTTTTTTTCACTATTTCTTTATTATTTTCTTCAGGTTTTGTTCCATCCTCCCTCCCTCATCTTTTCCCCTATCAACAGTAATTGTTCTCACTCCTCAAATCAAGACCAGACATTAGAAAACAAATCAACACTTCAGAAGAGCTGATTATTATACATCACAGTGATTATACTTAACAATGTTCTATATTCTTGAGAAGTGCTGACAGAAAATGTAAGAGCTTTAACAACAACAAAAAAACCTGTTATGTAAGAGTCGTTACCTTGATTCAGCTTATATCACAAGGTCTACTTGTATAGGACTATCATACTGTACAGATAAAGCTGTATAATTTTCATTTGTCAGAAAAGGAGATCTCACTTGTTAGATACTCCGTAGTTTTGGTAAACACTTGTTACAGAATAAGTGTTTCAAAAGCATCCTTACCCTAGGTGGGGGAAATGAAGCTTCAGAAAAGTCATTATCTGAGGGAGGCATAAGCAGGAGGTGTGCTGGGCGCAGAGAGGCAACACCATTTGTATTTCCTGTGATTCTCAGAAGTTAAAAAGAAAGGATACAATAAGCCTTGGAGCTGTGGGTGGTGGTTGGGTGGTTTTGTTTGTTCTCAGCAGTTTAGTATGAATTGGGGCTAGGAACATTTCTAAAGTGCAGAAGGACCCTCAGGTGCAGTTTGCAGAGTGGAGGCCTAAGCACAGGAGATGGATACTGAAGACCTCTGAGTCTCCTCAGTCATGAGTCCACAGCCTGTAACCCCTGGTCATGGCAGTAGACAAGGTCAACATGGGACTCACTTAAGATGGAAAAAAAAATCAATAAAATATTATTTAACCCAGAAGTCACAGCAAAGTCTGGCCAATAGGGAAGAAAATGTAAAGTAAATGGAGAAGCAGAAATTTCTGGAGGCTTTGAAAGATGCTGCAAGTGTGAACACATATGTCACAGGATATCTGGTTCAAGGTCCTAAACTCTAGGGATGAACTCACTGCAGGACTACAAACAAACAAACAAACAAACAAACCACCACCACCAACAAAAACAAAACAAAACAAAAAGCAGAGGCTAGATGCTGCCAGGGAGCCTACAGCTGCCCTACCTTGCCTTGCCTGCTAAGTTCAGGGAGAAAGTAGACAAGAATGCTGGCAGGCAGAAGAGCCAACATTAGACATCTTCAGGAAGAAATAACTCATTGTAGAAAAAACCACAGGAGATCATAAGAATGTCTGTGCACAGCACAGCTGGCCATGTGCCCACTATTTGACATTCTCAGGGAACAAAATGAAAATAAATCCAGTGGGTTAGAACAAGATAGCAAGAGGTCTGAAATAGGGTAAGTAATGAACCAAGAGCAGAACAAAGTTTCTACAATTCTTTGAAAATATATATTCAAGGAAAAGCCATAGTGTAGGAAGCCTGTCTTCCCACATATCTAGATCAAGGCACACGCAAATGTGTACAGGAAGTTTGAAAGAGCATCATAGAAAAAGGTGAGGTTGGAGAAGTGAGGACGCCCCAGGAAGATGCACCCTTCCCAGGCCAGATCTCCCAAACCAAGGGGGCTGTAGACAGCATCTCCCCAGCTGTTGAGGGGCTATAACAGGTCCACAAACCTCGAGGTTAGAAGGTAGCTACCCTGACTGGGCTGGGAGGTGGGAGAATCAGCCCTGGAAAGATGACAGCAACATGACGTTCTGTGTGCTCCCTGAATGGAGCAGAGGTCCTGTTGATGGGTCAAGGCGGAACAGTAGACAAGTGAGGTAAAGAGCATCCTGGGTTTCTGTTTAGTCAAGGACAACACAGAACTACCATTTCCTGGATGAAAAATGATCATGGGTCTAGTGAACTGCAAATCACCTCTCCCTGGTATCTGAAGCAACTTAAAGCAAACAACATGTAGCCATGTTGAGAGTCTAGCTCTCTATTCATCTGTTAAAGAATAGGGAGAAGGCTGAGAGAACCAAGGATGTGAGAAATAATAGATTATCCCTTAAGGGAACAAAGAAGAAATTGGTGTTTGACATTTCTACCCCCAACATCCCTACCAATATTATGTTTTCAAGAAGCTAAAAATCTGTACTTCCCTTTTTTCACTCAGAGCTAACTATGGTCAATCAAATTTCCAAGATTTGTTATATACTATAAGCTAAGCATTTGCAACTGTTGAGTGTGGAGTATCCTCCAAAAGCCTATGATTTAGAAGCTGGTGGAATCTTCAAAAGGTGGAGCCTAGTGAAAAGGATTTAGAACACCGAGGAAATAGCCTTGACAGGAACATTTGAATCTCATCCTCTTTTTTTCTTGGGTTCCTGGCAACAAAGAGATGAGTAGCCTCCTCTAATGCAAACCCAAAAGTAACAGGTTAATCATGTATAAGTTGAAACCTTCAAAATGTGACATAAGATAAACATTTCTAATTTTTAAGTAGGGAGGGAGGAAGGCAGGGAAAGGGGAGGGTGGGATGGGGAGAAGGAAAGGGAAAGGGAGAGGGAGAAAGGGAGGGAGGAGGAGAGAGAGAGGGGCAGGGAGAGGGAGAGACCCAAAATTAACCTGTAAGCTCCATCTGCCCAAGGACCAGATACTAGTTCTTAGAAAATAACAAAGCCTCATGGGAAAGTATGGTGGCCTATGGGTTTGTCCCTATAAGTCCCTGCAACACATGGCTTGGGGCCTTTCTCAGCTGAGAAATTCCAGGGAATGGTATTAATCAAAGTCCATCTTTTGTTCAGTATTTAATATTTAATAAAGCTTGCTTTAAAGCTTGCCCAAAATGGTCAGGATTAATGAGAGAGAGAGAGAGAGAGAGAGAGAGAGAGAGAGAGAGAGAGAGAGAGAGAGAGAGAGAGAGAGAGAGAGAGAGAGAGAGAGAGAGAGAGAGAGAGAGAGAGAGA
>CM053754.1:5372922-5401375 GCA_028658305.1 Pachyuromys duprasi
AAGAAGGAGATGAGGGAGGGAGTGGGAGGGTAGGAGGGAATGGGGGAGGGGGCTACACCTGGGATTCAAAGTACCCAACCTGTGATTGAGATAAAAATAAATAAATTAAAAAAAAAAAGAAATGTCTTTGCAAGAAAAACTTACTTCCCATATTTAATAAAACATTAGATGGCTATTTCTATATCAAACTATATTTCAAGTTGTTATAAACTATTTTCAGGTATCAAACACATATTGGACAGAACAGAATTTGTTGTGAAACTAAGAGTGACAATACAAAACTATTAATGATGTAGAAAGTTTGTCCAAGTAATTTGTGTATGCATGCGTGTAGAAGACAATGGATGTGCTGAGCAGAAGCCAGAAGGGTGCACTGGCTGTCCTACTCTGTCACCTACCACTTTATGCCTTTGAGATAGGCTCTCTCACTGAACCTGGAGATTGTCACTTCAGCTAGACTGGCTGGCCACTGAGCTTCAGGGATCTATATGTTTCTATCTACCACACAAAGGGATTATAGGCACACAAAGGATCCAGACTTATCTTTATATGTGGATGCCTGGCACTGAGCCACCTCCTTACAACCTGCATAGATAGATTTTAGAGGTAAATGTCAGACTTTTACTAAAAATTATCAAAATATAAGTACTTATATGATACAACAGATTGCATTGTTTCAGATACTTAAAATTTTATAAAGAAACTTTTTACATCCTCTCCAGCATGTGTTGTCACTTGAGTTTTTGATCTTAGCCATTCTGATGCGTGTGAGGTGGAATCTCAGAGTTGTTTTGATTTTCATTTCCCTGATAACTAAGGACGTTGAACATTTAAGTGTTTCTCCACCATTCAATATTGCTATGTTGAGAATTCTCTGTTTAGCTCTGTACCTCATTTTTATTTAGATTATTTGATTTGTTGGTGTTTAATTTCTTGAATCCTTTATACATTCTGGATATTGGCCGTCTATCAAATGTAGGGTTGATGAAGATCTTTTCCCAGTCTGTAGGCTGTCATTTTGTTCTGTTGACTGTGTCCTTCAACCAAAGAATGGATAAAGAAATTCACACAATCAAATACTACTCAGCTATTAAAAACAAGGAAATCACGAAATTTGCAGGCAAATGGATGGAAATAGAAAAAATCATCCTGAGTGAGGTAACCCAGACCCAGAAAGACATGCATGGTATATACTGACTTAGAAGTGATATTTGATACTAGCCATACAATCTAAGATAAACATACTAAAATCTACACATCTAAGGAAGCTAAGCAACAAGAAGGACCCTAGGGAAGATGCTTAATTCTCATCTAGAAGTGAAAACTAGATAGATATTGGAAGCACAAGTGGTAGAAGAGAGGTCCATGAGTGGAGCCTCCCAAAGATGTCCTTTAAAAGACTCCACCCAGCAGAGAATCACAGCCGATGCAGAGACTCGCAGCCAAACTTTAGACAGAGCACCGAGAGTTTTATGGCAAAAGGACCCGGAGGGGACAGGAGGCACACAAGAAGACCAACAAAGAAAAAAAAAAGAAGCAGGCCCACCAGGAACTGCAGAGACTGATGCATCTACCAAATAACTTATATAGAAAGGACCTAGACCCTCTGCCCAGATGTAGCCCATAGATAGCTCAGTCTCCATGTGGGTTCCCTAGTAAGAGGAGAAGAGACAGTCTCTGACATAAACTCAGTTGCCTGCTCCTTGACCCCTTCTCCCTGGTGGGGCAACCTAGTCAGCCCAAAGAGGAAGAGGATCCAGGGAGTCCTGATGGGACCCATCTATGGTTAGACAGTACGGGAGGAGGACTTCCCCTATCAGTGGACTAAGGAAGAGGGTAGGGGAGGAAGAGGGAGGGAGGTGGGGATGGGAGGACGTAAGGGAGAAGGCTACAACTGGGATACAAAGTGAAGAAATTAAGTGAGTAAATAATAATAAGAATAATTTAAGAAAAAGAAAAAAAGAACTTTCTAGATGCTTATTTTGAAATTGGGGGAAAATGGAGTATGAAATGATTCTTTTCTGGGTTTTGTGGACAAGGTATAGTTACAAAGCTTAATAAATGCAAGCTCTAGATAACCAGTGGCCATAAACTATCAGCCTATCCTGGGTAGTGTGTGACAAAAGTTTCACAAAGTAAATTCACCTAATCTAATGCAGGGTTCCCTTGCCAAAGCTTAGTGGAAGAGAGAGGAGCAGAAGCTGAAACAGTGAACATTGTCCAATGAGTACACAAAACTATATGCAGCCACCACAGCAACCAAGCAGAGCAGTGAACTGAAGCTAGCCTTCAGTTTTGTTATCTGCAATGAGAAGTTCTGCCTGGTTAGCAGAAGCACACTCTGGATTAAGTACTCACGTTCACGTCACCTCCAGATGCTGACTTCAAGGGGTCCTCATCACTATCTGTACCCGACAGACCGATATGCTCAGCCTAGAACACAGACATGCACCCCACCATCAACTCCAGGGAAAACCAAATTGCAACAGAGCAGGCATCCCTTGCAGCTACCAAGGCAAACAACACTGGCATGGCCATACTTTCAGGCAGTGGAGAGTGCAGAGTCCATACTCATTCTTTCACCTTATGAACTAGAATGCTGTTTTTAAAACAGCTCCTAACCAAAGCACTCCCTCATTCTAAAATCACACCACTGAATCCACAACTCATGGGGGAGGAACCCTTATTTTTGCCCCTTTTTTCATTTTCCAAAGGATTTCTTTAATTTTGAAAATATTCAACTTAAGAAAAGCAGTGCCCATGAACAGACAAAGTTAGATCAGCAAATCAACTGATTAACTAGGCCTTGAAGATTTCAAGGTTTTAATTCTGCATAGTTAATGCATTGAGTGTTCACATAGACCATTTACCAAATAGCTGAGTCCCTCTCTATTTATAAAACACAAACAATAATATGCCAACAATCACACAATGAGGTAGGAAGAGCTAACTGGAAAATTTAATTCCTTGGCCTCCTAATGAGAATCTGGGGGCATAACCTAATAATTCACACTTTTCAATTAGATCTTAAAATGACACTTAGGTATGTTTTGAAAATAACCAGTTTAAGAGAATAAATGACATCAAAAATGATGTAGGTATTAGAAAATTAAAATATAAATAATTTGCCCTCACTTGCTTTAGCCAAAATTATGTCCCTTTAATGTATATACTTCATTGACATTTTTATAGACATAAGACATTTAGTCACCTATATACACCTACACATATTCTTTCAAAAGGAATATACTAAAATATTACTTCAGTTTGAATGCTTTCTTAAGTCCCCATTCTTAGATTTTATTTTATACCGAGGCATGCCCGTACCTGTCATGATATCACAGGACTTTAAGAATCATTTTAAAGTTACTTACTCAATGTGCTTTTAATAGATTAAAGAAATTGAAAGTCACACTTTGCTAAGCATCGTACAATGTGAACCAGTGATTAACATAAAGGACTTAGGTGTTAATTCTAGCACTGACTAAATTACAAAGGCATGAGCTGCTTGGCCATATTGATGTACCTGTAGAATGCAATGATAATTCTTCTCTCTCAGGTTTTCAGGGACACTAGGCAAGGATGCATTTAGCATGCAAACATCTCCAACTATAACAAGGAGAAAGGCAAAGTGCGAGAAAGTGTATGTATAACACACACACAGAGTAATAAATGAAAGATGAGGAGCACAAAAAAGTGAAAATGACTCTAGAAGTCCAACACAGAAAAGAGAAGCTACTGCATAAGGAAATGTTCTTATAATGAACAGAGCAAACTGTAGCACAAGTGACTCTTTCACTGAAAGGTCCTGGGTTGCTGGTGTCTGCCCTTCCTAACTGTCAAAAGCTAGAAGTTCTCCAAACCCCAGGCTTTGGCAGTTGCCTTATTGGCTAAACCAAATGTACTTCTACCCCCTTATTTTACTTTATTTGCTGGGGATTGCCTCTCAGTGAGGGAGTTGCAGAATCAGCAAGATCTAAGGTGAGGGATGGGGAATGGGAGTTTTGTTATGAACTGGTGACCAAGGGGATGACAGAAAACACAGCCCCAGCAAGCTCATCTAAACAATACCAGGAACAAAAACACAATTAAGAGCCCGAGAGAATTCTGCTTCTTTAACTTCATTTATACTTGACATGAAAGAAAAGAGTCCAGGACAGGAAGGGGAAGAATAGGAGGAGGGGGTGAACTACTTGAATTGCCTACGGCTAAAAAGATCTCACTAACGAGACATACCCTGAGTACAAATTTTCAAAGAGCACAGAAGAACATGAAAAGGAGCACAAAATATATAATTATATACCTCATCCTTCACAAATCAGAATGAGGAAACCATTGCAAGGTTTCAGGAGGAAGGAAGAATAGGCTGTGGGATAGTTAGAGACACGAGGGTTTTGCTGTTCAGTGTCTGGAATTCCATGCAACTTATTTCTAGTAGGAGGAGCTAGTTGCCTCCACAGCTGGGCAGAGCTCGATGAAGTTCAGGGACACTTGGCAAAGCACCTTATGTTTCTAAGATTCGCCACCGTCACCATCAAGCATAGGGTAAATCACAGTACTAAGACTGCAGGTTGCAGAAGGAAGGATCAGGAAATGACTTCATAGCACAGAGGTGCAGGTTTATGAAGTGGAGCAGAGAGACTTCCTCACTTCTCACAGAGCCATCCAGGTGGAGAGCCTGTCCCGGCTGAGAGAGTGGTATCAATGTCAATTATTTCGATTAGTCTTTTCTTTTGAAAAACAAATATCTGTACGGCACACGTGGGTCTCGCATACACAGTTTCCTGGCTTTCTACAAGCAGCTCTTCTCATTGAGCCATTGCTTCAGTTTTGACTTTCTATTTTTGAGCCATATTTATCAGCAAGGAACACATACTATGCGTTTGTAAAACACACTTACTAAAGTGCATTGCGTTCTTTGCCAGATAATTAGAAGGCATTCATGATTTTGATATTCTTGTAACTGAATACAAAAAACCCTTCACTTTATGACTTTAAATTATTGTACAATATTGCATCTATATTGTGAATATAAAGACTTATTTAATAAAGAATAACAAGATAAAAAGCAAGTAACTTACAGTGTTCTGAGATGTCGCATCATGTTATAAGGGTAGAAAAACATTTTAAAACTACAGAAAATGGGCCAGCTCAAGAATAGATACAGATGGTTTTGATGAAACCCCTCTAGACTTCCCGCCTTAAGCTGGAAAGCTGTGCTCATTTGCAGGGATCTGACCAGGATATTTAAACTTAACAATGCAAGGTTCACTCATCCTTATATCCAAGAGTTGTGTTCTGAGTTTTGAGTCATTTTGTATAAGTGTGGACACCTAACTGGGTGTGGCTTACTTGCTTGGCCTGGGGAGGCCAGGGGTTTTCAACTCTACCAGTAAGTAAACATCTTCATATTAAATAACTGCCTTATGCATCTAGTGAAGAATCAGTATTACTAAATAGAATTACTTTAGAAAAATCTCTAGATAGGTAGGTTCAGTAGAAATATTGTGAGAAAGTCTTTTGTACCCCACATTGTCACAGTTTGTGACTCACCTTACTGCTGCTCCTTTTATTAACTTTGAAAAACCCCAGAAATTTTTTCTTCTCTTTATCTGTCTCATCATTGCCAAGTGATGACTTCCTGAACATTTCTGGAGGTAAAAAAAAAAAAGTAGTACTGTTATTTTTTTTTTTCAGCATTTGAAACATGAGATTAAGTACTTCACTTGTTAAAACCTTAACTGAATCCTTTAATCTGTTAGCTCTAAGAAGAAAATCATCGCGATTTCCTTCAAAGCCTTCCGAGCCACCTCAAAGCCCTCTGGCCCAAAGGAAATCACATGAAGTTCTTACACAGGTTTTTAGTGACTAAGGCAGCATTTTCTCTGAGAGTGGCTTTGTCCTTGTGGAAGATGAAAAGAACCAACTCAATGGAAGTTCAATAGGGACGCTTTTCAAGAGAAGGCTAGTGCAAACTGTGTCATTTTGCATTTTCTAGTAGCTGCACTAAAAAATAAATAAATTATAATTAAAGCTCACTTTAATTATAATTTTATCTAATTGAAAATAATTAAAATATTATTGTTTTACCAAAGACTGATTGCTTACATTTGCTTTGGTCCTGAGCCTACGAAGGCAGTGTTCATCTGAGGCTGATAGTGTTTCTCCATTTTGATTACTTAAATTTCTGAGAGCAACAGATGGTCTGTTGCTACCCAATCAAATTGCATTGCTCCAAGGGCTGTGATATCAGTTTAAAAGAACCCCAACAGTTTGCCTTATAGGGTATAAGTAAGATAAAAATGCTAAATAAATTATGAAGCTTCTGTTCTTTCCTAAAGCATGGAGGAACAGTGAAAAAGACTCGGTTACTATTTAAACCAGATATTTGGGGATACTGGTCATAACTGTCTCCATAATCTTTTTTCTATATTTAATTTAAAATTTGATTTTTTAAACGTGTATGAGTATTTCCCTACAATGAATGCCTGTGTACTAGGTGCATGCCTGGTGTCCACATCAAGTCCCCTTCAACTGTAGTTCCAGTTGCTTGGGAACAGTATATACATTCTGGGAGCCAAACCCAGGTCCTCTGAGAGAGCACCAAGCTCTTTCTAGTCCCAGAATACTTCCTTTTTGAGATTATATTCTCCTATTTGCCTATTCTGGGCTTTCATTCACCATGCCCTTCTCTTCTAACACATAAAGATATGACAGAGTTGAGAAAAACAGAAACAAAAACAAACAAACAAAAACAAAACAGCTATTTGTAAAGGGTAGAAAGATCAATTTTCCCAGCTCAATCTGCAGGACAACCAGACTGTTAGACCACCGGTGGTTATGCTTCCTTGTGGGATCTGATAAACTGATAGGAGTATATTAACCCAATTTCAGCAAACACCCATTAATGTTTGTGTCTAATGATGTATGGCTTCATATGTAAGTTAAAAAATAACATAAAAGTCAATGTATTTTAAAAAATATGTACAAAATAACACTGTCTACTCAACAAAGCCAAATCCAGGCCTGGTGGTTCTTAAACCATCTTGCAGGAAGCAAAGCCTTTGTCCTGTTTGGGCAGGCCAGGGCACTTAATGACATGCAAGGGGCTTAGATAAGGAGATTAGTGGGCTCTGCATCACACAGCAACCGAACCAGAAGACTGGCTCACATGACACAGCTGTACAGGTACACATGCACACACATAATTATAAGTTAGTCACATCAAAACCCTCAGTGAAGAACTAGGAAGAAAAAAAAATCTTGCACCACAAAATAATATCATACCCAAACTATGGCATGCATTAACATGTATATTTCTAGTTTTTACTAGTATTACAATTGAATGCTATGTGACAAGGATATTTTAAAATTGCAGAAACCTAGAGATAAACAAGAAAGAAAATACATTGCTATCATAGGCCATCCTACAGTAACCATGAAAATGAAAGATTTAACTAGAAAACTGAAAGCAAGTTAAAGCTTTTGTTTCTCTCCCAGAATAGAAACATACTGGTCACAGCACTGAGGCCACCCCATGGAGAAGGGTTATGACGACCCTGGCACCAGAACCATAGTGTTTGGAGAGGTGACTTCTCATGCTACTACCTAACAACTTCATGGTGAAGTAGAGCCTCAATCTTCACAGCCCCAACCTGAGCCTCAAGCTGAAGGAATGTTTCTAAAGGCTTTGCCTATGGATTGGTCAGAGACTTATAAGAGGTTCTTGGTTGTAGGTGAATGCCGTAGAAAGGTGAAAGCAAAGCAAGAGAGAGCTCTGCGTTGTCATTAACCTAAATCTCCGTCGACAGCCAGGCCGTTCCACCAGGGCAGCGAGTTGTGAAAACACAGATTCCCTGGAGAGCATGTACTTTAAGAGCTGAAATCACAGCTCTAAATGGATGATCATGTATGTGAGCGTGACACTTACTTTCAAGGCTCACATTTAATCGCCAACAAAGCAATTACTATTTGGACACATCAGTGTTGGAGATGCTGATAAAGGCATGAGAGGTGGAGAAAGTGAAAGGACCTGAAAATGTAGTCCAAAGCACCTGTTGGTTTAGATGGGAAAAGTAAAAATCGGGCAGCTCTGTGACCAGAAACAGACTACTGAACAAGTTCCTGGGAGAGAACATGGTTCCCACATGGTCCGTGGGGGCATTCTCATCATCGCCCATCTTTAAGGTACAGCACCCATCATTAGACTCTAGACACAATGTAGCCAAGGAAGAGGAAGTAAAGTTTGCCTTTCCCTAGCCTCAGTCTGCCCAAATCCCCAAGGAGAATCTCCCAGAATGACTAAAGCAGTCATTTGCATGGGTGTCCTTGAAGGAGAATTTCTTGTGTGTGAAATTCTGTTGACGAAGCAGGTCAGCTGTGGGCTGGTAAATGGTGCCACTCAGCCCAGCATTCAGACAATCCACCACAGACTGGGACTCATGTAAATGCTGTATTTTGTTTCACTAATTATTTGTTTTTAAAAATAAATCTTCAAATCAAATACTTTTTAGCAAAAATGACAAACTTCCTGTCAAATATAAAAACTCATTACAATATTCACTTTTTAGTGTGTGTGTGTGTATATATAAACACACATATGTTTATATGGGTATGTGTAAACTCTAAAAGGCTCATTAAAATCACACTTCATATGTATATGCTTATGCAAATATGTACAAATACATGCACATAAATATATTTACCCCCTCTTCATATATACAACATAGACTTTCCAAATCAGTGCCAAATTTGAACTTACCCTTTGCATATCTATACTACTATGATATATAGGGCTCAATTTCAAGCCCATTGCTAATACATACTCTGCAGCAGGTAGGATAGATCTGGGTAGGAAGTACAAAAATAAAAACAAGAGACAAGCTGAGGCAATAGGAAGTGATGTTACTTCTGTACACATCATTATCATCTGAAATTCTGAGCTATGAATTTCCTGTCTTCAATACTCTCAGCCATTTCTATGGATTAAAGTCACATAGCAAATTTTCACACAAGGTATAGTCTTCTCTAAAAAACAAAAACAAAAACAAAAAACCCGGGGAACTAAAAACTTAAATCACAAGCTCATGTCAACCCAGCAAGCCCCCTCCCATCCCGAGGTGCCTCAAGCCAAATTCAATTCCTTTGAGGCCTGACATACATATCACCTCCGTGCACCCTCCCATCTGGAGCCATGCAGAGCGCAGCCTGTGAGCTCACTGTACCTTGACAGCTCAGGGAAGGCTCAGACTGCGTTTTGGTCAGAAGAACTGGAAGAGGCAGGCAATGAGAAAATACGAACAGCTTGGAGGTCTGCAGCAGCCCAGACCAAAGATCTAACTACTCCCCCAGCCTCAACTGTAGGTTACACCACCCACAGAAACAACAAGGGTATTTGCAGAGCTGGCCTGTAGCTCCAGACCTTGTCTCCTAGTCTCAGCACAGGCTGCTAGGCCTGCTGTGAGCACAGGGGGCAGCAGAGCCCTGGGATTCTTCAAGCTGAGCCATCAGCAGAGGCATTGGGAGGCAGCACTTAACCTCTTGCTGCTGCTTCCCTTTTCTCCAGCAGCTTCAGGGCTGAGAAAAAGGCAGCGACCTCCTGCTCCCTGACCTCTTCCAAAGGCACACTCCCCCCACCCCCCACGATGGCAGCCTTGCTGGTCAGCTTCAAAAAAGAGAAGGTCCACAAAGGACACCCTCTAGAACATTCTCCTTTCTTCTTAGATGTTTGGTGGTCAGCAGGATGAGGTAAAGACAGGTGGCAGGATGGTAACCAAGGACACCCAAAAGAGGGGTGATACAGGTGAAAGGCATACAGTTTGCCTTGGGCTGCAAGGCCTTCTCACCATGGGGTGGGGAAATAGATTGCCATGACAGTGTGTTGGGTACTCTGGGTCTTTGGAGTATCTAATTCCAGTCAAGAGCAGAAATGCTAATTGGCTACATTTCCTGTTCTGAAGCGCTCCAGGCCATTAGAGAGCTGTGCACAGTGTCCTGGCCCTGCTGAGGCTTCAGCTTCCATGTCTCGGATAACTGTGAGCAGTGGAGCTTCTCCTTAACAGAGAGACCTGCTTGTACGACTTCTCCAGGAAGCAGCTCAACGTTTGTTCTTCAAGATATGTCCAAGCGTGCTGTGTCACAGAAGGCTAGGTGTGCAAGCCTTTCACTCTGGTTCTTAAACATAGGATAGTTTTTCTTTTTCTTTTTCCTTCTTTCTTTCTTTCTTTCTTTCTTTCTTTCTTTCTTTCTTTCTTTCTTTCTTTTTATTTTTTCTTTCTAGGAGACATTTTCTTTTCCTTTTATATTACAAAAGAAAAAAGCACCTCCCCCCAAAATGTCCCATAGTCCAAGTTTAAACATTAACAGACAAACACACTCACAGCAACCTCGTCTGTGCTACTGACACTGGGAATACTATTGTCTGTGTTTTTAAAAGATACTGGTTGGGAGATCATGCATGCTGCCCTGGGTTGATTCTCAAGTACCACAACATCAGCAGCAATAAAACTTGACTAGATGCAGTATTCTGAGTGTCAGAGCACTCTTCAGGAGACTAACGATTCCATGTACCTTAAACATCCTGCACTAAAACCTTTTCTTCTATGTCAAATGAGGAAATAAACTCAGAATATCTGGGAAATGGATGGGTGTGGACCCATAGGAAATTTACTATGACTCCTGTTTTCACAACGTATTTTCTAATAAAAAACAAATTTTTAGAAGAAATTATCTAAGAACCTATATCTTAAAGGCCATAGAAGAACATATAAAAGACAAACTGCATTTTTCAAAAGTCCAATTTATCTGGAGAGTAAATAAGTACTAACACAGGGGGCAGCAGTGTTGGCCCAGTTTTGTAAGGGTCCCCCTGCAGGTAACCACAGCTGCTCTGGCTTCATAATGGCAACATCTCTGCCACCTTAAAGGGCAGCACACATGGAAGCCCATCTTAAAGCTAGAAAGTCAAGGACTATCAATTCTGTTTTTGTTTGACAGTTATTTAACTAAAACTTGAAACCATTATGTCAATCAGAAAAATCTGATTGTATAGTCTATTGCTCTATAGCAACATCACCCAGGGGCTGTCACTCATCCATGGCTCCAATGATTATGTCACAGTGTGCACATTCGCACCACAGGTACAGCTCAGCCAGCAGACTAGTGTAAAATTGGGTCTGCAGGACTGAGCCCAGGAACCAGAACTGACTGGTTTCAGAGGATGGGCGATGTGTTTCTGGGAAGTGATCTTAGATACAAGGAGTGGCTACGGCATGGGGGCAATGACAACTGCACTAGAACTCCAGCAGAATTCTTAGTCCCTGAGTAGGAACAGGAAAGGGTGTACTCTCTTCTCTCCAGTATTTTTTCTTTTGCTGTTACTTGTCAGAGCTCAGAGGAAGACAGAAGGCCAAAGCCATTTGCAGAAGTGGGTGGAGAGAGGCATACTTAGCATCACAGGGTATGGTACCAAGCCAAATTCTTCTTTGGCATACTTCACCACTGGACAAAATCCCAGGTGCCTGAAGCTTCCCATCCCCATCTCTGGGTGGTACTGAGAACGTCCAGGAGAGAATACAGGTTTTGTGTGCATACCTCATGAGTCCCTAGGCATCAGGGTATGTACAATGTAGCAAGCCTCACCTCTTCTATTGTCCCACGCATACAGCTCCTTTATGCCCAGTTCATTCAGGGACTTGGACAGCTCCAGTTCCTCCCCGGCAACGTTGTCCCTGAGCAGAACCACATGATCTGGGCTGACCTCACACTTTGCGCAGATGACTGGCAGAATATTTTGCAGTGGCACCTCAGGACTCACACGCACGACAGCTTTCTGTGTTCGCAGGTAGTTCACTACCAGTCGCACAGACTTCTGCAAGAACACACCAGACATGAATTCTATGAGTGCATCTTCCTGCAACTGCTTTAATTTCTGTTTTAATTCTAGGATTAAGTACAGCAGGATTTTCCAGCCCCTGATCATCCTTCCACAAAGTTTGTGGGTCCTGGAAAAAATAGCATAATGCATACTGAAAAATAAATACAGAGAATATTAGTTGTTTGTTAGAATCTCTCTTATTAATTAGCAACTGCTAAACAACAGGAAAAACTGACATCCATGAAGCACCTAAATTTAAACTCTGTATGCATATAGCTTTTCACAGATTCTGATGAGACTTAAGCACAAAACATGTAAATACTTTTTCCTAAAGGAATTCTGTTTGCAAAGGGTATGAATAGTTTTAGAATCAGTCTTGTAAAAGAAAAATGCTTGCTAAAGAAGTCAAAATATCCACATAAATATATAAATATATATAAATCTTAAAAGCATTATATATATTAAAAGTACATATAAGGTATGCACACAGACATATGTGTGGTACAGATACACACATATGTACGTACATGCATACATATGCACTCTACATATATATTAACCAGAAATACATGTAATCTTTTTCAAATACCAGATATAATGATCAGAAAGAAAACCAACCTCTCTAAATTGGATGACCATAAGTACCTACAGCGGCTCTAAGTAGCTTATAAAAAACTTGTAGGAATCAAGGCTTCCTGCAGACTACTTCAGGTCACCCTCACTGCTCTCCACAGGGTACAAAGAGTTTGCAAAGGTCAAGATAGCGTGTGTAAAGTGATGGATGAATGCCGTGGTCCTCTTGGACTCTGAGTAGCAGGCTTAGTGGACTTAATGAGCTGGAATTTAGGAGGAATATTGAGGCACCGCTCCAGCGTGGGATTCTCCGAGAGGAACTATGCACACAGCCTGGGCGTAACTCTCCCTGAAGCCCAGGCAGTTAAAAGAAGCCATAGGATGTGAAGAGGTCCCTTCTCCATGAAAGGACTTTTGTCTGAAATACAATTGAGAGTCTCCTACATACTTAGGGTGGGAAGGCACCAATTATAGTTTATTAATCACCAAAGGCTAGACATTCACTGGAAGCAATTACTGGCCTTACTGCCAGTTTTGAATGCAAAAAATATTAGGCATATTTTCCAAGAATCTAATTCAGGTAGTACTGCTTCAATTAGAGACTGAAGACCATATTTCAAAGCACTGTAATAATTTGGAATTAGTTTTACTTGATAACTTACGGCTGCAACAAATGTCAACTAAGATATTTCCTGAATACACCAGTCTAAATATCCCTTAAACATTTAAAATTTAAATAATACATTTTGATCATATTCTTTTCTCACTCCTCTCCGGTCCTTTTTTCTTTCTACCCCGTAACCAAATTCATCCTCTCTGTCTCTATCTCTATCTCTCTGTCTCTGTCTCTCTCTCCTCTTTCAGAACCAAAAGAAAACAAATAGCAAAAATGGGAATTAAAACAATTTTTCAAAGGGCCTATCTCTTGTCTCTCTCTAAGACGGTAAACTCTTTTATGGAGCTTTGTCTCCTAGGGTCAGAAATCCAGAAACATGTGGGTCAAGATAGAAGTCACTAGTTAATAAGTGAAATTAATGAAACTGAAAACTCGTTTTTTTGTTAGTTTTGTTGTTTGTTTGTTTTTGTTTTTACCATACTAGCAGCATTCAAATGCTCAGGTGCTACATGGGACCTGTGATTTATCATACTGGGAAATGCAGATTGAAGAACATTTCCATCTTCCAGGTGTTCTGATGGACAACCTTCCCTACAACAATTCCATCTGCATAATACAGAAAAGAATTGGTATTACAACAATAAACACTGGTAAATCTGTAGCAAACCCAGTGAGTACCTAATTTCACCTGGCAAACAAGAAAAAAAATCTCAACAAAGTGCTGTATTAGGTACCCAAACAAAGAGCAACCCGGGCCTCTCTAGCACTCCTGTGCACACACACACAAATCTCTATCTCTGTATATCCTCAGACAACACACAAGCACCACTGACCTCAGGCACCTTCGTTAGGCCAGGTTTAACTTTCTCCTCGGGGACTTTTTCTTTCAGAAGTACAGTGTGTACATTCAAGGACCCAATCAAAGTATTTGGCTTAAAACTCAAAGGCTGTTGGGTCTCAGAAGACCAGATCTCCAGGATATGGTGAGAAGGATTCAGGTGGTTCTGAAGACAGAGTTCAACCAGTAGGTCCATCATTGCATGGCTGGAAAGGAGAAAACAAAGTATCATTATCAGGACCACTCTGTAGGGTCCCTTCTGTCTAGATGAGCAAGCTGAACAAATGGATATGTGGGTGTGTGAAAAGGCCTAAACTCTTGTGGAAAAAAAAAACTCTTGTGGAGGGAGAAGAAAGTAGTAGCAATTTTAAAACGAAGTTCTTATACACAATTCTATGATGCCATGTTAACAGTTTCAATGCTGACCAACATTACATGCTAGTAGCCCAACAAAATCAACATATTACAAACACGAGTTCCATTTCTAGTTAAATCCATGCATCTCTTAGGTTAACAATCTAAATTCTATAAGCAAAACCTACACAATGTATGGTTCCATGGCACTAACTTTTCAGTTGTTTGTAAGTGTAAAGTATCAAGGACACAATTTTAAGTTGAAAAATTGATAGGCACTTTGATGAGCAACAAGCCAACAAAATAGATATCACTCAGCAGAAACTGAAAGACTCCAAATCAAAGAGAAATGGGAATCTTGAACATACCATAACAAATAAACAGATGGAATCAGTAATTAAAGGTTATCTAAGGAAAACCTAAAATGAAATGGTGCAATGGAAAATTATACCAAATATCCAAGGAATAACACATCAGTGCTTCTTAAACTCTTCAGCAACAGCAACAACGAACATCTTCAAACTACAACACCAGGGATGAAAAAACTTCAATAAAATAGTAACAAATACAATTCAACAACACATTAAAAGTGAGTATATTACATGAAAAAAGTGGAATCTATTCCTGGA
Source organism: Pachyuromys duprasi (assembly GCA_028658305.1). Classification (NCBI taxonomy): domain Eukaryota; kingdom Metazoa; phylum Chordata; class Mammalia; order Rodentia; family Muridae; genus Pachyuromys; species Pachyuromys duprasi. The sequence goes on from CM053754.1 coordinate 5,387,808, forward strand.
ATTCAAGCCTGGTTCAATAAATAAATAAATAAATAAATAAATAAATAATGTGATAAATAATGTGATCTATCATACCATCAAAATGAACCATAAACATGTACAAATATATCTCAATTCATTCTACAAATATCTTACAAAAATCCTATATCTATTCATGATTTTAAAATCTCCTACCACAATAGATATATAAGAATTGATTGCAATATAGTAAAAAGCTCTCACATACAGAGTTAAGAAATAAGGGAGAATGTGTAAAAGTACATGTTGAATTCAGAAAATATTAAAGATCACTTACTGGTCATTACTAGGTTGTTTATTTGAAAAACTGTAAAATAAACAAAATCTGGTCTCAGTTTACAGAAAACCCAGCAGTGAGTGGTTGCCCTTGTCCTTCCCTCCTTTGCTCTGAGCAAATGCAATGTCAAAAGGACTTCCCAAATCCCCTACTTCGTATTCACGTATTGTAACTAAAGAATACTCAGAACATTTTGATTTGTCCAAAGAAACACCCAAGACTATCTTCAGGACAATGCTTCCTGTCTTCTAAGAGGATAGTAACAACATGTGCCAACCAGTACAATATTTCTCATGAAGCTGGTACTTGTGTCCCTAGGATATTGGATGGAAGGAACCAGAAGGTGGATGGTAGCCTATGGTTTGAAGGTGTTGAGTTTGGAGACATTTGTTCTTTTGTTGCTGATGTTGAGGAGTTTAAGATGCACTGGTATGTTATTCTTTGAACATCTGGTATAATTTTCTGTTGCATTCTTTGGTTCTAGGTTGTCCTTTTTAAATTTATTTTTTATTTTAATTTTTAATTAATTACACTTTATTCACTTTGTATCCCCCCACAAGCCCCTTCCTTCTCCCCTCCCAATCCCACCTTCCTTCCCCCTTTCCACACATGCCTCTCCCCAAGTCCATTGATAGGGGAGGTCTTCCTCTCCTTCCTTCTGATCCTAGTCTATCAGCTCTCATCAGGAGCAGTGGCAATTGTCTTCTTCTGTGGCCTGGTAAGGCTGCTCCCCCATCAGGGTGAGGTGATCAAAGAGCAGGCCAATCAGTTCATGTCAGAGGCAGTCCCTGTTCCCATTATTATGGAATCCACTTGGACACTGAATTGCCATGGGCTACATCTGTGCAGGGGTTCTAGGTTTTCTCCATGCATGGTACTTGGTTGGAGTATCAGTCTCAGGAAAGACCCCTGTGCTCAGATTTTTAGGTTCTGTTGCTCTCTTTGTGGAGCTCCTGTCCTCTCCCTATCTTACCATTTCCCACATCTTTCGTAAGATTCCATGCAATCTGCCCAACAGTTGGCTATAAGTCTCAGCATGTGCTTTGATATTCTGCAGGGCAGAGCCTTTCAGAGGCCCTCTGTGACAGGCTTCTAACTTGTTTCCTGTTTTCTTCATCTTCTGATGTCCATCTGCTTTGCCTTTCTGGCTGGAGATTGAGCATTTTAGCCAGAGTCCTCCCTCTTGATTAGTTTCTCTAGGTGTACAGATTTTAGTAGGTTTATCCTATATTAAACAACTGCCTACAGATTGGGAAAGAATCTTCACCAACCCTTTATCTGACAGAGAGCTAATATACAGTATATATAAAGAACTACAGAAGTTGAGAAGCAACAAATCAAGTAATCCAATTAAAAAATGGGGAACAGAGCTAAACAGAGAACTCTCGATAGAGGAATATTGAATGGCAGAAAACACTTAAAGAAATGTTCAACGTCATTAGCCATCAGGGAAATGCCAATCAAAATGACCCTGAGATTTCACCTTACACCCATCAGAATGGCCAGGATAAAAAACTCAAGTGACAACACATGCTGGAGGGGTTGTGGAGAAAGGGGAACCATCCTCCACTGTTTGTGGGAATGTAAACTTCTACAACCACTCTGGAAATCAATCTGGCACTTCCTCAGACAGCTAGGAATAGTGCTTCCTCAAGATCCAGCTATAGCACTCCTAGGCATATATCTAAAAGAGGCTCAAGTACACAATAAGGACATTTGCTCAACCATGTTCATAGCAGCTTTATTTGTAATAGCCAGAAGCTGGAAACAACCCAGATGCCCCTCAACTGAGGAATGGATACAGAAATTGTGGTACATCTACACAATGGACTATTACTCAGCAATAAAAAGCAAGGATATTATGAAATTTGAAGGTAAATGGTGGGAACTGGAAAGGATCATCCCAGAAGCATAAAGACACACATGGTATATACTCACTCATATAGACATAAAATATAGGTTATCCTTTTTGTGATGACCGTTAATAAAGTAAAATAAGTCTGGGGTGAAGCTCATTGGCACACTTTTGACTATTGTGAAAGAAGCCCTAGGCTCAGCATGCAGCACTATGGAAAAATAAAATAAAAGAACAACAAAAAAAGCCATGATCAATAGGCTAAAGAGATGGCTCAGTGGTTAGGGGCATTTGCTGAAGATTGTATCTTGCAGAAGATCTGGATTTGGTTCCTAACATCCGCATGGTAGCTCACAATTATTTGTAAGTTAAGTTCTAGCTTTTCTTGACACTCTCTTCTGGTCCCAGTGGGCACCGGGAACATATTCAATGAATTTAGTAGATATGTAGGCAAAATGTTCGCATATGTAAAATAAAATAAAAAATACATCTTTAAAAAATACTATTTTCCATTTATTGTCTCACTGGCAGCCCAGGGCTACTATATTTTCACACTTTGCTCTAGTATGAGCAATCAGAATCCTCATTCTGGGGTTTCTAAAAACTGGTAGTTCTGGGACTCAATTTACACCCAGGTCTATGGATAATGATGCCAGCATTATTTCAGCTAACCCCACTGGGGACTCCATTTCCACCACATAAACACATGAATATAAATTATCAAGGAAAACAAAAAGCACACAGCCACTAACTGCTATCATCCAAACATTAAGGTCTGAAGAACAACCACAGTCCTTGGAAACATATCTGAAACACCAAGTGCTGTAAAAGGGAGCATGCAGGCTTTGGGGCTTTCTCTACTACAGAGGACATAACCATTTTCCTTAGCAGAAGCCAATATATGCAACTCTATTGACAGTGTAAATCAATTAAGTCATTGTATATAACATGGTGTCCAAACCTCAAACTCTATATATCAAATGTCATTCGGAGCTCAGCTGACCCATTTCTTACACGATACTGTCTTCTGTCCTCCCAAGTCACCAAAGAAAGGTTGTAACTTTCCCAGAGAGTGTTTCATCCTGAGGAAGTTGCAGCTACATTTCAACATTGGAGGTGGGAGCAGTTATTAACAACTAATACCCTATCTGCTCCAACTTATTAAGTGGAGGGAGAGGGGAGAGGTGTAAAAACAACGTGAAGCCCAAAACAGTTGAGACTACAGAACACAATAAACTAGACATGGCTCACAACACATGTTGCATTTTGCAAAGAGCACAGAGTCATTAATTCAGCCTTGAGGAACAAACAGGTTCCCATACCTTCCTGGTGTTGAGGACCTACATCCAGCTCAGATCAGTTTTTATGGAAAGGTGAGGAGCTTTGGGGACAGATAGGACTGAAGCCTTGCTAACTGCTCCACATTGCCCCCAGCCATCCTTCACTGTGAGAACCCTCATGGAACTGTCTCTTGAGGGCCAAATTGACTCTAATGGGAACTTGGGTACATAAAAGAAAACACAGGACATTGGATCAATTTATTACGAGGGCTGATACTTTAATTAAAAGAGGGTGCTCACTGGCATGACTTCTCATGACTTTGTCCCTATATAGTCCTCAGGAGCCTGTGTGAAGCAAAGTGTGAATGGGCCCAGATTTTTCCCAGTTTGTAGCATACCTGTTAAATGCTACTGGATGGCATTTTAAAAACTCCAAGAAGCTCCTCAGATCTCTATAAGCTCCTTTGATACTCATGAAGAAACTTATCTGGAAAGGAAAGAACAGCCCTCTGCATATTGGCAATGCCCAAGAATGGACAAAGGTACTAGCTTCCTACAGTCCCTGTGGGTTTTTAATACAGATCCATCAACTCACAACTTGCCTATGAACAAAGAACTAATGACTATGTTATTGGGTGTTATATATATACCTCCACATGGTCTTAGTAGGTCACTTTGTCACTAGGACACAGAATTTTCCAAAGACTGGCAAGGCTACTTGGCCATTCCTCATCGTTCTCACCACCTGCTGATTCTGGCCTCTCCTCACCATGATCTCCTAGAGAAGTCCTGCCCCCAAGTCCACAGCTTTCCCGACATCATCCTCTGATCAAATACTAATGTCTTTCCCATGGCAGCATTCTATTACTCAGACATGTACTCAGGCAGCCAGTGTGGAATCCTGGGATCACTATGTATAGCCTCTCTGACCCAGGAAAACCGGCTGCATTGCTTTGTGCCTCAGTTTCCTCACTGTAAGGGCACTAGGCTAGAGCCCGCCTTAAAGGGTTGCTGGAGATTCCATGAATTTAATAGCTTCAAGACACTAAACAGTGTCAGCCCAGTAGCAGACACCATACCACCGCTTACTAAGGACATGATAGTTTACTTCTCTTTTCCATGTGAATTTTACACAGTGATGGCAGAGTATTGTAGTTTGTATGTGACAGAGTGCCACCCTGATCTCAGCAAGTGACATCAGACCCTTGAATTGCAAAATAGTTTTCTCCATTTCCCAAGGAATGACAGAAACTCAACAATCAGACATACTCAGAATGTCAAAGGCAGAGTCAGGCATGTTAGAAAGTTAAGCAGTGCTAGAGATCTGGCCCCAGTGATGATGCCATAAAGAACACCTAGGAATCTGAACAAAAACTGCAGATATTCCTCTTCCCTACTTCTCTATCTAATCGCCATTGATAGTTAAGGTAAAAGCACAAGTTTAATAGGAGAACAAAATTTACAGTAAAAAAGGAAAAAAAAAGAGAAAGTTATAATTTTAAAAAATTACAACAAAAGTTTATAGTGACCACCCCAAAACAAGTTAGCTGGAGGGCTCACTTACAACTGCAAATCTCTTATCATTTTTCTCCCATTTATCCTCCTCCATGGATTTTTAATTCCAGCTGCTTTAACCTTCAGATGTCCAGTGCCTTTTAACTTTCATAACACAGGGATGAAACTATTTCTGGGCAATTGTTATAAACTTTTAAAATTTTAAATTTGTTTCTCATACAAATGTTGCTTTCTAAATGTATACAAAGTTCAAAAGTTCGTTTTGCTTGAGCCAGTGACTTCAGTAAGAAACTGGTCTTCTGTTTCACATGGCAGTTTTCAGAGTCCTACTGAGGGACTAAACAAGGAATGAAGGGCCTGTGCCACCACTGTACTCATGCTGGTGGCCACTCAGAGATCAAAAGGCCAAAGTACGAGAGGTCGAAAACCAAATGCATTCCTGGGACAGAGGGAGCTTCTCTCCATATGAAGCTATTACACCACACTCTCAGATGGACAGGATAGGGAGAAAGGCACTGAAGACACTCAGTTTGCCATGAGAAGAGGCCCCTTTGTAGACTATATACATTCCAGTCTCCTTCATGTCATCCAGCTGGTTACGGCCCAGACTCTCTCTCAGGACAGAGTGCCTGGCCAAGGGCAGAGCCAAGAGCATGTTGTTAGGGAAAGAACCTCCAGAGGAGCATGCTTTCTGAAACTTTATATCGTGTGGAGACACAGTTTGATGGGCCCCATCCATGGTGTTCTGACACAGCTGAGCTTGGGTGGGGCTGAAAAGCTATACTTCTTATTTCCCTGGTGGTGTCAACACTACAGGTTTGGGGACTCATCTTTAGAATACTAAACATCAAGACATACACATTTGGAATCTATGTTGACTAAATGGGTCACTAGGAGCTAGGTATGGCAACTGCTTTCACAGGTGTATCTGGATAGTCTTAAAACAAACAATTTGTATGCATGGCCAAATCTCAAGTGTTCCAGTGTGTCCCAGTTTCTTGTATGGACCAAGGCCAGCATGTGGCCCTGAGCTCTGGGTGGGGCATGCAATGAGGTCAATGTAAATCCTGAGAGAAAGTCCAGTCTGACAGGTTCATGTGGCATCAAAGAGTCAAGGCAAGATGTAATCAGGGTCCTTGACAAACAGTCTGTATCAAGGATCTTTACCAGGGAACATGTGGACAAGACACAGTCAAGAACAAGATAGGTGACCAGAAATAGGAGTATAGATAGGGAGCTCTTGTGGCCAGATGTAAGACTTCAGATTTGAGCTGAAATCTCCAGTAAGGATCCAGTTTCATAAAAGCCTGGGTCCTGGTCAACAAGCACTAGAGAGAGAACAATGGAGTAAAATTCCAGAGACTTGATCTCTTAAGGCCCTGCAGCTGTTGCCCATCTATCAAAGGTCTAACAATTTGGATTTAGAGAGAGCTGCAGGTTGCTAACTGGCAAAAGCCTGCCTTCTTAAGGCAACTAAACTTGTAAGCCATCTGAAAGCAATGTTAGTTGGAATTTTTGACCTGAAGAGAGGAGCTAAGCTTAAGCTAGGAATCCAGGAAAACCTGGTGTTTGTACTGTTACGTAGTGATGACATATCCTGTGGGTTACCAGAGCCGGTGTGGACACATTCAGCCCGGAGGTATCCCTTTTCTGACCACAGTAACTCTTGCCCTTTCTCAACTTCACCCTCATGGTCTTTTACCTACAGTGTCTTAGAAGTTACCTTTCTTCAGTGTCTATAGTGGTAGTTCTCAAACCTTCCCAATGCTTCTGTCCTTTAACACAGTTCCTCAGGTTTGGAGACTCCCAAACAGAATTATTTTTGTTGCTACTTTATAACAGTAACATCGCTACTGTTCGAATTGTAATGTAAATATCTGAAATGCAGGATACCTACTATGACCCTGTGAAAGGGTCATTCAACCCCCACCAACCAACAAGTTGAGAAGTACTGGTGGATAGCATTCTGTATCCAGCTTATAGAAAAGGCATGGGTCTTCTATATGTTGTTCCTCATTTAGTGGATGACTGAGGCAGATTCAACGTAATTACCATTGAGGAACCATGGGATGTCTTAAAAATTCATCTAAATTTTACGTGCCGCTTTTAATGTTTGGTTTTCCTTGTGCTTGAAGAAAATTAGCACTCCGAAGCTGGGTTTCTTATAACTTGTGCAGGCTGCAGAAGAACCTCTGTATGTACAGGCTCATCTGCCTCCCTCTCCAGTCTATACTCTGCAACATGGTCCTGCCTGCTTCTCATGAGGGCTGCTTGGCAAATGCCCTGCTTTCCCCTGACACCTGAGATACCCTTTTCCTGGTGATGCACACAAGTTTGTAATTTATTATTTATTCTGCTCAATATATAAATGTACATTTTAATATTTAGTAATCGGGAACTCACAAGACAATCCTTCCCCTCAGCAGCACTGGAATATGACCATCACCAAAGCAAGCACAGTGCCTTCTACAAAATATCAAGCTTTGTGTTGGTGAAAACATTTTCTTTCCTATAATAGCAAGGCTTGTTAATTTAAATGCCAGACTCTTAATCTTGTTATTCTCCACAGAAAAGACAGTATCCTTTATTAGGAAAGGAGGGGGGAGATGGGAGAGAGGGAGAAAATGAGGAAGTTGAATAAGGTAACTCCATTTTCTCAATAATGATGCTTTTTAATAGCTTCTCTTGCAGACTTAATAACTAGGAAGTGGAAGTTCCTGCACTGCTTTGCAAGGCTTAAGACATGGAATCCCCTGCACAGGTATGAACTTGTCTTTTCTGTGGTGTTTGGGTACAGTGATTCTTAGGGGCAGAATTACAGCACTGAACACTGGGAGACTTCCCTTATTCTGGAGAAAGGAACACTTGCCTTTCCCTGCCAGATGTCCCTTCCCTGTGTGAACCAATGTGGATGTGACTAATTTTCTACACTAAGATGACACAACCCAACACTGTCAACACTTAAAGAGCCTTTTATGAAGCTCCCCCGGGGCTGTGGTACTGTGTCTTCAAAGATATTCTCTTCACTTGTGCTCCCAATTAAAGCAATGGGGCTGCTGGCTTCCTTCCCACCCCCCATGCAGAGAGCTGGCAACCCCACTCCTAAAGGCCTGCCAAACCTTCTTCCTTAGTCAGGAACAGTTCCAAGCCTGATCCTTATGTCTTAATATTTAAGAACAGATAGGGACTTTTATTTGTGTTTCTAAATTCAAGAGCAGTTCAAGAAATCAAAACCGACTATGAGTGCAGACTGGGGTCAGAAGCTCTCTATGACTAGCATGTTTTCTCCATCAGGCAATGCGTGGTTCAGGGCTGGCTGTGGTTTAGGGCAATATGAGCACGCTCTGTGCTAAAGCCACTGGTTTAAGCAGAAGAGGGGAAAAAATGTAACAAAAAAGCAAACAAGAGTCAGGAATCTGACATCAGCCCACTTCTTATTATTAAAGGGTGAAACATGCCCTTGCCTGTAGCACCCAGAGGGAAGCCCTGGCACTGAGGATTCTGGGCTGATGCTGGTTCTTCCTGACTCTAAGTTTCCCTGCTTAGAAAGATAACATTATCTGAATAATTGATGAGGCTCTCAGTAGTCTCAGTAGCAATCTTACAAAACTGCATGGTGATAACTTCTACTCTGTAGGGGGAAAAAACAACTGAAGGTACAGAGAGCACAATGCATTCACTTAAAACGCATTTTCCAGAAATATTTCTACTTTCTAGGAGGAACACCACCTTTCCTTGTGCTTGTCAAGAAGATTTGTATATTATTATCCAGATGCCACAATCTAAGAGAAGAAAAAGCAGTAACTATCAACTGGGACAAAAATATAAAAATGGCAAATAAACTGGTAGAATGGCATGCATTCTAAGCTCATTTTAAAGCTATGAGAGTATAACACACTCCTTACATTATAAGACTTTGTGGGAAATGTGTGTTGAATGTAATGGCTATTCTATAAGATAACCAAACACACAGAGAAACTTTTATAGTTCAGTCTTTGAGGTGGGCCTGGGGAAATGCCACAAGGTGTCAAGTCTCAAGTTTAACACCTCCTTTGATGCTAGTGTGAAGATCTTCCTGCATGAACGCAATGGCTGGCTCTTCCACCCCCCCCCCCCCCGAGGGAGGAGCAGCCTTGCTAGGCCACAGAAGAGGACATTTCAGCCAGTCCTGAAGAGACCTGATAAGCTAGAGTTAGATGGAAGGGGAGGAGTCCTCCCCTGTCAGTGGACTTGGAAAGGGGCAGGGAGGAGATGAGGGAGGGATAGGGAGGATAGGGAGGGAATGCAAGAGGGGGCTACACCTGGGATATAAAGTACATAACATGTGATTAATATAAAATAAAAATGTTAAAATTAAACAAAACAAAACTAAACAAAAAGATCTTCCTGCACCCAGGACAAGGGCTGCAAGGAGGGACCCTACTGAAAAATAACATCTTACACTATGCTGGTGGTAAAATTTGCAATGACAATGTGATATTACCTATTACAACTAAAGGCATGGTATCTTAGAGCACAAGAATTCCAGTCCTGGGTGTATACAGAGGCTGGAAGCAATACTCATAAACATTGTGTTTAATTATCACATAAAGTAATTTTGAAATTTTACTTTTCTCTGAGCCCAAACTCTACCAGGATAGGCTTGAAGTCCTGGCTCCTCTAAAGACTACAGAGAGCCTGGCTGAGCCAATCAACCCACACTATTCCCAGTGAGATCATTTCCCAGGCTGTCATCTTGTACCAATCTATAGCATGCATTCTAATCTTGGTCAAATTCAACATGGAACTAATTACAACATGCTCACACCCATTCTTCCTTTTCTTCCCACATACATGAAAAGGAACACAGGAATCTCCACCCAGGTACCAGGATCTTACCTCCCACTGACCACACTCTGCTTCTCCAGGCCACTGGGCAGAACCACAGTGATGTCTAAGGTGCTGTTTTGTAGTGCCTCCTTCATGTGGATCAGGCTCTGCTGTGAACCCAGTGTGGCATCATGAGGCAGTTTCTGTTCACTGTGGACATTCTGGGCAGCAGGCTTTCCAGGAGGTGGTGGAGCACGGGCCTTCATCTTCCTTCTTGAAAACAACACAGAAACACTAGATGAGGCTTTTATGCTTGCCTCCAAAGGACTCATCCTTCAAGGCATTTATGTCTTGCTTCAAAAATACCTTTCGAGCTTTGAGGTCCTTTTAAAGTAGTATGTCAGCAGTCTCCAGTACTGACAGATAATATCTTCCACAAACAAGTAAAAACCAAACCGTTTCAAAGAAACACCGTGGGAAGCATTTTGGAAAGTACTTCTGAAAAAGAAACATCCTAAAAATGTGGTCCTGATCTGGAAGGAACATGTCCTATTTTCTAGCCACCCTGGTCAAGGTGTAGGTGTGAGTATCTAGGTTTGCTGGCCTGCCCCTTTCTGGGTTCTTCATGCTGGCTCACCATTAGTAAGCAGATGGGCATCCCAAAGTTCTTGTTTCCATCCTCTCCATCTCAAGATCTAGGACTAGGTCTAAGGATCTGGATTTGTGAATCTATAATACTGGATACCTTAAGACCAAATAAAGCCATCTAACATTATCCAGAAAATCCCTCAGTGCGGTACCATAAATACAGACACAGTCATGGATGTGGCAGTGAGCAGCACATGTGAGCTGTGGTGAGTGGTAGTGCCCTAACACACAACCCCTTTGCTTCATTTCCACCTTACTTCAAACTATGACTTTAATGCTCACTCAAACTCAGGGGCAGTTTCCTAACCCCTGTCAACAAGACACCCATCTGATGGACACACCAGATGGTGAGGAAAGGCAACTAGCATAGACACTACATTTTACATATTGAATCGTGTATATATCATATGTGTACATGCATATATGTATATGTAGAAATATGTATGTTTATATATATAAGCATATATAAAGCTATGTGCATATCTATGTAAATGTATATGCGTTAATTTATACACTAAGGTCTTAGTTTATAGAGACCCTGTGTGTTTTATTACAGTAGTAACTATGATTTACTCAGCGATACTCCACATTCATTGGGATCATTACAGTAACTTTCTCGGCTTACCTAATAATCACCTATTCATTCAATAGTTATGTTTCAGATCACAAAATATTTTCCAGTCCAGATGATATGGAGCTCACTTGAATGCCCACAGTTACTGAGTGCCAGGCAGAGGAGGGAGCCATACCCAGCTGACATCACAGTGTCCCTCCTGCCTGCTTTTTCTACATTCTGCATAGTCAGCCCTAGCCAGATCCACACGGAGCGACCACCATGCACCCTGACCCCTTCCTGCATAGATGACTTTTGTAGGGATTTTGACATGAGGTTTCAAAGATATTAGACAGCCTTCTAGAAAGTTATTATCAAGAAGCTCATGAGACAATACAATATGATAGGATGACATAATTTCTAACAATAGACTAATCTAATACCACATGCCAATGCTATATTTTAACTGTTATTGCTTATTTCCTTTTCATTCATAGACATAAATTAAATAAGTAACTAATATGACATATCAATAAAAATCAATACATTACTTTACAATAAATTATTTTATTGGCAACCACAATTAAAAGTATAAAACACAATGAGAAAAATCAGAGTTTTTAAAAATAAGCTTCAGAATATTTGTTGAGGAAAACATTTTTAGAGAGGATTACATTATAGCAATAGTCTGTGTAACAGTCTAGAAAGACACAGTAAACAATTACCAGTGATGGTGTCTGGGTGATGCCAGATATGACATGTGCTTTGCTACTATAATGTGTGTTACTTGTAAAACACAAGACATCATTTAGAAATGGGAACAAGCAGCAAATGAGATCCAGAACAGGCTGTAAGCTTCCAGATGTCCCCACCATGGTTAACACAGACTGAGGAATGTCACTTGTTTACTATTCTCTGCTACGGTAAGTAGTTATAAATTAACTTATAGAAACCCAAACCATAAGATTTATGTTATAGTATTTGTATGTTATACTATATTTTAACTGTTATTGCTTATTTCCTTTTCATTCATAGACATAAAAATCAGAAAGTCCAGAAGCAGTGGTATGCTCATATAACCCCAACACTCAGGAGGCTGAAGTAGGAAGTATCAAATTCCATGCCAGCCTGGGCTACGTAGGTAAGTTTCATGCCCAATATGGGCTATATGAGATTAAAATTATTCTAAAAACATTTAAAAAGTAAAATGAAATTGTTACTATGAGAAGACCCATTATTTACTGTGATATATTTTTATCTGTGCCACTCTTAAGGGTATGGCTGTTCCTATTTTAAATAACAGAGAGGCACATTTTCCCAGTGTTACAAACAAATAGAGTTACCCTCAAACCCAGAAAATTTATGTGTCTGAAATTTTAATCACTGTATTATCTGGTCTCTTTGAAGGACAGCAGTTAATTCCCTTTTAAATATTGAAAACATGAAAGCAGACACTCATCAATTAGTCTTAACTCCAAGCCAGAAGCCCAGTCTCCAAATTACCTCCCAAAGGTGCTTGCACAAGCAAAATTCTGTTTATTTTGTAATTTTTAGGAAAGAAATAAATTTTCCAATTTAGCATAGCAGGATCAAGCAGGAAGCAGCTCAGTGTTCAGTGCTACTATGAGAGCACAGTGTTATAGGAAAGCAAAAGCAATCTGTCCCCATCATGTGATATTACTTCATCCACCTTACCATGCTCATGAATCCAGTAGTCCAAACCTCCTAACTGCACAGTCACATACCCACTTCTTTCCCAGTCAGTTCCAACTGCCCCTAGGCTCCATCCACAGTAGTCTGGGGTCATCTCAGGGCTTTTCCTTACAGCAAACCCCACTAACTACCTGGTATAGCACCCTGACTATGACCTGATTCAACTTGGAAAGCTGCAGTACTCAGAGTAGAGCTGTTTGCTCAGGACAGTCGAGTGTGTGTATGTGTGCATGTGCGCATCATGTATGCATACAAGGCAAGCCAGACAATACTTAAAAAAAATAGAATGTTTCACCACCACAATATAAATCTCATGTCACTTCTGTCAAAGAAGAATCTTGGCAATACACTAAACATGGTAACAATAAATATTACCCAATCAATGTTCAGCCCAGTGATGGAGGGTGTTTCATTCTCTAAGCTCTCACATCACTGCTCCAGAAGACTTCACTGATAACCATACCTTTGGAATCTTGGTCCTTTTTTAAAATAAATTTATTTATTTTTATATCAAACACAGGTTAGGATTTTTGCATCCCATGCGTAGCCCCCTTCCTCATTCCCTCCCACCATCCCCATCCCTCCCTCATCTCCTCCCCGCCCCCTCCAAGTCCACCAATAGGGGAGGACCTCCTCCCCTTCCATCCAACCCCAGATCATCTTGTCTCCTCAGGGCTGGCTGCAATGCCCTCCCCTGGGATCTAGCCAGGCTGTCACTCCCTGGCATGTATGGGGGAGGGTCGAAGAGTCAGCCATCAAGATCATGACTGAAACAATCCCTGTTTCCCTTACTAGGGTCTTCAGTTCAACAACGAGCTACCATGGGCCACATCTGAGCAGGGGTTCTAGGCCATATCCATATATGGTCCTTGGTTGGAGAAACTGTCTCATATAAGACCC
>CM053754.1:5401475-5412135 GCA_028658305.1 Pachyuromys duprasi
TTAAACCTCTCTTCTGTCTCTCCTACTGCCCTGACAACTGGTCAGCCATCTGGAGCAGCCCCATCTGTATAGAATCCTCATGGCACTGTGCCCTCGACCTATTAGTCTTATTCTGGACCACAGTTTCTGAGTGTTCATCTCTGGGTGTGGCAGGCCTGGGGAAAGACCAATGACCAAGCTGAAGATTCCACATCTCTACACTCAGCATGAAACTCCACAGGGAGCTGAAAATACCCTAAGCCCGTCACTGACCAGTGAAATCCTAACATCTGAAATGTATGGATAGTAAGAAACTGCTAAAAAAAAAGCATTATTCTAGCTACAACTCTCACCTCATTTGGCAAAAGCAATTAGTCTACTATAGAAATCTGCATGAAACATGCTGGTATAACCATTAGTTTAAGATTTACTGAGAGACAATTTCATATTTGGAAAACAACACTATAGAAAACTAATGTGAAATCACTGCCTGAAGTATGTATGGACTTAAGGGGTCCCTTCAGTGATACTTTGTGTGACTACACACATGGAGGTCAAGAAAACCATGCTGTATTTATGGGACATATGGGCCACTCAGCAGTCACTCTCACTCCTTTTGTTCTTTCTGTGAAAAGGTAGAGGCACCACACTTACCTATTACTGAACACCTCTAGAAGGCAGGAGATGCTGTAGGAAAACATTCTTCATATTTGTATGTAGGGCTTTCCTTTTTTTTTTTTTTACCCCAAATGTTTGAAACCGTAAGTCTATACAATAAACTTCTTCGTTTCATATAATACCTCATCAACACAGCCTCAGTACTACTTATTATAGTACTTTTAATTTAGAAAATTTAAGTATATATGATGATAACTCACTGATGATGAAACATATCAAGATTTAAATTAAATTAAACTCAATGGAAGCAGCTATACCAGAATATCACAACATTTCCAGTGGTATGACTAACAGAGGAGGGATATATCTGGAAATATTTAAACAATTTTTTAATTTTTATTAATTACACTTTATTCACTTTGTATCCCCCCATAACCCTCCCTCCTTCCCTCCCAATCCCACCTTCCCTTCCCCTTCTCCACACATGCCCCTCCCCAAGTCCATTGATAGGGGAAGTCTTCCTTTCCTTCCTTCTGATCCCAGTCTATCAACTCTCATCAGAAGTGGTTGCATTGTCTTCCTCTGTGGCCTGGTAAGGCTGCTTCCCCATCAGGGGGAGGTGATCAAGGAGTAGGCCAATCAGTTCATGTCAGAGGCAGTCCCTGTTCCCATTATTATGGAACCCACTTGGATACTGAACTGCCATGGGCTACATCTGTGCAGGGGTTCTAGGTTTTCTCCATGCATGGTCCTTGGTTGGGGTATCAGTCTCAGGAAAGACCCCTGTGCTCAGATTTTTAGGTTCTGTTGCTCTCCTTGTCGAGCTCCTGTCCTCTCCCTATCTTACTATTTCCCACAAAAATTTTTAACAGAACACAATCAGATTTCTTTTTTTTCTAGCTAGATGTTAATCCAATCAACAATGAGTTTTAGAATATTATATAGAGCATAGATAACATTTACTAAGATTTAATTTGGATGAAAATAATTGTTTTCTCCTCTCATAGGCCATAGGCTCCATTCTAGTCTCCTGTCAATCTACCCTTACTCTTACATAGATAAGAAATAGATAGATAGATAGATAGATAGATAGATAGATAGATAGATAGATAGATAGATAGATAGAGATCATGTAAATAAAACAACTGGGAGCTATGCTTCATGTATGATCAAGAACATGCAGTGTTTGACTCTCTGATCCTAGATTTCCATTCTTGGTACATTTTCCAGTCCCACCCATTTTTCCTGAGAATTGCAAAGTCCCATTTGTTATTACAACTTATTAACTTTATATCACAGCTGTAGCCCCTTCCCTCATCACCTCCCAGTCCCACCCATCCTCTCTCTTCTCCTTCTATGCTCCTCCCCCAGTCCACTGATAGGGGAGGACTTCCTTCCTTCTCTCTGACTCTAGCCTATCAGGTCTCATCAGGGCTGGCTGCATCATCTTCCTGTGTGACCTGGCAAGGCTATTACCCCCCCCCCCCATGGGAAGGTGATCAAAGTGCCAACCATTGAATTAATGTCAGAGACAGCCCCTGACCCCCCTACTAGGGAATCCACTTGGAAACTGAGCAGCCTACAGGCTTCCTCTGACCAGGGGTTCTAGGTCCCCAACTGGAGTATTGGTCTCTGCAGGCCCCCCTGGGCCCAGGTATTTTGGCTCTGCTGTTCTCCTTGTAGGGTTCCTGTCTGCTGCTGGTCTTTCTACCTTCCTCTTCTTCCATAAGGATTCCGACACTCTGCCAAAGTTTGGCTATGAGTCTAAGTATATCCTTCGATACCCTTGTGGTTAGAGTCTTTCAGAGGTCTGCTTTAGAAGCCTCATTCCTGCTCCATTGCAGGTGGGAATGTAACCTTATATACCCACTTTGGAAATCAGTATGGCTTTCTCAGAAAATTAGGAATAGTGCTACTTCAAGATCCAGTTATACAACTCTTTTGCATATATCTGAAAGACACTAAACCATACAAGGACATTTGCTCAACTATGCCCATAGCAGTGTAGTTTTCTAATTATTTATTCTTTTATGTGTGGATACCTTGCTTTTCCAGAATTACCTCTTCATTCGTTCTTTCTCCAATAAATATATTAGCCATATTTGTAAAAAAAAAACCTCTGTGGCTGTAGCTGTATGGGTTTATTATAGGTCTTCTATTACATGGAGAGAAATGTCTGGTTTTGCATCACTGTCAAGCTGTTTTTATTATGACAACTCTGTAGTTGAACTTGCACCCAGGTATGGTAATTTCTCTAGCAATACTTTTTCTGCTCAGAGTTGCTTTGGCTATTTGAGGTCTTTTGTGTTTTCAAATGAATTTTAGGAGTATTTCTTCTGTAAAGAATGATGGGAAAGAGCCAACCCCTGACACTAACAAGACACTTTGCTATGCTTGCAGATGGGAGCCTAGTATAGCTGTCTTCTAAGAGGCTCCAACCAGCAAAGGATTGAAACAGATGTTAAGACTCAGCCAAAGATTGGACGAGTGCAGGAAGCCTTCTGGAATAGTTGAGGGAAGGGTAGAAGAAACCAGAGTGGACAGGAGTTTCAGAAGAAGACCAACAGAGCCAGCTAGCCTGGGCCCAGGGGCTCCTGTGGAGACTGAAACACCAATCAAGGACCATGCATGGACAAGATCTAGGGCCCCTACTCAGATATACCTGATGGATAACTTGGTCTTCTTTTGGGTTTCCTAGTAAGGGGAGCAGGGGCTATTTCTGACATAGACTCCGTTGCATGCTTTTAAATCACTTCTTCTTGGTAGGGCTGCCTTGCCAGGCCATCGAGGAAGAGGTTATACTCAGTCCTGAGGCAACTTGAAGTACTAGGGTGGGTTAGTTTGGGAGAGGGTGCTTTCCTGAGAGGTAGGGGAAATGAAGAGGGAAAGAGAGAGGCAGGGTGGGTCCAGGAAGAGAGGAGGATGAAACTACAATTGAAATATAAAGTGAACAATTAAATAAATAATGTTAAAAATTAAAAAAAGAAAAGAATGATGTTGGTATTTTCATTGGTGTTGCACTGAATCTGTGAACAACTTTGGTAAAATGCTTATCTTTGTAATATTGAATTTTTTAAAAGGGATTAATCTTTAAAATTTTTTTTTACATTTTTATTTTATATTAATTACAGGTTATGTACTTTGTATCCCAGCTGTAGCCCCTCCCACATCCCTTTCCTATCCCCCCTTCCCTCCCTCATCTCCTCCCTGCCCCTTTCCAAGTCCACTGATAGGGGAGGATCGCTTCCCCTTCCATCTAACTCTAGCTTATCAGGTCTCTTCAGGACTGGCTGCAATGTTCTCTTCTGTGGCCTAGCAAGGCTGTTACTCCTGGGGGGGGGGGGAGTGTCAAAGAGCCAGCCATTGAGCTCATGTCCAAAATAGTCCCTGTTCCCTTTACTAGGGTACCCACTTGGATATTGAGCTACCATTTGCTATATTCAAGCAGGAGTTCTAGGTTATATCCATACATGGTCCTTGGTTGGAGAAACAGTCTCATAAAAGACCCCTGTGCCCTGATATATTTGGTCCTTGTGGAGCTTCTGTCCTCTCCACATTTCCTTTCTTAAGTGTTTTAACATATGCATTATAAAGGTCTTTTGAATACTTGCTTAAGTTTATTCCAAGATATTTTACTTTATGTTTTTGAGTGAATTATGAATGGAATTAATCCACTGATTTCTTTCTTTCTCAGCATGTTTGTTATTGTTAAGTATGAAGGTCACTGATTGTTCCTTGTTAGTCTGATCTCCTGTTATGTTGTAACAGTGTTTATATGCTCTAAGAGTGTCATAGTGGAGCCTTAACCCACCTCCTATGTAGAATTATGTCATCTGAAGATAATGGGACTTCAATTTCTTCCTATTTGTAGCCCTTTAATATACTTGTCTTGTTTTATTGGCTATCTATACTGACATAAGCACTATACTAAATAAGTTTAAAAATGGGCATCATTGTCTTGTTCCTGATTTTAGTGCACATGCTTAGAGTTTTTCCCCATTTATTAATATAATATTGGCTGTAGGTTGCTCAATTACAGCATCTTTTATGTTGTGGATATTCCTTCTATTGTGAGTTTCTTTAGGATTTTCATCATAAATTGAATTTTGTTGAAAACTTTTCCTGTTTCTATCAAAATGTCTGTGTTTTCTGTCTTTCATTCTATTTATGTGACACATTATATTTATTGATCTGTGGGCTGGAAAGATTTCTCAGTGGGTAAAAGCACTTGCTGCCAGGCTTTATGACTTGAGTTAAATCTCCCGAATTCACATGGGGGATGGAGAGAATCTCATCTCAACTCACTGGAGTTGCTTTCTGAAGTTCATACACACACCATACACACACACACACACACACACACAAATGTATCATGTACATGCCTCTCCACATACATGCACAAACACATGTACATTTTAATGAGTTTTAGAGAACATGTCTTTTGGAATAACAGTGCATAGAACCATTAAATAGTTAAAAACTCCACTGAGTAGGAAAGTTAACACCGAGTGGAAAAACAAGTACTTTTGTTTTTATACTATTAAATGATGGTAAGAATCCAAATTCTGAATAAAAACACCCCATAAATTGCAAAAAAAAAATACATCTGGTATTCACACTAGTAAAAGATACAAAATAAAATAAAATAGAGGAGAGATTGCTCAAGTAAAAGACTGGGTGAAACATTGAGGTAAGAAATGTCAATCAAAAATATACTACATAATTTCTTTCCTGAGGAAAATTGGGATTCTTCTTCATTCTTTATTAACAATTTTTGGCAAAGAAAATTCTTTTTTTATTTTATTTTTTTTAATTTTAACATTTTTATTTTATATTAATCACAGGGGAAAGAAAATTCTTAAAGAACGTTTTTTGATTTGCTTATATTAAATCAGTGGCTCCCAACCTTCCTAATGCTGCCACCCTTTAATACAGTTCCCCATGTTGTAGTGACCCCAACCATAGAATTATTTTCACTTGTTACTTTATAACTGTAATTTTGCTGCTGTTATGAATTGTGATATAAATACCTGTGTGTTCTGAGGAATACTCAGGCTGAGAACTACTATGTTAAACCATCTCCACATTCCTGAATGAAGCTCACTTAATGAAGGTAAATGTTTGTTTTGATGTTTTCTTAAATTTGGTTTGTATTCATTTTTGTTGAGAAGTCATTTTATTTAGAAAATAATGAAGATTTTTAAATAATATTCTAAAACGCTTTGTGCATTTATAGTGCTGTTGTTTGATTTAGAAAAATGTCATAATATTTGCCAGAGGGTGAGGAAAGACGAATATAGAGTTGATACTTGATAGAAATGGGATTTTGGTTCTGTAAGATAAACAGGGGTGCAGATAGAGGGTGATGAGAGTTCCAACAATGGAAATGTACTTGTCACAAGTGAACCTCACACTTGAAAATGCTTGAAGAGGTCAAGTTTATGCTCTGAGTTTCTTGCCACAATCTAAACATTGTCCTTTTCTAGCCTGACAATGACTTTAGCTCATAAATCTAAGTGCACCTTATTGCTAGGATTCTCTGACATGCCTCTGCTGCGCTTTTGCATAACACAGGGAGACATGCTGCTGTTTGAACAAATGTCTTGAGTCACCTTCACTCAGTTATGAACAACCATGAGTACTACCAAGTAGATGGTTCTCAAAGATCTATGCAAATTGTCAATCTGCAGAAGCTAAGATTAAGGGATGTGGGAACATGTTAGAGAGGGCTGAGCTTCTGCCCAAGTGTCAGGAAGTCCTTCGGGCCAGGGCCTTGCATGGCTTCTCTTGGGCACACCCAGGACAGGTGCTTTTCAGGTGCCAAGGTAGGTCTACCCAGGGATCTTCAGGGGATGAGTCACTAGCACACAATGCAAACCCCTTTCCACCTCTCCAAGTTAAAACAGTGGGTGTGTCTCAGGAGGAACTGTTTATAAAGTGGAAAGTATATTATATAAGAAAATGTTCCTGGCATTTCCAAGTGACCAATTGCAACCCCAAATAATATGGGACCACCATACATTCAAGCTCCCGAGCACGTACTAAATTTCCCATCAGCTCATGGCTCCCAGCGGGGTTTTATTTCTGATAGCAGTTCACTGTAGAGAAGAATGCTTGAAATCTGTTCTCCGAAAGCTAGAAGATTTAGGAAGACATGGGCCAAAAGCTTCAGAGAATACAAGTGTCAGGATCTGTGGAGACAGATAAATTAAACCCAAATTCCACAGGGAATTAATGACCTTCACCCAGGCTAGAGAGGCCCAGGATGAGGAAGTCCTGGGCCTGTAGACTCAACAGGGAAAGTTCACATTTCTCCCACCTCTCTGTGGCTCCTAGGCCAGCATCTAAAGTATCTGCTTTGTGTTTCTCTTGTCTCTCCATCAGAGCCATCAGCTTCGGATATAGAGGCATAAAACTTTTTAGCCATACAAGAACAACAGACACAGAAGCTTGTTGATACAAATTCCCCTGAGAAACACTAAGTCCTGCAGCTTACCATGCTGGCTACCCTGCCCAGTTGATGCTAGGTAGCACCTCTGTTGGACATTGCAGTGGAATCAGGTAGAGCTGGCACATCCTGCCTGTCAATCAGACCATGAAGTAAATCAGCTTCTGTTTAAGCACATCAAGATTTCCTTCCTCTCCTGGAGATCTCTGGATTCCCATGCTTTGTTTGTTTCCTCCTGGAAGGGAGCCTTGGAGTACAAAATGATCTGCCTCTGTTCTGCTTGGGTGTCAATTACTAGCTGCAACTCTAGACAGAAATTCTAAGAAAACAGGGGCCTTAACATTCTGGGTTTTCACCAACAAGCAAAGTACCAAACCCAAGGAAGACAGCTCAGAAACCATTGTGCTGAAAAGTGAGAATTGGAGTAAATACCTCAGTGATTGGTTGTGCTCAGCTTTATACAAAGGACTTAAGGAACCCCACTTTCACCCAGAGCACAGTCAGGTGCCAAGAAGCTAAGGGGAATCCTAGTGTCCGGCACCAACGTCTGCAGCTACAATCCATTGACAGTCTGCTTTTCAGCTATTGTTTCTCTGAACAATTATGCAAGCCAAACACTGTATGCGTACAATCCTCACAGGAGCTTCATGTGTTGGGTCCCCAACTCCCTATGCTGATGAGGCCAACAGACTTACCAACTTTCTGACAATCACATACCTAGAATGACAGAATTCCAGAGGCAGGGTTTCTGAACCTCAGGCAGCGCCCTTGCTTAAATATTTTTTTCAAAACTGAACAACCCTGAACTAATGTAGAAATGCAGCCCCTATGCCCTGTGTTAGCACACTGGTGGCCTGCAGGCGCAGCTGTAAGGAAAGGACTAGATAAGGACCACCCTTTGATGAGGTTTCCAGAATACAGTCAGATACGTCCTCTTTTCTAATGAGGACTGTGACCAAGTTTTACAAACAGAATCGGTACCGCTGAGACCTGTACCCCCTGTTAAGGCTCCATGTGGCTCAGACATAATGTCAGGAACTTGTGAAATTGCCTCAGGAAATGGAGGAAGAGCTGGACTCACAGAGTGATGGAAATACATGCCCAGGCTGATGACAGATATGCAGTTGAGCTGAAGGAGGCCACGTTTAGTTATGAGGGCTCTTCAATGCCTCTGAGACCAAAACCTCCATTGAACATATAACCAAAGCCATAAAACTTCTCAAAATCAAGGTATACCAAATCTTCTTCCTATAAACATGGATTAGGCAAATCAAGTGACTGTCAGGAACCGTTCCCTGCCTCACCCCTCCCCCAAGATAAGAAACCCTGTAAGATCTTCTCTCAGTCCTTAGCAAACCTGACACTTGAGGGCATTGCTCCTATGGTACGATTGTCTTCCAATGAAGAAAAAGAAAATTAGGAAACCTTTGCCAAGGCTTTCACGACTCTCCTGGCCTTTTAAAACAGAATCTAACTCTAAGAAAACATCCAAGCTCCAGATAAGCAAGGCCTAGAGTGTACATGTATGAAACCAACAGGCCAGGAGACCACATCCAAAAGACAGCATGCAAGAGAGCTTTTTAGAGGTGCTGTCTACCACACCATTTATTGAATCTTGGGATGTAAGTTTACCTGAAGAAACACTTGTTTCAGGGCAACAGAAGGGGACACGCTCTCAGAAGTCAGCCCCAGGACACCCTATTGTAAGTGCAAACCAAGTACTGGGTGTGGTTTCCTACTCCAGAGTCACTAAGATGTAAGGTCAGACCCAGCTGTAGGTCTCTGATGCTGTGCATCCTTCAGCAGGTGGCTCCATGTGGACAAACTATTGTAATTTGTAGGCCCCGGTTTCCCTAAGAGCTAGACAAAGTGGTGTTTGCACGAGGACTATATGCGATGACTCCTATTGGGACACAGGCAATGCTCAATGACCACTGCTTAACCACAAGTATTTTTACTCTTTGAAATTAAAAGAAAACCCTCTTATCTGTGTAAGAGTAGAACATTCACGTACTCTTCCAGATGCACAATGAAAGCTCACTTACGCAGCAGCCACACTGAAAACTAAGAAATGCTATTCACAATAAAATTTTAGTTTTGACCTGGGGTAGAAGAAGCTTTCAGTAACTCACCATAAAAAAGATTCACTTTCCTGATAGGATTCTCCACAAACATAGTAACAAAAGCTATTAGCCCTTACCGGCCTCTAAACCCAGGGGCCAGTATATATGGGAATGCTGATATCTCACCAGACATCAGGTACATATTCAAAGAGGAACATTTGAGAGCTGAGTCTCATAGCTATTACCCAACTCCTAGTAAGTTAAGAAAGAGCCCATAGTGTGCATGACTTGGCTATCAGCAAATACTCCGCCCTGGGACTGAGCAGGGCAGCTCCTGCTCTGAGATCAGATAAAAACAAGAGTTGCTGTATTGTTGAATATTCCAGAAAAGGAGTATCTCCTTTCAGAAACAAGCCATTGCTAGTTTACTTAACAAATGAAATGAGGAGAAAAAGCTAATACATGCATACATCTCAGGCTATCCCCTGCCCAGGCCGAGGGACTTGCTCACTGTACTCACAAGTGAGCATGGGCATTCTGTGGTAGTCAGTGCAGTCCTGAGAGCTAAGAACAGATTCTACTGGGCTCAGCAAGGCCTGGTGGAGGAGCACAGCGACATTTTTATGAGTATTAACTAATGCAGCACTTCACAGGTGAGGAGGCTGCCACCTTTGCTCCCAGAAAAAATAAATAAATAAATAAACAACTCACAAGGCCTTTTGCAGAATGACAGCAAGGGAATTCCCCCTGGCCCCATAACCTCCAATTTAAACCCATTAAAACCATAAAGGAAAACACAGGAATTACACAGGAGGAAGAACAGAGTTCCTCTGGAATTAGGGTGCCTGGCAGCACCTGCTTCTTCCTCCCAAAGAGTGTTCAAACCTCCAGGAGTTGGCAGTGTGGGTGCATAGGCGTTCCCGTGGGGAAGATGCCTAAGTATTTTGGGAGGGATGAGTCAGCTCTCCTCACAGTGCCAGCTAGCCTTATGTGCTTAAGCTTTGTTGAATTTGTATGTAGCAATTCTTCCTATCATCTCTCAGCTATGAAGACAGCTTCTCCTGAAGGAGTTTTGGGCTTTCTTCTTCTCTCAACTATATAACCAGAAGCTTGTTATTTCTTTGTAGTCTGTATTTAAGGGACAGTGTATGTTTGTTCAAGCCTGAACGATACGTTTTGTTCTATTCACTGTCCTGTCCCAGAATCACAAAGGCTGCTTCTGACCCAACGGACACACACACAAGCAGATATGCCTGTGAGCCTGGTGGACCTCAGCTTTCCTGCAGTCAAGGGCTTGAGGACCCCAATGAAAGTACAACGGGTTTCAGGATCTGGAAATCCAGCCATCCTGCTCAGCTCTCCTCCAACTTCGGCTGTTGCCCTCATTTCTATACACACTGCTTTGTGACCAGAACCAATGCCTTTCTCACCCCCTGGGGATGAAGGTCACTTCCAGAGTATAGCGCAGGACCCTTAGCATCCCTGAGGAGAGGTGATCTCCTCATGACAAACACCCAGCACACCAAAACACCCCCTGTTCCCCCCCCCCCCC
>CM053754.1:5412235-5443501 GCA_028658305.1 Pachyuromys duprasi
CTGCCAAGGCACAGATCACTACTCTGTTTTCCCTGTCTCTAGAACAGATGCTCAGGCTGTGCTCCCTTACTCAGCTTTCAGGCAACTGAGTCGTCAATCCCAATGATGAAAGCACTGTCTCACCAGGCAATCAAGCCTACTGCTTGTATCACTATCATTATTGCTGCTGTTGTTGTTGTTAGTGATCTTTGCTTAGATTTCTTGTTGTAGGTGTCATCTGGTAAGTGAGAGAGTACAGCTAGAGTCCAAGGCACCTCTGGACAGTTCTGAGTCTTGAGGGTGGGTGGCAGGAACTCTGAGAGGGTAGACAAAGAGCTAGAGATGCCGTGTTGCCTGTTCCCACAGAGCTTGCTGGGCCACCCAGCTCAGGTTTCACCAGCCCAGACATCTGCTGTGAGGCCCAGGCCCTATTTTGAGAAACAGTCACAGTGAGGTTATCAAGTGTCATATTTTCAACAGAGAATTAAAGGGCACCCAGCACTTGGCTCTTGATTCAGAAAATGTCCATATGGAATCACAGTGTGGGTTGCTACGTTTTCACATTGTCTGACCCTCCTCTCCGATGTTTTTAGTGGGGGTATATTGGATTAGAGCATGCCTCCCCCAGCAAACAAACAAACAAACAAAGCATGTTGTATCTATTTTAGGCAGCAGAAGCTCAAACAGCAGAAATAAGATTGTAAGGCAATTTGATTAAATTGTAGGTACATTTAAACAGAGGTCTAGCTGTTTTTCTGACAAATACACAAAAGTTTGTTAGCAGGCCTAGAAACAAGGCAGTCCCTGTAGGACATGGATGTGAGGGCGCCATGTGAATGCTTGTTTCTTTGAGCCGCTGTGTTCTATGAGGCCCTACGCCCAAGTGCAAGGATCTGGCTTTATTTTTCTGAGAACTCTGAGCTCTGCTCAGTTCCCATCAGTTACTAGTTGTATGGAAAGCTGTGTAGTCAGATTTCCCTGCTTTTCAGTTATTTACAAAAAGTAAATAGAAACAGAGCTGGCTTATCAGTGGGGGGCCACAATGTGTTTCATGGTATGTGGCTTCCCATTTAATCCCTGGCTCTGACATCTTTATCTTAAGAGTCTCACTATGCTCGGTTCTTTTCTTCACACTTTGCTAGAAGGAATTTAATACATCTCTGTTATTTTTTTCCCACTGGTGGTGGAAAAAAAAAACCTACCCTGTATGGCTTATTGAAGTAAACGACCATCTTTAATATTTCCCTGACTTCTGGGTGTGGCATTCTTTTCCGCCCGAGACAGGAGACATACGGTGCTTCTCCTGACCTCGCCAGCTCTGTTACTGGATCCAAATGAAAACTGTTGATTTTGTTGCAGAATTTTAGATCTAAAACAAGTGCCAATCCCACCAGCATATATCTCCTCTGGGGATAATGTGATGCTCAGAAATAATTGGAAATTGGTTATGCCTCCTGAATTTGATGAATTTCATTTTAGTTGGGTTTGTAAAAATTCATTCTGGAACATTCAAACTTAATTGCTGTTTACATTTATTTTCACCAATTCCTCTTGTGGCTTATTTTCCATTTTACAGTTATATGTGGTATGGTTTATTTCTGGTGGTTCCCTAATTACCTAGTATTGAACCTAGCATAGTGCCTTGGTAGTTTCAGAGGACATGGCTGACAGTGGCCAAGAAGTTAAATAAATGTTCAGGCAGACATAGTTTCAAATTGGGTTATTATTTCAGATTGCAGTTCTGCGGGGCAAGAGGCTCGTTCTTTGGAAGGTGGAGGTAAAGGAGACACTGAAGCATTGTGGAGGGTTGGACTATAGGACTAACAATTGAACTGTGTCTCTGTCATTCTTCTGCCCTGGAAGATATCTGGACAGGTTTTAGGCACGACTTGAATTCCCCATTGGGAACATGCAGTCTGGGCTAAATTCCCTGTTCCCACCATAAACCCCCATAGATTTGACTCCACCTGTGGAGCTTAGCTAGTGAAGCTCCTGCTCCTGCTCTTGGCCTCCTCCCCTCAGAGTTCTGCCTCCATGGCTCAGGTGGGGAAATGGAAGAGGGATTTGGCTGATGGTCTCTGTACTTTTCTTGCTGGTAGCATGGCTAGTGCCCTGCCATGGGGGGGGGGACTCCAGCTAGGTGCTTTAATTGTACTTCCCCAAACCAGGGGACACATGAGATCTCCTAAGAATTAGGAAGAAGAAACAATCAGCTTTTCTGCTGGAGACAGACATGATGGGCAGAGAAGAGGAGCCACTTCTGGGGAGTGTGGGTCTCTGCAGAGTAGAGAAAGGGACACGGTGGGCTTAGCTGCAAGGCCTTCCCTTCTCTTCTGGTCAACAAGGCCACAAAGAACGTAGGGAAGGCTCTCCTGAATGAAGCAGCTTATGAGTGACAGCCTAGACCAGTGGTTCTCAACCTTTGGGTCACAACCCCTTGAGGGGGATTGAATGACCCTTTCACAAGAGTCACCTAAGAACCATCTGCATATCAGATATTTATAGTACAATTCATTAACAGTAGCAAAATTACAGTTGTAAAGTAGCAATAAAATAATATTATGGTTGGGGACCACCACAACACGTGGAGCTGTATTAAAAGGTCATAGCACCTGGCTTAGACCCTCTCTTAATTAGCGCCTACAAAGCTGAGACCTGCACTCAAGTTCTTTGGTCCACGCTCACATTGTGGGCAGTACCATGAGAAAGACTTTAGGTGACAAGAATTGAGCAAGAGCTATTGGTATGGAAATTTTACATCTGTTACCTGCCAGGTGGCCTCTTGCAACTCAGAGTTCTTACCTGCAAATGGTAACCAGAACGCCTACTGCCCAGGTAAAGGTAAGATATACAGAGTAACAGATCCTGACATCTGGTACAGGGATGCTCTTAGAAAAATGTGTGCACAGCACAGTCTCACATGGTGGTGGACCAAAGCCACACTGGAAACTCAACACATTTTAACCTATGGCCTAAGGCTCCATATCCTCAGCTAAGTAAGCTCAGGGAGTGGTCCTTTCTTTAAAGTTTCCTTCCAACAACTCCTATTCCTTGCTGCTTGTTTCTTTCAAATCAGTTCCAGACCCTGCAGCCCATGAGCCCTCTCCTATCTGGGCACTAGACTCTTTTCTGGGTAAGTAACTTCTTTCTCTCCATCTTCTTACCACAACCCTCCACCATCTGCAGACCCACAAGTCTAGTTGCAGACCTATTCCCATGACCTCTCTTCAATTGTGAGCCCCCTTTGCCTGGGCTAGCTGTGGATGCATGGTTTGGGAGCCATCTTTCCCTTCTCCAATTAAACATCTTATCCACCAGCTTACCAAGCCCAGCTCAGGTTGTTCATCTTCTGCTGAATCAATTTAAAGAAGACCAGAACTTGACAACCAAAGAAAGAAGTCAAGCTGCAAAAGCAAAACAACATAAATGGCCATAACTGCATGTCTCCCATCAAACCCACAAGCTCTCTGGAAATGTTCTCTAATGGAAACTACCTAGATAAATCCCAGGACATAGAATTTAGAAGAATATTCATAAAATTTAATGAAGAATTCAAGGAGTTTAGAGAAAACAGGAAAAAGCAATTCATTGAACTCCAAGAAGATAATAATAAATGTTTGAGTGGTGTCCAAGAAAATAGAAATAAATACACAGCTGAACAAAATGGTGAAGGTCATTCCGAATTTGAAAACTGAATTCAATAAAGAGATTAAAAAAAAAAAAAAACATCGAAGAGACACAAGCTAAAATAAAGATGGAACTGTAGAAAACTCAGGGGAAAGCCGTGTAAGCAAACTGAATCAAGAAGTTCAGTTCTTATGTAACAGCAGAATTTACCACATGGCTTGCTGATCCCAATACATATAAACACTGTTCACATCAAATCTCTTTCCTAATCTAATAAAACAGAAACTCAATGGGATCTAGGAAATTAAACCTCAAGTCCACACAGTTTTGCCATTATTTTTGAACCCTTAATATGACATTAATAAAAATTAAAGAGCTCTTGCCCTATATTCTCCTTTCTAGTATGCCTTGGGCCATATGATCTACATTTATTTAAAAAATTAAAAGGATAAAACAAGCATGTGAGACGACTCAGACAAAGGGGTTTGACACCAGGCCTGATGATCAGGGACTCACCTGGTGGAAGGAGAGAAGCAATTCCTCTATGCAGTCATCTGACCTCTATTTGTGCACCATGGCACATGTAACAGTATGTGCACGGATGTATGCACAATACACACTCACACACACATACTTATACATTTTTTTAAAGAAAAACATCTACTGTAAGAAATTTCTCTGAACCCACAACTGGTCATCATGGAGAGAACAAGAGAATTGTAATGCTCAGTCCTAAATGAGATGTCCATATCACACCTTTCCCTGCTCAAGGCTCAGGGATCTATGCGGAAGAGGGAATAAAAGACTGTGAAACTCAGGGATAGTGGGTAACATCATGAAAGCATTGTTTTCCATACACAACAGTGCTGATGCACAAATGAACCCACAGAGACTGCAACAGTACACACAAGACCTACACAGGCTCTAGCTAGACAAAACCCCAGCTCGGAAGAGAGGAACTGGGCACAAAGTCCTACCCCTGGTGGTGGAGCTATCGCTGCTGGAAGAAAGTCAATTTTCTAAAATGAAGTGATACTATATGGACCCCAAACTAGTACAGGACAGTACAGGACAGGACAGTAGAGGACTAGCCCTGGAGTAGTCAGTCAATACAAAGCATGCTCCCAGTGCCTAGAGAGGTAGGAAAAAAGGAAAAGAGAGGGGGTATGGGAGGGGAGAAAGAGAGAGAGAGAGAGAGAGAGAGAGAGAGAGAGAGAGAGAGAGAGAGAGAGAGAGAGAGAGAGAGAATACATGCAGTTGGGTAAGTAGGGATAGGGAGTTGGGAGAGAATATGGGAAGAAGTGGAGGGGTATATATGATTAAAATATACTATATGCATTTCTCAAAGAATAAGTAAAACAATTGTGTTTTTTTTAAGGAAAAAAAAAGTACTTTCAAAGGAGGGCATCTGCAGT
Organism: Pachyuromys duprasi; assembly: GCA_028658305.1. Taxonomy (NCBI): domain Eukaryota; kingdom Metazoa; phylum Chordata; class Mammalia; order Rodentia; family Muridae; genus Pachyuromys; species Pachyuromys duprasi. The sequence goes on from CM053754.1 coordinate 5,417,257, forward strand.
GCAGTTATTTCCTACAAATTGAAACATTCCCTTGGAGGGAGTTCATAAGTGCAGAAAGTCAGAGGAGTCACAAGGCCCCTCATCCAAGTTACCCTGTGCAACCATTAGACTCCTTAAGCAGGATCATCTATCACATCACAACATGACTCAGATGGGGCAAAAGGACAAGAAACGGCAAGAGGTCATTTAGCTGTGGCTCAGGACCCTGCAGGACTACTGGACTGTAATGTTGTAAGAGGTCCATTCTCTCCTGAGACAGAGCCTTAGGAAAACAAACAAAAAGAGTGACTTGTATATATTCAGAATCAAAATATTTGCCCTTTGCTGTAATACAAGTCAATCATTTTGTATGTTTTTACTAAGGCTTTGTCTTGGTCATAGCCTCTGACAGAAGTCACACCTATTCCTATGCAGCCTTACCTCACTCCTAAAGACATAGTAAGGGAATCTTTCAAGGTTCCCAGATAAGGGGATCCTTGGTCCTTTAGACCTCTCTCTAGCCTGTCACCCTGGTGACAGACAAAATATTAACATAGATGTTGCTTACAAGCATATTGGATATGGAACCACCACATTGGGAATGGCAGAAAAATGTAAGAAAGGATTTCTAAAGCATTAATAGACTATGTCTAAATCTCAAGTCATTAAGGATGATTTTCAAATGTTCATCATTCCACCATTTATTTATTTAGCTGATAATTAATTAAATTATTCACTGACATCCACATCAGAATTCACTTAGTTATCAGTATAACCGCAGTGTGGCTGGGGGCTGGAGAGTCCAGTACAAATTCACCAAAGCAACTATGGTTATCAATGGAATTTAGGGAACATAAAGAGCACAGAATATAAAGAGCACAGAATGGTTGTGAATCACACACTGCTTATGCATTTTGTAAGTAAAACATACAATTAAACTAAGATTTTTCTCAGAGAGCTGCTTAAGCGTTACAGGATGATTAATGTAGAAGGATGGATAAGTGAACAAATGTACCTTGAGCCTCCCATCAATTAGCTTTTCTCTACCTGAGTATCTGCCATATCTGCCAAGGACCATTTATGAATATGGTCCTTAAAACATTCCAGTGAACTCCCAGAATGACCGTTCAATAACAAAAGTAGATTATATGCAAACTTTTAAAAGTCATTCTATTTACTGACACTTACACTTACAAAATGAGCTTCCCTAATTCAAAACTTCCTTAAATCAGAAAGATTTTGAATACCAATTTGATGTACCAATGAAAAATACCACACATGAGCTCATATAATAGATCACAATATAAGAGCAGTGATTCTAAAAGTAATTTATAAGTGTATGAGTTCTTTCTGAAAGAGAGAGAGAGAAAAAAACTATAAAGTAACTTCCTCCAATTTCCACTGCATCTGTTTTTCTAATTCCCCCCACAATTGGGCTGATTTCTTGGGCATCATTTCTGACTCTCTTGAAGGCACAGGCTGGCTCTACAAAGAAAAAAAAAATTAATGTCCTCTTTTCTCCAACTACCAGTTTCCTCTAGGACAGGGAATATACCACCAAGGTTTTCCCAGGCATTCTTTCATTTGAGCAGCCTAGACAGGCTTGGACAGAATTTTCTTGTGATGTCCACCAAGTGAATCTGTCTGCTCAGTCATTGGTTATCTATCGCAAAGGTTTCTTTCCTTCCCTTCTCCAACAACAGACAGAGATTCAAGAGGGTAAAGTCTTAAAAATGCCACCTGAACTTGCACAAATTTACTGTCATTGTTGTTCCAAATACAATGGTATCTGAAAAGAACTAGAAAATCGGAGCATAAGGTTCAAGAGTTCCCTGACCTACAGCAGCAATCCAGTAAGGAAGCATGACTATGCCAGCAGGTATGAGACCCAGGTCTTTCCTTTTAGCTTCAACATAGACCAAGGAGAGAGCCCTCTCATAATTCACACAAAGGGAGTTAAGAGACACCCTATCTTTCACTAACAGAAAGGGAATCATGGATGCTTTTTTCCCTTTGCTAAATGGGAAAGTCAAAGACCTGTTTTGTTTTGTTTTTTCTCTTTGCGGTATTTCCTTAAGAAGCTGTACCAGGTTGAACCAGATCCAAGAAAAAAGAGAGAAAGAAAGAGAGAGGGAGAGAGGGAGGGAGGGAAAGAAGGGTGGGAGGGAGGGAGGGAGGGAAAGAAAGAAAGAAAGAAAAAGAAACAAAGAAAAAAATGGAAAAAGAAAAAAATCGATACTGTTTTTCTGCCCCCAGGCTTGGCTAGAAATACCAACTGAGATAGGGAAAAGTTGTCTCCTATGGAGGGATTATTACTCATTATCCTGTATTACAGTTAGACTTCTTTTGCTGGGAAGATACAAAGTGATCAAAAATGCTTTATGTAGAAGTTTTCTTGGCTCTGAAAGATATACCTGATTTGCATTTTTAAAAAATCACATGGGCTCATGAATCCTAGCCATGACTGTTTAACCCCTAAAAACCTTTAAATATACTTTCCAGGAGGTGAACTTGTGCACAGAGGAGAAAAAGCCTTCATCTAGTGAGAAAGTATCTACAATGTGTCCTTTCTGCCCACCCTACTACAAAGGAACTAAAACACCAGATTCTCCTATCCCTATCCCTCTGCTCTGGAGAGAGGTATGCCTAAGGCCTGACGGAAGGCCCAGCTATATTTATATTCTCCTTCCCCTGTAAGTCTTAAGACAAATAAAGTGTCCCTAATAAATTATCACAGCATGAAAAAATAAATATATAAATAACCTTTCTAAGGGTGCATCCAATTATATGGTTTCACATGGACTGCTGTCATGTTAATTCTTTTTTCATTGTTAATTTATATATTAATTATGTTATAATCCAATTGAAGCTTCCCTTCCATCCTCTCCTTCCTGTCCCTCCAAAAGGACGGGAGGAGGCCCTGACCAAATACACAGCATAAAAGCTGTTCTTCAAAGCAGGAACAAGTTCTTGAAAGACTGCAGTATAACTCAGGCTGCCTAATATTAGGCAGAGATTACAAAAGAGTCTTCTGGAGTCTGACGATATCCTAGACAGTTCATTCAAGAAAGCCACAGCTGAGATCAGGAGGAACTTAAGGAAGGGAAATGGTGAGACAAGAAGAAAGGTTACCTTATCAGTGTCTACTTCCAATCCTGAAAACCTTTATAGCCTGAAGGGTCACCTATTAGATGATATTAAGAGTATGGAGAGGCAAAGCATTTCAAAAGCAATGCCTGAGTAATACTAACGTCACCATCAACAAAACCATCAGAGTGAAGACTGTCCACAATGGAAAGGCTCAGGGGATGGAACTTGAGTCTATTTTGGTCCAGTATGAATAAGAGTGCAGGACCCTGATGTCTCTCTACAACATCTCCACCAAACATCAAAGACTTCTCTGTGAATCTAGGGTAACCCTGATGGTTAAGGAATAAAACACAGACTTCTTACTAGTCACAGTTATTTCTTCCAGTCATTCTTTCTAAAAGCTGCTCCTCATCCTGATTGTACAACCATGATGGAAATCCCAAGAAAGTCAACAACTTGGTATTTTACCCATTTCCTCAGTTGCAACTGAGTGTTTTTTTTGTTTTGTTTTGTTTTTCTTTTTACATATGGCTTCCTAATGATGCCAGGAAGTTCTGTTTACCTTCGGTGAAATCTTTTGCCCTGCCTGGAAACCACTGCCATAATGGCTCCAGAAAGGGACCTAGCTCTCCCTTTAATGGAGACAGAAATTCATCCAGCCATATGCACCACCCACCATAGATCAGAAGGGCATTTACCACTTCCCCTATTGAAATTCTCCTAAAATAATCTTTATTCCTGCCCACTACAGCATCCTTTCAAACCTGAGGAATGAGAGATTACCAAATGCCACAGGCAATCTAAAATAAGGTTATAAGATTCTCTGTAACAGCTCCATGTAGTACCTAAATCTTACCATTGTTATACAATATGTGAACTGTTGTCCAATATGTGAACTACCTTCTTTTAAGCCTCTACAGAAAGAGTTCCAATAGGAAAAGAAGAGCGTCTTTTTTTTTTTAACTGATAGGAACTGGAAAGTATCCAACACAAAACTCAATTTTGCCAACAATCATTGAAATCATTAGTATTGGTCATATACATTTTTTAAATGTAATTTATTTATTTTTATATCAATCACAGGTTAGGTACTTTGCATCCCAGTCGTAGCCCCTTCCCTCATTCCCTCCCACTCTCCCCATCCCTCCCTCATCTCCTCTCCGTCCCCTCCAAGTCCACCAATGGGGGAGGACCTCCTCCCCTTCCATCGGACTTCAGATCACCTTGTCTCCTCAGGGCTGGGTGCGATGAGAACCAGGTACAAACTGTCTTTCCCTCCTTTCTACCAAAAATACCAAAAATATTAAAACAACTTTAAGGGTTTTCATGTATTACAGTGTTCTGTAGGCTCTGGATTCCTGGGACTAGGGAAGTGGGTGGGCCCTTATGTCAGTTACTAAAAGATACATAGATAGAAAAACACAAATCCTTATCTGGAGACTTGAAGCCTTCAGGACCTTAAGCAGACAGTCCTTAAATTCCCAGCTTTGAGACTTCCTCCTAAAAATGGCTTCATTCCCTATGTATCTGAAACATAAGGAATGGATTTCTGAGAGATTTCTTAGCCCAGGGGGTCCCATTCAGAAACTTATAAGCTACCTTAGTTGACAACTGGTCCTAGTACTGAAAGGCTGTCTGGGATGCCACAGAACATAGCTGTAGTTGCAATGCTGGTTCCAGAGGCAACCAACTTAACCTTAATATATTAACGTGCTTCCTATTACTGGGATAAACCACCATGACCAAAAGCAACTTATGGAGAAAAGGGCTAATTTAATCTTACAGTTTACAGTCCATCATAAAGAGAAGTCAGAACAGGAACTTAAGACAGTACGTGGAGACAGTAAATGAAACAGAGACCATGGAGGAATGCTGCCTACTGGCTTGTTGACCATGGCTTGTTTAGATTGCTTCTTTATACAACCCAGGACTATACGCTAACGGGTGACACAACCCACAATGGGGTGAACCCAACCACATCAATCATTAATCAATAAAATATCTCACATGCTTGCCTACAGACCAATCTTATGGAGATACTTTCTCAACTGAGGTTCTCCCTTACCAAAGACTCTCGCTATATCAAGTTGACAAAGGTAACGGGCACAACTGCAAAGAGCTTTAGCATACTATTGTCATAAAACGTGGCAGGACTACTGAAATCAAACGGGGTCTTCGGTTAATTAATTACTGGCTCCTAACATAGAAAACTTTACTCTCAGAAGATCCAGCTGTTCAAATAAACATCACCCCTCTTTCACTCTCTCAACTTTGCTACCACTCTTCCAGAAGAAAACAAAGATGACAGAAGTCCCAACCATGGTTGTAAACAAATAATTCTATAAACTTATCCTGCTAGGAAAGACTTAAAAGATATTTCCCTGACAAATCCTGATTGGGTCCTGATAGGAGTTCCTTCATTAAACATGGTATCTGCTGAACCAAATATGCTATAGTAACCGTAACTGAAACCATTGAAAGCAAAATGGCCATCCTGCCAAAAGCAATCTACAGATTCAATGCAAATCCCATCAAAATACCAATACAATTCTTAATGGACCTTGAAAGAACAATTCTCAACTTCATACGGAAAAACAAAAAACCCAGAATTGCCAAAACGATCCTATACAACAACAGATCATCTGGAAATATCTCTATCCCTGATCTCAAGCAGTATGACAGATTAATAGTAATAAAAACTGCATGGTACTGGCATAGAAACAGAATGGTGGATCAATGGAATTGAATAGAAGACCCAGAAATAAACCCACACACCTATAGATGCCTGATTTTTGACAAAGACGCCAAAACCATACAATACAAGAAAGACAGCATCTTCAATAAATTGTGCTGGTCTAACTGGATGTCTATATGTAGAAAAATGCAAATAGATCCATATTTATCACCCTGCACAAAACTAAAGTCTAAGTGGATCAAAAACCTCAACATAAAACCAGACACATTAAATTGGTTAGAAGAAAAATGGGGAAAAGCCTAGAATTCATTGGCACAGGAGACAAAACCTATCTTCCAAGGACCAGCATTCAATTAGATAGTACCCTATACAGAGCACTAGCATTAAGTCAAAAGGGTAACCATCTTCAGTGATTCTTTGTATATCCTTTTAATTTGCCATGCCCATGCAACAATACAGAGGAGAGAAAGTTTCTCACAACCATCAGTTGTGACAATCTACTTTCTGCCATATTTGAACACAAGGAGATAGCAATTGTCCACTGTAGAGGACATGACAAGGGAAAAAACATGGGGCTGGAGAGACAGTTAAGCATGCCTGCTTCTCTTGTAAAAGATCGGAGTTCAGTTCTCCGCACCCAGATCTTGACTTACATTTATCCTTAACTCCATTTCCAGGTGACCCAACACACTTTTCTGATCTCTATGGGCAGCAGGCATGCACATGGTAACACATACATACATGGGAAAAAAACACCCATATAAATAGAACAAAATAGATTTAAAAAATATAAAACAAAAATAGAATTTCAAAGACACCCATGAGGTATCAAAGAATAGGTGGACTGGCAGTGCTGCCACAGAGCAGATAACCAGCTGTGAGACAACCTCTATTGTGAGAGTCCTCTTCTTGCTTGGGTGACATCCTAATGCTCTTCCCTAAGACCTTTTTATCTGACCAGGGTCAAAGACCCCCACAGATGACAAAAAGACTATTTGTCAGGGAGAAAATCACTAAAACCACCTACTAGAGGCTGAGGGCTGACAGGGCTACACTGAAAGAATGACCCTTAGATCCACGGCTTGTTCCTCAGAAAAAAAGAAAAGATGGGATCCAATTCTGAGGAAGACCAGGATATATATTTCACCAGCACATCCATGAGTCGGGACATTTAACCCTTTTAGTATGGGTAGACACTGTCATCAACCCAATGGAGGCCTTCTGTTCAGAACTGTGAGGTTATCCAAATCTTGATTCACGAACTATCTCATTTCGGTCTTCATGTCGGCCCTTTTGGGAGTCTCAGCTAGAGTCACACCCATGCCCTCCCAGGAGTCTGCCTTGTCTCAGGCCTCCAGCTTGACCTTCTTGTTCCCAGCTCTCTCACCTCCCACACCTGTTCTCTCAAAATCTGACCCCCACCTTTGGCTTCCTCCCCATCCCATCTCTTTCCCAGTTCCCTCTCTCCATCCACTTCAATGTCTATTCTATTCTATGGCAGGACTAGTGGAAGAAGGGGAACAACAACCCACTGACAAAACCTTTAATCCAAAGAATACCCTGCCTACAAGAAGTGCTGGGATAAAAAGGGGACAAAGATTGAGGGGCTGTCCAACTAAAAACTGGCCCAATCTGAGACCCACCCCACGGTAGAGAGCCAGCTCTTGACACTATTAATGATGCTATGCTATGCTTGCAGACAGGAGTTTAACTTGACTCTCCTCTCGGAGGCTATAGCCAGCAGAGGATTGAGACAGATGGGTGGACTTGCAGCAAAGCATGGAGCGGAGCTCCGGGGGTCCTGTGGAAATACTGAGGGGAAATATGGAAAGACCTGGCAGGGACAGGAACCTCACAAGAAGACCAACAGAGAAAACCAACCCAGATCCATGGGGGCTTACAGCCACTGAGACATCAACTAAGGAGCATGCTTGGTCTGGACCTAGAACCCCTACCCATATGTGGCCAACGAGTTGCTTGTTCTTCATGTGGGTTGCCTGGCAAGTGGAGGGGGGGGGGACTATTTCTAACATGGACTCTATTTTCTGCTTTTGGAGCACTTCTCCCTGGCAGGGCTGCCTTGCCTGGCCTCAGGGGATAAGGATATGTTTAGTCCTGATGTGACTTGATGTGCTGGGGCAGGTTGATATGGGGGAGAAGGACTCTTCTTTTCTGGGGGAAGAAGCAGAGGGGAAGATAAAAGTGGGGAAGGGGGAGGACTGGAAGGAAGAGAGGGCAGGGGCACCCTTGGGATGTAAAATAAATAAACTAAAATTAAAAAAAAGAACAAAAAGCTTCATGAACTATCTCAAGATCTGGACTACTACAGAGTATTTAAAGAAATTAACAGACCAAAGATCATTGCCAGCTGCAATGACACAGAAGTGTAATTATCATGCTCTGTGACCCCAGGACTGTGTTCTATAGATGTTGAGGAATGAAGCTCACAAACACAAGAGATAGAACTCTCAACCAGCATGTTTATTAGAGGGGAAAATAGAAACTCCTTAAGCATGATAGGTTCCTAGAGAGGACACCATCCAAGAGCCAAGGGCTGTGTACTTTGAAATGGTTACAGAACAGAGGACATACTCCAGCAGTGGGTAAAATGGTGATTTGTTTTCTCCTGGTATGCAAGATGAATGATCTCTTCCTAGCAAACTCTTTCCAGTGCAATAGGTCAGGTCTCACAAGACCTAGTGTCCGTTGGTGCCACTTGCTTCTGTCCTCTGTGTGGACTAGTTCCAAACCCTGCATTCCCTTTCCTTTCTCCCTGGTTTGCGGCAAGGCCCTGTTGGAAGAAATAGGATCTCTTCCTAAGCACATGTTTAATGACTTCCAAAGATATGAAAGTTCCCTGGCTGCTCCTTCTCATTGCTGCCAACCCTCTTACTGACCACTACAGTTCTACCAAGATCCTTTCCTAAGCCCTAACCCCATACTCTCACCAACAGAGCTTAGCAATTCCCTGCAGGGAGTTGAGAGCACAGGAAGGGGAAAGAAAAGCCCCCTACTTAGTTGGCATCTCTCAAAGTCAGACTTCCACCTCTGCACTTGACTGATCACAGAAGTAACCATGACCAGTCTGTAGGCAGGTTTCATGGTTACACACATTGTCCCCTCCTAGGCTGGCTATTCTTCCCCATTCTTTCTGAGAGTTCAGGAGCTCTCTACAAGATAACTTTCATACCTCTTACAGAGTTCAACAAAAACATTAGCTAGTCCTGGAAATCCACCTTACGGTTTTTAACCCTCACTTTCTCTTCACTTCCACCCACTTCTGTGAGAATGAGAAACCACTTCTGCAATCTCCCTATTAGAATACCATTTTGGGCTTGCCAACACTTTCCTCATAGCTCTGTAACATGTACTCTGATCTCCTCAGTCCCAAGTGGCATAAGCTTCATCTTCTCACTAAACTCTACACCAATCAGAGTAGCCAAGAGTAGCTAGCTGAAAATATAAGCTTAAGGCATAACTGCCAAATGAATTAATTACGCCCATAGAAATGGCATGCAAAGAGCACAAAATTCATAACATGGAAAATCGACACTCTGAATATGGGCGCTCTATATCTATGAGTTCAATCAAATGCAGATTGAAACAAATTTTAATTACACTGAAGTTGGGCATGATGGTGCCTGACTGGAACAAATCCCACCATTAAGTAGGAGAGGAAGGAGGACTCAAGTTCAAGTCCACCTGGACTACATAAACAGACCCTTTCTCAGAACAATAATAGCATCTTTACTAAACAACAGACATTTCCTTATCACAACTGTCTAAATAAACCAACTACATACATAGCATTCACACTGTAGTAGGCATTACAAGTCATGTAGAGATTATTTAAGGTTTAAAGGAGGAGTGCATACTTTCTGCACAAAACCTACATCATTGTACACAAGAGATTTGAGCATCTGTGGACTTGGGTATTTTGGGGGTCCTAGAAGCAAATCCCTTATGGGTATGAGGAGTGACTACACAGGACTTTCTTATTTATGCAGGATTCAGTAGGCAGTCAATGATATTAATATCACATAGTCTCAGAATTTTTGGAAGCCAATAGTCTAATAGAGATGACAAGAATCACACTTAAGTTTTAGACTGAAAAAATCATGTGATTAAGTGATGGGAAGTAAGGAAGGCAGCTTATAAACCATATGGCAGGATTCAAACATGGACATTTAAAAGCAATTATTATTGGTATTAAACCATGCAAAAGAAAGTTAGATGAAAGAAACAAAGCTTTCTTGCAGAGGAACTTACAATTTTGTAAGGTAATTATTTTGGCATAAATGATGTATTATCCAGAGGCTTAATTTTCAACATAATAAAGATCACTGCAAATATAAAATAAGGTATCTATCAGTTATTTAACATAGTAGCACGTGTAATTTATTTTTAAGTGAAAATATTTAACATCATTTAAAGAAAAAATCTATCATTCCATGAATTTAAAACAATGAAAGAAACTTCAAATACCCTATCCTTCATAAAGAATAACTCAGTATCTAAGTTCCCAATTGGAAAGAAAGGGGCTATATTCAGAAGGAAGCATTTCATGGCATAATCTCGATGAAGGTGATAGACAATGTGTGCTCTGTCCAGGTAGGAGCTACAACAGCAGTAATGCCGTCTCTGCCAGCTTGGGATCTCATGGTATCTGTGGCTATAGGGCATCAAATGACTCCCCTTCTCCGAGTTTCCCAATAACCCTCATTGTCCATCTTCAATCATGAGTCACTGCCCACAGCTAGGTAAGTGAACAAAGTGCCTCTCGAATCTCAGATACTATCTCAGCCCTACCCTTGCATACTTTGGCCCAGCAATGACTGGGACAGACATATCTGTACATAACACAGCCTAGCATAAGGTGTGACACTAGAGCCAATAAAACGCACAGAATGCTGATTAATACATCACTAAAATATTCACTATATAATATATGGTGGGTATTATTCTAGCCTGTCCTTGATCAATTATGAACACTTTGCCATACCTGCTGACATCTTCCAAAGTAGGACAGGAACAAACAAAATTTTGTGCAGATAACTCAGTGCATTCTAATTATTCTTTTTAAGCTACATGGTAAATATCGGAGCGTATTAAAAGAAAATTTCTAGGGCGTTCACAAATTATCTAGATGGGACTCCATGCCGACTTTGTGTCCTCATTATTATGGCTCCTCTCAACTAGCTCAGACTGGCCTCTCGACAAGCCAGATGCACATCAGGTCTTTAGGTCTTGGTGTCTTGTAAGATCTGTGGATACCTTTGAATATCATCTGAACTTGCATAGTCTATGTCCTTTGTTTCTAAGTTAGGAATGCCACATTCTTTCTTTCTTGTCTGCGTTGAAAAAATCATAGGATTTGAAACTTCAAAACCAACAGTCAACAAGTCCTTCAAATTAACCCCATCTGGAACTGCCCTAGAAATACAATGAGCTTTGGCTCCAGTTCCTTTACAGCCATTTGTCTTCTTGCTGTCACTGACTTTTTCTGATACTCACAGGCTGTGAGGGTCCCATTCTCTTCTCCTTCTCAAAGATTCCCACTGGCCTTTGGGACAAGATCTCTTGAGGCTCTTGATCTACTGCTATAAAGGGTAGATAAAGCTATTCTTCCGTTGGGAGAATTACAAAATATAAAGGAAACAAAAATTCATTTTTCTCAGTTACAAATTTGTGAGTCCTAGGCAGCTAGATGGAAGAGATGGTGTGTGTGTGTGTTGTCAGTGTGTCTATGTCTATGTGTATTGAATGAAATGTATACACATATATGTATATATGTATGTGCTGAGAGAAAGTATACATATATGTATATATGTGTTGAAATATATATATGTGTTGAAATATATACATATATGTATGTATGTGGGCATATGAATGTTGAAAGAAAGGTATACATATTTTTCTTGCCAAAGCTATAAATATCATACAAGTGAAAATTCAATTAAAAAATTAACCTACTTTTTCCAAGTTTATTAGGTAGGAGCTCAATGGCCTGAGATTTCTGATACACACTAGAATAAAGTGTGTTGACTATGATTCCCTAATATACCCTTTGCAAAAGTATGCTGCCTACTTCTCTAAGTTTGCCTTTCCACTCATCCAGTAGGTTTCAATGAACCGATTTGTATCCCTGTCATCTCTATTGGGCTGCCTAGACTCAGATCCAGCCAAATGTTGGGCTCTTTGTGACCCACAGGATTAACAGTGTGGTTAGAGGAAGGTTCTATTTCTAGAAAACATGGGTACTGTAATCTGAAAGAGAATCTTTGATAGAGAAAAAAAATGTGGAAACCACAAACAAGACAGAAAACCTGCTGCTTAACCTGCACAGGGCATTCCCAAAAATATATTCTCATCATGTGCTCCATAGAACAAAACCCTAGAAAGAAAGCACAATGTGAACCCATTTTTATATAATGAATCACATTTTCAATGAGAGCAGAACAAGGAATCCGGAAATGACATTCTTAAATTATTCAAGAGTAGATCATCTGAATTATATAAAGATAACAATGTTACTCCCTTTAACTACATTTTTTTAAATGAAATACATTTTGCAATGTCACTTCTCCAAGCAGGACACACCCACATCTATGTCATTGCTTTTATTCTTATTCAATATTTTCCTCTCTTCTTACTTTTGCTCCTCAGTGAAGATGCTGACTTATTTTTGCACTTTGACCGTCCTGCAGTTTGCAGTCCTTAGAGTGCAGGCGCTGGCACACCTAGACCTGAGAGGAGGCTTGCGCTCTCTGCGCAGGGCTGGGTCTTATTATGAACTCTAGATCCCTATCAGATGAAATGCAGAACAGGCATTCTCTTGACCAAAGTCCACACATGGCTGGTCCACAAACACAGCTTCCCCTATCTCTAGAAAGCAAAACCAAAGTCCCCTAAACCCATCACACCCATCAAACAGCCATTCCTCCTGCCAGCTAGCTATGATAACTGACAAAGGAGTTGTATGTACAAATATACCACCACCAGTTGTCCATGTGACTATTTTTATATAATTTAACTAAATATCAGGTAGACTTAAGTTTAGCAGCTATTAATTGCGTTTTCCATCGAACAGGCAAAACAGCTGAGATACGCAACTGCCTTAGCTGGCCTTCTGTTGCTGTGATACACATGACCTAAAGCAACTTGGGGAAAAGAGAGAATTTATTTATCTTACTCTTTGATGTCACAGTCCATCACTAAGGGAAGTCAGGACAGGAACTCCAGCACAGACCTGGACATAGGATCCTGAAGAGGAGACCACGGAGTAATGATCCTTACTGGCTTGCTCAGCTTCCTTTCTTATACAGCCCAGGCTCCACCTGCCTAGGGATGGCACCACCCACAGTGGGCTGGGCCTTACTACATAAATTAGTCATTAAGGAACAGTCTCCATAGATCTGCCCCAAAACCAGAGCCGTGGAAGTATTTCCCCAATTGATGCTCCCTCTTCACAGCTATGTCAAGTTCACAACTGAAACTGTGTCAGCAAAATGATGAATGATGGGATTTTTCTGTTTCATAGTTTTAGGAATTTCATCCTGTGCCTTCTGTTGCTTTGGGCCTATGGTGGAAGCTTCTTAATGGTGGAAGCTGGTAATTGAGGAAGATTATTCTGTTTACCTCATGATAGTAAGGAAGCAGAGAGAAAACCAGAGGTGGGAATCTTATTAGCCTTTTTGAAGGTACACCCTTTGAAAGGTTCAACGACATAACTTCTTTCCACTGGATTCTACCACCACAAAGCACCATTCTGAGTACTAAGTCGTAAACTCATGGATCCAGATCCAAACTGCAGTAAGAATAAAGTGACTGATGGCTTTATGTAAAAATACTGTGGACACATCTGATCGTTATTATTATCTTTGTTTTTAAAATATTCTTCCTAGCAGTTACTAAGCAAACTGTAAAAGAGAATCACTAATGTGCAAATGTATGATTCCGAACAACTATCTTTTATTGTCTTTGTCCCTTATGAAACTTAAAAAAAAACCTTCAAGTTCCTGCATTAATGGAATTGCTTAAAAGATGTTCTTAAACCTTAAATATTAAATCCCATGACAATTATTGGTGGCTTGACATGACCTTGTGGTTGATTTTCATGACAACAAAGTACACATGTGCAACAGCAAGCAGAAACAAAATGGTAAAAACCTGCAGGAAGTGAATGGGTCATTGGGATTAATGCAGTGTTTTCAGTTTGGGATAACTCACCACAAGAAGTAATGGGTAGCATACAGTGGTATGAGTGAGGTCACCCTTAGTAATATGTCTCATTATACATGCTCACATGTCTTTGTAATTTTCTACCATTTTATGATACTGTACCAGGCAAGCATCAGGTACAGATGCTGATTTGGGACTTCCAGACTCCATAACTATGAGCCAAAAATAAATCTCTATTCTATATTAACCAGCAATCCTCAAGAATTCTGTTACAACAACTGAAAGACCAAAACAGTCCTGTATTGAAGGATTTGTCAATAATTATATTCTATATAGTTTATTAAAGTAAAGGTAGATCTGTGATTTATTTCCTTCTTTAAATGACTGTTTAAATAGCTGGCCAATTATTAGCCTTGCTTAAGATAATTTTTTTTGAGCAATCTTAAATCTCCTCAATGACAGTCAGAGTCCAAAACGGATTGAAGTATATATTCTGGGTTTTAAATAACTAACAATAGCTTGAGCAGTAATCACCCTATTTAGTGCCACCTAAGTGATAGAGGACTATAAATAAACCTGCAAATTAGGACAAATGCCATAAATTAAAGACTGGGCATCCCCAAGAAAATGCATCAGACACATCAGATATCTTATTTTCCTGTATGCTTCATAGCTCTTTTCTCTAGAAACTCCAGGCGTAAAATAAGCTCAACATTTCTGTATCTCATTTTGGAGGTGGGAGTAGAATGTTAACACAGGGAACCGCTAGTGAAAAGGGTTCTTCATCCTTGTTTCAGGGTTCTACCAACTATGTAAAGGCATTCTAACTTAAATCACTTATAAGTGATCTTTCTTGAAGAACATATCTCTTGGACATAGACCAGAACCCTATTCAATCCCGTGACCCTTCATTAGACCTAAGCAAACAGTAAACTCTAATTTCTCAGTTGTGCCCAAGTCATCTTTTGGAGTCGTTTTTCAGTCAAAAGCACAATCAAGTTTCAGGCATTGTGCTTTATTGCTAGACTTAAATTAGGACATTCTCTCCTGTGTAGTTGTTTCATACTGTATTTCTAGCATTGGGTTTTTAAAAGCAGCTTTATTGATATTTGCATACCATATGATTTTCCCACTGACAATGTACCAATTTAATGTTTCAAACATCCATAGCAAAAAGTTTTATAACCCCTGCCCCAACCTATAAGTTTTAGTAACCAATTCCCTTACTCCTTCCAACTCCTTAGATCTGAACAACTACTGATTTTACTTTTTCTGGGTTTGTCAATTATGGACATTTCATAATGATGGAACCATGTATCTCATGGTCTTTGTAGCTTGCTTCTTTCACATAGCACAATAGTTTCAAAGCTTAGGCTCATCACAGCACCATGGATAAGCACTTCATTATTTTGAAGCTACAGGATAGCCCACTGCACGAACAGCCACATTATTTACGAAGTCAACAGTTAATGGATATTTTAGTCGTTTCTCTTTGTTAGTTACGGTAAATAATGCTGCCATGCATATTTGTAACCAAGTCCTTTATGTGGACATACTTTTTCATGTTTCTGCTTGGGTATAAAATTGCGGTGCCATGTGGCCAACTTGTGTTTAATAATTTGAGGAGTTAACAAACCGTTTATTTTTTTCAAAGTAACTGCACATTCCCACAAGCAACGCATGAGGGCTTTAGCTGCTCAACATTCCTGGTGGCATCTGTTGTTTTTTCTATTACAGCCATTATTTTTTTGACGGGGGCCATGCAGGAAGAACAGCAAAACAGTTCTTGACCTCATGGAATGTGGCCCACCAGTTGGCACAATACAGTAAGTGGGCATGGGAGAGGCAAAGCCCCGAGGACTACGTGTCCTGAGGACTGCATGCTCTAATGGAGCATAGCTCTGCTTGTTGCCCTTGTAGTCAAGCATCCCTCATAATATACGAGTTGCATAAAAACTCGAAAGGGGCTTTGAGCCCCTCAATGGGCAGTACTGGTGGTACTCAAAATAATAATGCTGGATCTCTTTCAGGCATAGCTGCTGAAACAGATTAATGATTTAACTACCCACCCCCCAAAAAAGAAAATACAGCTATAGATTGTTAGCAATAACTACAACCTTTAGAAAGAATTTGGGAAAAATAAATTGTTTAGGAAGAACAGGATAAGATGGTTTTTTCTAGTGGCTCTGATGTAGAAAATTTTAGGGATCAATGAAGTTAAGAAAAGCACACTCTTACAAGAGCTCCACAAAGACCAAACTGAGCAGGGCACAGGGGTCTTGTATGAGACAGTTTCTACAATCAAGGACCATGTGTGGATGTGGCCTGGAACCCCCGTGCAGATGGGGCCCATGATAGCTCGGTGTAGGACTGAAGACCCTAGTGAGGGAAACAGGGACTGTTTCTGTTTCAGTCATGAACTTGATGGCTGACTCTTTGACCCTCCCCCATACATGCCAGGGAGTAACAGACTGGCTAGATCCCAGGGAAGGACATTGCAGCCAACCCTGAGGAGACAGGATGAGCTGGGGTTGGATGGAAGGGGAGGAGGTCCTCCCCTGTTGGTGGACTTGGAGGGGGCGGGGAGGAGGGAATGAGGGAGGGGGCTATGCCTGGGATGCAAAATACCTAACCTGT
Source organism: Pachyuromys duprasi (assembly GCA_028658305.1). Lineage (NCBI taxonomy): Eukaryota > Metazoa > Chordata > Mammalia > Rodentia > Muridae > Pachyuromys > Pachyuromys duprasi. The sequence continues at coordinate 5,433,839 of CM053754.1, forward strand.
GATTGATATAAATAAATAAATAAATAGATAAATAAATAAATAAATAAATAAATAAATAAATAAAAAGAAAAGCACACTCTTAGTAGTAAAGCCAAGGACTTTTGAGGTTGTCAAGCAAGAACAAGAGCTTAGAACAGCGCTGGCTGATAAGACTCTTTCAAGCTGGGATGGGGACTGAGGCAATGATTAATTTTCTTAAACTCATTTTTGCCCTCAGCTTCCTGATATGATTTAATAAAAATTAATGAGTAGATGTGCACCTTAAAGATATAAGTAGAAATGGCTGTTTTTTAATGTAAAAGTTTGATTTGTGATTTTTAAAATGATTTTTATAAGATTACTCTTTTAAGATAATTGATTCTTTGTAATTGCAGCTTGCCAGTAAAGAAAAGTTGGTGGAGAAATTACCTTACTTGCTCACACTTTGTTAATATACAACACGTTGCTTAGTTACAAATATATATGGTTTCTTGGGAATATTTTGTTTTTCATATTTGTTTCTCACCCATAATACTTAAAACATTTGATCATGGGAGGGTATTGAGAAACATGTTTTCCTTATCTATACTCATTGTAATAGTTCACATAAAGAAAAATAGAATATAACCACATTGTGATTCTTATACTGTTTGAAAGCTCTTGCTTGGATATATAAGCTATGGAAGAGATAATAATAAAAATAAGGTTGGAGCTCACTCTTCAGAGTTTGTTCTATCCACCAAACACATATATGTACATATGTGCAGTAGCAGGTTGAGTTGGAATCTTTTTCCACCCACAGAAGAGATTGGATTTTTTTCTATCTGCAAAGATGTTCGTGTGTGTGTGTAAGGCTGGGTTGGAACTCATTCTTTGGAAGCTTACTGAAACCTGTCTTCTGGAGTCTGTCTTTGTCATCAAGTGTAAGTCTCTCTCTCTCTGTGTCTCTCTGTCTCTGTCTCAGTGTGTGTATCTGTGTATGTCTTTGTCATCAAGTGTAAATCTATGTGTGTGTGAGGTCTGTTTTTTTCTCTTTCTTTCCTTTTTCTAGATGCTTTCCACAATCAGTAGAAGTGTGTCCCCTCCCCCCCCCCCGAAGCCATCATCCCTGGCCCTCTGCCAGCAACAATCAGTTCTGCTCTTCCTACACCCCCTGACAGTTGCTTACGACTATCAGTGGAAGCCATGTTGGTAACAATGATTTCCAGCCTGGAGAGTTAAACCTTTTATCCACCAGAGGAAGTCTGCTGGGTGATCGGCCAGCTGCCTATCTATGCCCAGCCTTAGTTTACCCCATGGAATGTCAAAGCTGGTTTTCGATACATTTTAATGGGTTTTCATACACATTTCATGTGGTTCTCATTTGCATGGCCTCAGTCACTAATAGAATCAGAATTCATGTATTTATTGACAATTTGGATCTCTTTGTTTGGAGAAATATCTGCAGAAATCCTTTGGCAATTTTCTAACTGGGTTGCTTTATTACAACAGAGATGGAAGAGATCTTTACGAGTTCCAGAATCAAGTGCCTGCATCATATTTTTAAAATGGCAAATATTTAAAAACATTCCATGGATTACATTTTTACTTTCTTCATGGTATTCTATGAAGCATATGTTTGTATATCTAATTTATCCATGTTTTCTTTGGTTTACTGTGTACTTGCTATTAGTCTTAAAAATCTTTTTTTTCTAATTCAAGATCCCAAAAATTTATTCTTATTTTCTTCTAAGAATTTTCTTACTTTTAGCTCTTAGATTACAGTTATGCTCTGGGCCAATTATGCAGCTCCATGAGTAAAGGTGCTTGCCGCAAAAGCCTGACAACCTGAGTTCAATTCCTGGAATCCACTTGAAGGTGGAAGACAAGAACTGACTGACCCCACAAAGTAGTTCTCTGCCCTCCACTTGTACAGTGTCATCCCATGCATCCACACTCAATTACATGTGCACATGTGCACATATACACATGGTAACAATACTCCTATAGTAAATTTAAATTATAGCATGTAAGCCACTGCATGTCTGTGTATTATAAATACTGAATCCAGCTTCAGTCTCTTGTGTATGGGTACACATCTGTCCTGGCAGCACTGGATGAAAGGCTCTTCTTGCTCCAACTGAAACCAGGTGGAAAGAGTCCTGGAATGATGCTCACTGTTCTTTCTCAAGGTTGTTTTGACTACCCTGGGTCTCTTACATTTCCCTAGGACTTAGCAGGTCATGACACTGAGTCTTATGAAAGGCTTCACTGCAGCTGTGCAGAACAGTCTCATATGTGTTATCAGCTTTATATACTCAGAAGGTGCTTTTTTTTTCAACTTCATGATTCACCTCAACTTTGACACTATCTTGTTTTCTGAATATATAAAACACTGCATCTCAAAATCAAAACCATACAAAGAGGTATGTTTGAGAAAGTCTCACCTCTATTTTCATCCGATAGACACCTACTATTTCTCTTCATATATTGCTCCAAAGAAGATAAATATGCTTTTATTCCTATTTCTTTTAATTCACTCTGTGTTAGCTAGCAATGAGCTTCCTCTTTATTTTAATGACTACTACAAAGTATTTTCAGAAGATGAGGTAAAACTGCGGATACTATTTTGGTATGAAAGAACAGGGAAAGCGGCTTTTGCCCTTTGTTAATTAAACATGGTGCTGTCACTGCAGAATGAGGTGTTATTTGTATTTAATTGGGTCCTAAATGCACCGAACCTAGGAAAGTACATTATCTATTTATAACAAGTAGGCAAAAACATATCTTCAACATTGAACTGTGAATTTGAACTCAATCAAGTAAAAACAACATGAACTAAATTGACTAGACTTCAAACAAAATCCACCCACACGTAACCCTATACTTCTTTCTGAACTCTCTTTGAATTACTCTCTCATCCATCTTTATTAGTGTAGTCAAATAGTCTATGAAACTGTGTCTCTAGAAGTTCTCCAGATCAAATATGAGGGCTATAGGTAACTAGAATTCTCTAGAAAGGGACCCGCTAGTGCTTGGTTCTACTATGAAGGCATGCTTTATAGTGGCCCATTCATAAGCATCCTAGTTGTCATCTAACCACAAGAAGGGACTTGGTGAAGTGAAAACACCCAACCCTGGGAAGCCTCTTTTGTTTTATATTTCCTGGAGTCTTGGTTAGACTCAGCACAGCGCAAGATGAATGTTCAATTCAGTGCTATCTTATTCCTTGGGTGATACATAAAGGCCCTACCTATATTTAATAATTATTAACTTGTCCTATCATGTACTTAAATATCTATGTGTTCTTCCTCACTTAACTAAAAGTACTCTGTCAAGCTGCTAACCAAACACATATTTCCCAAAATCACTAATAAGAAACCAAACCACAGGAGCTCTGCAGAGCCTGAATTAATCTGAATATCTTATGCTATTCCTGAGCCTGCTGTTTAGAACATGCCAGGTTCTTTTGTCTAAAAATAAGCATTTTAAATGCACAGTGCGGTTGAAGGAAGGATCATCTCAGCTATCTCACATTACTGTTATTGTGAGGATAAAGTGAGGAGATATCTTTGAAAGTGTCTGGGGGTACTGCTGGGTGCACAGTGACATTTAGCCAGTCTGTGAGAGCATTTCTTCATCTTTTTCTGGGAAAAGGACCAAGCAGTCACACTGCAGCCTTTGCCAAGTCTCTTCTATACAAACTCATTGGTGGCCAGACCTCAGACAGTATGAGAAATGGCATCATCCAGGCCTTAATTATTTGCTGGTAGACCAGTTGCCCTGTCCTCATGGCATATACACTAATATGAGGCTCACATTAATTATGAACCGAGTTCTGTTGTCTCATATCATGAAAGACTACAGTTAAAGGAGAACCATCCTGTTACCAACACAAGGGCAATTCAGACTCTAGAGGTGGCCTCACCCGTCACAGTCACTCAGCTGATCTGAAGCCCTACCCATTTTTATTCCATAAGCTCTTGCAGATTGGGATGCTCACATGCTACCAGCAGGGCTATAAAACCCTGACACTGGCTTCAACCCCAGGGCCAGCATGTAGCCATCTCCCCTATAACATGGCTAGAGACGATTTTTACCCACTATACTAGCATTACTCTTGTTTAGGACTTCTGAAATGCATTCTGGGAAGCCATCTGCAGGATTTTGATGTCATGTCAGGTCCCAGAGCAAAGACAGTGTTCCCAGGCAGCAACCAAGCTACCTATCCTTTAAACTGTCCCTGCGCCATTCTGCCCATGGTATCACATTTGACAAGCACAGGCTAGCATTCTCACTCAATATGAAGTGAGAAAAATAAAAGGCTAAAGCCAAAGGCATAAAGATCCGGCAATGAAATTCTTGTAGGAACTACTCTAACCGCTCTTCCCCAGAATCCTTTGAAATCAAGCTTGCAGTATCACAAGCAAGCCTTTCTAAGTCAGAGAAGCCTACTGTTGGCACACATAATCATCGGGAGGCAGAACCCAACCTTATAACTTGATGGAGAGGCAATGGCTGTACCAACAGTGTTTTAAATTAGAATTCAGAAGCCAGAATCTGTGGGGAAAACTCTCATGGGAGAAGCCTGCCAATGGTGCCACTGCTGGAGACCACACCTCCCTTCTGGCCACCAGGCTTTACTCATTCTTTCTAGAACATAGACAGTTCTAGATATAGTTTTTACTCACAAGAAGACAGAGCTAGTTTCACTATCACCACTAACACAAGCCTAGATGAAGAAGCTTTGAGGCCTAATGGAGGTGGCCAACCAGTTCACTGATAACAAGTACCCTTGGTATCAATTACTTTGTAATTGTTCATCTTAAAACCATTTCCTGTCTGACAACCTGCTCCCCACTCCCCCAGTAACAGTTGCAGGAAAGAATACCTTAATTTCCTGGATTAGGATTTTACCAATATGCTACAGCAAAGGCAAAGTGTCATTTACCAGTTTCATGTATCCATTATGTTGTACCTAAAATAGAAAAGGGGTTAAAAGTCCCCACAACTACTCAGAAGAGCAGAAACAAAAGTCCATGATGCCACAAATTATCAAGTCCCTTCAGTAATAGACAAGACTTTGAGTGCCTACGAAATCACAACAAAATTATCAAGTCCCTTTGAATGCCTGAGAAATCACAACAAAGATGACTACCATGGCCAGAGTCAAAGATGGAGAAGCTTGTGCCCTATGGAAGTCCACTGCCGAAGGCCTTTGTATGAGGATATGGTGAGATACAGTGAGTTCCACCCCCAGGATCATGCTAAACTCAGAAAACAACTAACTAGACTCCAGGAGCTCAAGATAAGAGTATGAGCATTTTCTGCCTAAGGAAGAGTATGGTGGCTCCTGGCAAAAACCTGGAAGTTCTGGTTGAGCTGTTTCAAAGAGCAACATAATACTTATCACATAGAAAGAAGGATATGAATTAAGAGGAGGGAAATGGGAAATATCACGATGTATGAATAACAGAGCTTGTAAGCATGGCTTTAGACATATGAACAACTGAAATTGCAAGCATGGCTTCAGGTTAGAATGTACCTTGAGCATTCAGGTCACTACAGAAGGGAAACTGGAAATAGAAGTATCGTTAGGAGGTAAACCAGTGGTTACAGAAATACCCCCGGAGGACAACAGGCAGAACAATACTCAGATTGAAATAACATTTAGCCATGACTTCCCTGGAGGTCTGATGGCTTCTCTAGTGTGTTCAGAGCACATCCTATGCTGTTCCTCAGACTCTCATGAAGCTATCGCGTAAGCTTAGAATCTATTTAAACATACTGCTGTTCCATTGTCCAGCTTTCTTACCTCAACTTCTGTTATTTCTCCTAAGGCCCAATTACTGCAGCCATGCGGTTGGCTTTCCTAGTCTTAGTTGGAACTGCCAAACTCAACTGCATGGCAGAACATTTGACATGCTACACCCCCAATATGGTTTACCTCTAACTCGGTACATAACAATGCCTCTCAGAGAAGCTCTGCAGACAGTCTACCCCCAAACAGCCCCACAACCCTCTTTTCCATCTGCTTTCATATTTTATATCAGTATATTTAATACCTTGTGCCTTGTGCCCTCCTTCCCCTCACCCCTGGAACTAGCGGGACCTGCTTCAGGAAACTCGCCTTTGCACTCTCGGGAGGTCACATCTCCAGGAAAGAATATAAGGCAGGAAAGGCATGTTTCTTCAAGAGTTTTGAGAGAAGAGTGAAAAAGCTGTCACCCTACGGAGTGGAACCTAGGAACACACTGAAATACCTAGCAGAAGATCACAAAGGACAGAGCACTGAAAAGTCCTCTGAGAAGCTGGGAAAAAGAAGAGTCCCAGGCCATATGTGTACAGTGCATTGCCCTGGTGAACTGAGCAAAACAAGATGAAGGCAGCATCAGCAAGGGGTCAGGGCTCACTCCGGTATCACTGGCAATGTTCTGATTAACAGGAGGGTGACAGCATATGAACTGACTACTAATTCATTGGAACGTCCCCAAACCCAGAGAGTAACCCTGGGACAGAGTCCTATCTGAGAAATCATTTGTCAATTTCGTCCACCCCTCTGGGACGAAGGAAGAGAATAATGCTCTCTCTCAGGCTCTCATGAGCATGGACCACACAGAAGATCTGTAGTGGAGCCCAGGCTCCTTATTCTGACAAGGACTGCTGCATTTGAGTAGCAATGAAACAGAGGGAAGGGGCGGGTATATTGCTTAAAATGAAGGATGCTCAGAAGGGTGTGCTTCAAAATCTCTTCTTTGCAGCAAATAGAAGATGGTGACAAAGTAGAAGGCTTGAAGTAAGAAAGTTTCAGCTGAGCTGGCAAGGGCCTGGACTAGCTGCACAAACCTTACATTGCAGAAGACCACAGGGAACGGAGACTCACGGAGGAGACAGCAATGAAAGGGAGGGATAGGTGAGCAGGAGGTGGAGCATTCAGGAGGTCATGACCACTGTCAGATTTTATTCTCGCCCTACAATGCCTATGTTACTTCACTACCTGGGTAGAGTGGATTCCCAAGGTCCCTCCAAATCCAGGCTTGGATCCTCACCTGCTGCAGATTCAGCATGTACCTTAGGACCCATACCCTGTGGACAGCTGGGCTTTCTCAGGAGACAGACCAAGGCCAGCCACCTCAACTAGGACCTCAATTAGTCAAGACTTCAGAGGCTTCTCAGAGACAAAGCTTATCAAAGGAGAAATGTTCATAGCTGAATCTATAACTTCTTCATGACAAAAAGGGAGAAGGGTGCTAGCATGTGACCTGCTCATACAGTAGGTTGAGGGCTCTGTGTTAGAGGAAATTGCAAAAGGCACACGTCAAGATGTTTAGATGAATCTTAATCATTATTAGTGGGAATTTCAAAGCCATGAGCATATGAACTCCCAGACATGCTGTGAAGTTCTGGGTTTCAGCCCTGCCAGCCTGGCTCTAAGTTCAAGGGCTCTGATTAAAGCCTGGAAGAGAGAACCTTGCCAGACTGGTCTTGTTAGATTGTTCCACTGATGGTGACACAAGTCTAATGTCACTAAACACCATTTTGGTGACTTTCAAGCATTTCGTAATCATTTCTATGCAAAAGTAGCTAGCACTGTAGTGTTATCTCTATTTCAAAGAAGGAAGAGGAGATAACTGATATGGATGGAATGTTCACTCTAAGCTTAGTGCCAGACACACAGTCTCCTTGGGTTTTCATGGCAACCAATTAGGGAGGGGTTATTTCCCATTTTTTATAGACTTGGATTAAATAACTGTCAAAACACAAGATAGCTAGCAAAGGATGGAGCCATAACTCCAACTCAGGTCTGTCTCAGCTCAGTCACCAGGAGATGTTCACTGCCAAACAAAATGGTGTATGATAAAAGTAATCCCTAACACCCGAGCCTAAAGGGAGCTGATGCCTTCACTTTCATTAAGCTGCTAGCCTCAAAGCACAATAGCTTGGCTGGAGCAAACGAGGATGAAGTCAAACACAGTGTGTCGAAAGATGTACAACAGGCTCATCACACTCTACACACACACACACACACACACACACATACGAAACTAAATCCACATAGCTGTAGCAAATATGTCATAAATTATCTGTAGAAATCAGAGTGCTTATATGCCCTACCTTCTCCTCAAGGCAGAGAGTCCAGGATTGAACCTAATCTAGCACATCCTCTTATTTCTACTGTGACTCCTTCCTAAAGGGCCACATGATAGTAACCACGCCTTACAACCACAGCACTCCTAACAACCCACTCAAGAACATCCACAAAGGCAGAACCTCAGAAACATGTTCTCACCTACTTCAGCATCCCTTGGTTATTTAAGGCTTGTGGCATTTGCAGAGTACAGAGTTAGTATAAAACTTTAGAGAGGGGATGGTTCCCAACCACTGACTTCTGCCTGTTTTTGCCCCACAGAGAGATCACCATCAGGATTAGGGCAGAATGTTCACCAGCTAATGACTGGAGGGTACAACTGTCACTCTGACTCTCTAGCAAGGACACAGATCCAGATGAGACAGGGTACTCCCAGTCCTGGGAACAGGGCCTATCTCAGCTCAAAGAGGAGATTGAAGGAGAAACTGCAACCCAGCCAGGGCCTCCTGCACATGGAATTCTGTTCTTTTAGAGATCTAGACTCTTGCTGGTCACGGCTGAAGGATGGAGAGTGAAGGCAGGTAGTTACTCCCAGTGGAGTATAGATACAAAAGAACACACAGATAGTGTTCTTTTTCTTCCTGTAATTTCCCTCCCTGCTATGGCTCTCAGAATAATACAATGAGCTCAAAATTTACATAGACTGAGACAGTCTATATATGGACTAGCAGTTATTTTTAACCATATTATAAAATGTACATCCACTAACACATTGTAATGAAACAGCATCTCTGCATCTATGATAAAAACCAGATCTATGTGGGATTCAGTCTACCCATGATTCCCTCTATATTTTGATTCACAATTTCCTTCATAGTAATAATAACCCTGAAAGCCTTCTTGAGTTAATATAATATTTAGTGTTTGATATTCACTAGACACCAGAACAGACTGCAGCATTTCAAGTACCTAATGACACACCCTGTGGAAATACTTTAATCTGGTCAGTAACAACCTGTATATGAGCAAATTAACCACAAAATAATAACTATCATTTTCTGTAATAGAAGCAGACTGACATTTAATTTTTTATTATAAACAAAAGATTCATTCAGGACATACTTTTTGTTTTGTTTTTCTTGTTGCTTGACTTTAAAGGATAAGGTGAGAAAAGCTTTTCTGCTGGCTGCTTGCCAGCCCTTCTGCATACACAATTCCAGTGCAAAGATAATCCCATCCTCCCAAGTGCAAATGGAGAGAGACTGGCCAAAGGACCAACAAGTACAATTTTTTTTTAAAAATGTAATTTATTTATTTTTATATTAACCACAGGTTAGGTTCTTTGCATCCCAGGTGTAGCCCCCTCCCTCATTCCCTCCAACTCTCCCCATCCCTCCCTTATCTCCTCCCCGCCCCCTCCAAGTCCACCGTCTGGGGAGGACCTCCTCCCCCTCCATCCGACCCCAGTTCATCTTGTCTCCTCAGGGCTGGCAATGTCCTCCCCTGGGATCTAGCCAGGCTGTTACTCCTAGGCGTGTATGGGAGAGGGTCAAAGAACCAGCCATTGAGTTCATGACAGAAACAGTCCCTGTTCACCTTACTAGGGTCTTCAGTTG
>CM053754.1:5444001-5495636 GCA_028658305.1 Pachyuromys duprasi
TTTATTGCTGAGTAGTATTCCATTGTGTAAAAGTACCATAATTTCTGTATCCATTCCTCAACTGAGGGACATCTGGGTTGTTTCCAGGTTCTGGCTATTACAAATAAAGCAGCTACGAACATAGTTGAGAAAATGTCCTTGTTGTGTACTTGAGCATCTTTTGGATATATGCCTAACTGTAAAGGATTATAGGATGGCAGAAAAACACTTAAAGAAATGCTCAACGTCCTTAGCCATCAGGGAGATGCAAATCAAAACGACCCTGAAATTTCACCTTACACCCACCAGAATGGCTAAGATCAAAAACTCAAGTGACAATGCATGTTGGAGAGGTCATAGAGAAAGAGGAACCCTCCTCCATTGCTGGTGGGAATGCAAACTTGTACAACTACTCTGGAAATCAATTTGGCGCTTTCTTAGACAATTAGGAATAATGATTCCTCAAGACCCAGCTATACCAACAAGTACAATTTTATAACTTGCTTCTGAGTAGCACTTATTACTTAGTGCTAGTCTACACTACTAAGAGTGTAGACTATGTAGAAGGCAAATTTGTAAACTCCCATTTTTATATACCCTATTAACACCATTGCAACCTACTTTCTTAACTTTCTTAGTTTCAACCAGTGATTTATTACACAGCTAAATTAAATAACATAGCTACAAAGGCAAAGCCATATCATCATGTGTCACAGTCAAATTACCAAATGGCTTTGGGTTAGACCTCACAGGATTCAAAGAGGTCATCTCAATTTGTCAACCTCCCTTCCACCAGACTGACTCTTCACACAAGCAGAAGTATGTCAGCAGAAAAACCAATAAAAAATTATCCCAAGCTTTGCAAGGCAATGCACACTTTGATGCCAGCAGTCAAGAGGCAGAAGTAAGAGAATCTCTATGAATTCAAGGCCAAATATGTCATTATCTAGAGTTCCAAGGCAGCTGGGATTACAGAGTGAGATTCTGTCACAAAATAATCATCACGATAACAATCATCCTCCTCCTCCCTTTATTTCCTTAAATTTGACTTTTCAGGTCAACTCTGATACATTGAATAGTCTGTCTACTTACTGAAGGGCTGTTGGCTCCTTTCCATATAGTATCTAGAGACAAAACAACACCAGGGGTCCATTCCAAGGACAAAAGCCATTCCTTCTGATCACCAAGCAAGGTCCACATCATGAGACTATGTATCTGAAAAGGCTTTGTGCCTCTACCTCCATTTCTATATACTTAGTTACTCATAAATCATAGCCACGTTACTAGTATATTGTGAGGATTTCAAAATAGATAGTTGAAAAGAACAGAGTAACAGTTAATATTTTCTTGACAAAGCCCAGTTGAATCTCAAGGCCTAGGCCAAGTTTGCCACAGTACCACTACCAAATGAACAAGTGAGAAATCCATGCTTGGGTCTTATGGTAGGGTGATAAGGAACTTACAGCCTTCTTCCCCTCCTTGCCTGGCTCTGAGTGTTCTAGGGCCAGGGTACAGGAAGCAGCAACCCAAAAGGCAAATGCAACCCTTCTTAGCAGGTTCAAAAGCTGCTGGGTCTCTAAGCAACCCAGGTGGACGTCTGCTCTGTGGTCATATACAGCACGGAACAGAGAAGGGTGTGTGGTACTGCAAGGAACTGTTTGTCATGGTTCTGTAAGTAAAAGAAAGAATGAGATGCAGCCACCACCCAGGGACTATGACTGACCAAGCTGGCAGGAATGTGAGGCATCTATTCAAGTCTGGGTGTTGCTTTACCCGACAGGGTGGGGACACACTCAGGAAGAAGCCCCATGTTAGCCTCACCCCACTCCTGCAGCTCACCTCTTCCATGCTGAATTCCAAGTAAATAGACAAGACCTATTCAGTTTAAGGCAAGAAACAGCATATGCAGAATTCTTGGTCTCATCATCATAATCTTTAGAGACAACCTGAGTCAGGAAAGCAAACCTGCTTTTCTATAGGTCCTTTTATCAACCTTTTCTATGTCTGCTCATCTTTTCAACTAAAAAAATCAGTGTTCAGTTACACCAACACTCCTCATAGAAGTGTGTGCGATCAACAGATAGTGTTTGTCCTGTCTCTGAGGCTGAGGAACTCAGGCAGGAAGCATGCATGCCACACACACACACACACATACAGATAAAAATTACCCACAGGCAGCTTCTCCTCCCTTCTGGCTAAAGTTCTTCCAGTCAGCTGAATGAAAATAGGTGCCTGAACTTTTCCAAAATATGGATTTCTGTTTGGAGTCTCCTTATATAGCTAGCTTCCTCCATGTACTTGTACGAACACACCCATGTTGTTTTGAAATGCTTCTACCAAGCATAGCCTGCAGTGGTAGCATATTTGGAGCACCTGACAAAGCACTCAGGGGTTTACCTGAAAGAAAATGAACTGCATCCTTTTCAGCCAGGAAGACAAGTTTGAAGGGTTTCTTTATTCGGCTGAAAGACAGCAAAGCTCTGTGCCAGGGCCAGTGCTGAGGTGGTGAGAAGCAGTGGTCCCATTCAAAAAGACTTCAAAAAGAGGTTCTTCCCAAACTCACAGACTCCTAGAGTTAGTTCCAAGTTTCCTCAATATGCTCATTCATTCCCATATTTAATATTTGCTTACTGTGTGCCAAGCACTGCTTTCAGGAGTCTTGTGGGGAAGTGAGGGTAAGAAAGCATAGCCTGAATTCTGGCAGAGGGCAAAAACATCTGGCATGCTTACATTTGCGGCAGTATTAAGGAAGACAATGCCTTTCGATGCCCGAGCAAGAGATCATGCAACACCATTATATCCCCAGGAGAGATGGTGCACAAACATGAATTTAGTAACCCACTGTCCGATTTTCATCTTCAGAATGGTGAAGATTTCCATTTCTATGGAAAACAGGAATGGTAGCAGGGCAGAGAATAAAAACGGAGACTAAAGCTATCAAACAGGCGATCTGGAAGATTTAAAAAGACATTTCCCTCAACGCTGACTTGATAGCAGTTTACTGGAGAATTACTAAGCACTTAAAAATATGCATATAAGCATATTTTATTATCTAACTTTTAAAAAGCAAGATTATAAAATTTTAGAAAGGTTAAGCAGATGGGGAAGATAGCCCAGTCAGTAAGGAGCTTCTGGCAAAAACATGAGGACCTGGATGTAACCTCCACAACATGTGGAAAAAGGCCAGTCATGGTGGTACATTTTGTAATCCCAGTGTTGGGGAGCAGAGACAGACAGATATCTGGGGTTAACTAGGCAGCTAGCCTAGCCCAGTTGGGTGAGTCCATGCTAATGACTGTAAAAAAAAAGGTGGACAGCTCCTGAGGAATGGCACCATCCACCCAAGGCTGACCTCTGTCTTCTACACACATATACACAAATGTCCATATACACCTACATGGACAGGCATGTGCATATATATATATATATATATGGAGAGAGAGAAAGAGAGAGAGAGAGAGAGAGAGAGAGAAGAATATGTTTACTCCTAACACACAGTGCTGAAATCTTAGTAATTTGTTTTTGTTAAATTTATTTGTGTAGACAAAATATGGAAGGTCATTAGCTAGGGAATGTGGACAGGCTGATCTTCCTCTGCAGCAAGAACTGAGCTCCTGTGCATCCTTTCCAGTCAAAGAAGACCTGCTACTGCCAGGCCTCAGCATGGGTGCTTCAGTTCTGACTGCCCCTGCCAACACTCATGGTCCCTTCTGTGTTGTAGCTGCAGATCTTAAAAACAGGTTCTCTGGCGGATTGGTTTCTAAATATCTAAAAAGCATCCTTGTGAATGCAGTGGCTGCTTGAGTACCACTAGGAAGCAGGTGCTAAGGAGATGACAGACATCTCTGTGTCATAGGTCTAACCTCAACCTACTCTCTTGAACACCTAAATTTTACTGTTTAGCAGTCTGAAACAGACATTTCCTAAAGGAAGACATAGAAGAGGCTCAGAGATGGCGGGGCGAGTAACAGTGATTGCAACCTGAGTTCCAACCCTGGGACCCAGATAAAAGTGGAAGGTAACCAACTCCACAAAGACAGTCTCTTTCTTCACATAAACAACATTGCACTAGCCCCACCCCCGGCCCCATACACACAAGAATAAACAAAATTTTAAAGAAAGAAGACATACAAATAGCAGTAGGTGTATAAAAGACATTCAAAATATTTTTTCAGTGTGTAGCCAACCTAAATATGCCTTTTACATCTTTAAAACAGGTTGGTGAGAAAACAAGAGAACAGTATTTCCTAGGATATGCTTCAGGAAATTCTAGTTCCTCTGCCCATAGACAAACCAGCACTGGAACCCAGCCACAACTCATTTACGAACTGCTCAGTGGCTGTGGATGGCAAGGCAGAGCCAAGGAGTCCCGCAGGGACAGATGGCCCACAGAGCTGGAGACATTTACCACCTGACCCTCTGCCAAAGTGCATGCTGCCTCCCGCCCTGCAGGACAGAGTCTGAACACTGTGTAGGGTACTCAAGGCTTTCAGAGATGTGGACTGGGCCTCCTCCTGCCCCTCCATGAACCACCTCCTCAGCAATTCCTGTGACACTTCTGCCAGACACTTCCAGGGGCATGGATGAGAAGTGGGCGACATCATCCCTGAAGCCAACTCTGACACGCCCAAACTGCTTAGGCCAGGAGTGCAATAGCTTAGTCATGCTACTTAAATGATTTTACAGAAGATAACAGCTGTAAAGAGAGAGCAGAAATATTTTTACAACAAAAGTTTCATTTCAATGTTTAAGGAAAACCGAGGTGAGCTGCCAAAATTTATAAACAAGCACACACCTTTACTCAAGTCACAGCAAAGAAACCGAAAGAAACTCTTGAGGGCACAAGGCCTGAATCTCAGAATTTGCCACATGGTTTATAATTGTTAGGTGACATCAGAAGCCCCCCCCCCCACACACACACGTATTCTGGGCATGGTCCTCCATTGAGAGACTGTTACATCCTTGTAAATTCACTGTAAATTAACTCATTTAAGCGAGTTATTATAAGCACAGTGAGGGCCTAAAGGGCCCCAGGCTCCATGCTGGTTCAGGCATGCTGGGCCCATTCAAGCAGGGACTTCTCCTACTGGGGTAGACTTGCTCCCCTTTTGCACCTTCAGTATTGGCTTAGCCTGGCACAGTCTATAGCTCAGAGGTAGCACAGTTAATCTCAGGCAATCTGATCCAATACAGCATCCTTTCCCTCAGGTCTCTATTACTCTCACTCTGAAGAAACCAAAATCACATTTTTGTAAAGATAAGAATTAGAAGAACTATTTAGCCTGGTGAACCCTTTACCACAGGTAAAACAAAAGAAGCAAACAAAAAAGCTATTTTAATTTGCCGTTTCAAAAAGAAAATTCAGATTACTAAGAACAAATTAATTCAGAAAAGAGACTAATTCAAGGACCACTTAGTTCTTGTCTAAATCCTAAAATATAAGTGAATATTTTCTCAGACATCTAAAATACTCAAATAGGCACAAGCTGTACAAGTCAGGTCAAGGGTCCCTTGGTATCCACACAAATGCTGTCTCCAAGCCCTTCCTTCTATACCAGCACCTGTCCCTGGAGTCCTGAGATGTCTGAACAAAAACCTAAAACAGGCCTGAGAGCTCAGGAGAGGAGGTGCCACAGGATGGATCCCTTACCTCCCATATGTGCCTCCATTTTGTATTGCCATACCAGCAACAGCAGAAACAGTAACCCAACCATGTGCCCCTTCCTGCGTTGGAATGAGTTAGATGGTAACCACCTGAAAAGCCACCTCAAAACACAAAGCCACCTACTGTTAATCATTAATGTACTGTGAAGTTGTCTGAGGTAATACAGGAAATGCCACTATCTAAAATTCTCCATTTATCATAAAAGAAACTGGTACCTACAGAGACATTCCAGAGAAAATCCTTGCAGCTGTCGGGTCATGAAAAACTGGATCAGACTCACTCCCTGCCACCGGCCTCCACTTTTAAGAGGGGAAACTGCTCCTCTAGCTTCTGTTCCTCCTATGGGAGAGCCTGCAGCTCATCTCCCACATATTTATATTGGCTGGATCTACTTGGCATTTAAAAACCAAGATTCTAAATATGAATGGCAAGCTTTGCCAGAGAAGACAAACTAATTTTACTCCCTTGAAAATAGTTAACTTGCCTAAATTGTTTGATAATCAAAATATGGTTCCTAAAATACTAATCACCTCAGTGGTCTTGGAATTCCAACATCTCATAAAACCTATTTTAGGTGGCTATTTTTAAGCATCACTGAACCATCTCAACCCCTGCACCCAGAGTCCTGTCTCTGGTGACACCAACTCCACCTGTCTATGATTGGGCCTTGAACTAGTCGGTTGTTTTGTTTTGTTTTGTCTTGTTTTTGTTGTTTGTTTGTTTTATTTTTATATAGGTTTTAGTTTTTGGTGACACAGGCTAGAGTCATTTGGCAAAAAAAAAAAAACATCAATTAAGGAATTGCCTACTCAACAGAGGAATGGATACAGAAATTGTGGTACTTTTATACAATGGAATACTACTCAGAAATTAAAAACAAGGAAATGATTCAATTTGCAGGCAAATGGTGGATTCCCAAAAAGATCATCGTGAGTGAGGTATCCCAGGAGCAGAAAGACACACACGGTATATACTCACTTATATAGACCTATAAGATAGGATAAACATACTGAAATCTATACACCTAAAGAAGATAAACAAGAAAGAGAACCCAGGGTAAGATGATAAATCCTCACTTAGAAAGACAAATGGGATGAACATTGGATGTAGGAGAAAACAAGTAGCAGGACAGGAGCCTACCGCAGAAGGCAGATGCGGAGACTCATAACCAAACCTTCGGCAGAGTGCAGGGAATCATACGATAAAATATGACAGGAGCTCCACAAGGACAAAATATATCAGGGCACGGGGACACTCTATGAGACTGTTTCTTCAACCAAGGACCATGTATAGATATAAGCTAGAACCCCTGCTTGGATGTAGCCCATGGTAGCTCAGTAACCAAGTGGGTACCCTAGTAAGGGGAACAGGAACTATTTCTGACATGAACTCAAGGACTGGCTCCTTTACTTCCCCTCCCCCACCCCCCGAGGGAGGAACAGTCTTGCTAGGACACAGAGGAGGACATTGCAGCCAGTCCTGAAGATACCTGATAAGCTAGGGTCAGATGGAAGGGGAGGAGGACCTCCCCTATCAGTGGACTTGGAAAGGGGCAGGAAGGAGATGAGGGAGGGAGGGTGGGACTGGGAGGGAATGAGGGAGGGGGCTACGGCTGGGATACAAAGTAAATAACCTGTGATTAATATAAAAATAATAATTAATAATAATAATAAAGGAATTGCCTACAGTAGATTAACCTGTAGGCAAGCTTGTGGAGCATTTCCTTCATTAATGATTGATGTGAGAAGACCCAGCCCACTGTGTGTGTGTGGGGGGGTACCATCCTGGGCAGGTAGCTCTGGGGTGCATAAGAAAGCAGATTGAGCAAGCCATGGAGACCAAGCCAGCAAGCAGCACTTCTCCACAGTCTATTTTTCAGTTCCTTCCTCCATATTCATGGTTTGGTTTCCCTCATGGATGGGCTATAATCTGTAAACTAAAATAAGCTCTTTACTCCCCGAAGCTGTTCTTGGTCATAATGGTTATCACAGCAACAGAAAAACCAACTAGGGCAGGCCTGTATTCTTCTTACTGAAAATGCAGTCTTCCTTGGCTACTTGTTCAGGCTCTCCTTCCTTTTCCTTGTATCACAAGACATAGCGGCCCCTTTCAAGGTGGCACCTTCTCTATTCCTTGAGCTGGGCATCCCTCTCCTCTCCTTGAAGGATCTTATTTTTGCCTGAAATGCACTGTCATGTTACCTTGCACTGAACTGACCCCTCCAACACAAGCGGACTTCCAAATCACACCCAACCTTGTTTTAGCACCTTCGCTACCAAATAAATAATCCTTCTCCACTTCCTCACTGTGCCTCAGACAAAGACTACCATTTGAACACTACCCTTCTCGCCCCCATATCTAAATCACCCAGGCCTGACAACAGCATCCCCTGCATGGACCTCTCGCGTGTGCTCTCTTCTGCCATGGTTATTGCTTCCACACCCTCAAATCCCTTTGCTGTCACAATGGGTTCCAAACTGTTTCCCACTTCTTAGTCCCTTGCTTTGAAACAAAGGCACCAGTTGAGACTGTTAATTATTTGAAAATGAAGGGCAGAAATAAGCCACAGAGAGAGTGTGTCTGGTGCCAAGAGCAGTAGACCAACTGTGTGGTGACTTACTCTGGAAGGCTCAACCTACAAAACCCCACTAAAATCAGTCACTCAGCATGCTTCCCTGCACAGGCTCAAAGTGATCTTTGTCTTGCATAGTGGAGGATTCTGAAAAGTAAACAACTCTCCTGTAGGAATTCCAAGTTCAGGGACTCCCTGCCTCCAACAACGGATTCATTCTAGAAAACACTAATTTAAATCTTTGTTATTTTGTCATGTTTTGAAATGCAAGGCAGTATTTTGACACATTGTTAATAAAAAGAATTCTTCTGTGACACCAGTAATTTGATTTAATTTGAAGGTCCTCATGTTCATTATGAGGCTTTGTCAGAAAGGAGAAACAGCCATGGTGATAACAACTTAAAATATAAACAATCTGCAGTGAACTCTGGGCTGACTGAGAGCCCGATTCATCAGAGTATGACCCATGAGAAGAGACACAGACAGGCTGAGGAGAACGGGGGAGAAGGGGCTGACAGGGCAGGTAAACAGCTGGAACAATTACAGAGACAACTATTCCATGCCAGACACTTAAGAGCAACAGCAGAGGCCAGACCACAAACTGAGAGGCACAAGGGCAGCTTCAGGAAGAGCAGGGCAGTTCCGCTGAGGAGCCCCTTTCCCTGCCTGAAGAGGAAACTCCTTGGAATATTGTACATATGTAAAATTGAAGCAGCAAACACCTCACTGCCAGCTAGCTTTTTTCCTCCTCTCTAAAAACAATAGCACATCTCATAAGTCCCACTCCTTCTAGATCTGCCAGGGCAGGGCACACCGGGTTTCAAGATATGCACAGGTCTGGCCCTGCTCTCCAAGTGGGTCATATACTATTCCAGGGTTTTGGCCTCTGCAGTCTGAGTGGCCAAATGCCTTTGTAGATAGAGCACATATGCCAGGAAAGAGAGGATGAGGATAGCACCTCATCCTCCATAGCAAGAGGTACCATCAAGGATGGAGAGAAGATTTTAGGTAGGAAACACACAGAGAAAAAGGATATCCAAGTACGTCCACCACACAATGCAGACTGTCCCAAGCACCACTATGAGATGGATACAAGTGTCCTCAGCCCTCAGCATTTATGAGAGTCACCGGCAAAATTTCCAAAATTTCAGATGCCCATGGCACCAGGCAGCCTGCAGACACAGACCCCATGGTCAGTGACAAGTCTTGGTTGGGGGTAGGGGTGGGCTCAGAATCCCATCTGGCCAGCCTCTCCTCCCACAAGGGCAAAATGCAATTGCCAATAGATCCCTCAGACTGATAGCAATCATAGCTTCTGCCTCCCAGTGGACATCCCAAAACCTGTTGTCAAAGGCTGACTCAATGCTGCAGCCCCATTTTTCATGTTTTCTTCTTCCTCCAACCTTTCAGGTGGGAACTGAAGTGTGTTAATATGGAGGAATTTATCTTCTTTTTACTCATTTCTTAATAACAAGCAGCCCCACATTTTTCTCTACAAATTAATCTTTGGTTTCTCCAAATAAAATGTACACGTTGGAAAACCTACTATGCAGATCGTGAAACTCACCATGAAGGGAGGCCTCAAGGCCACCTTGCACCTCTTTGTTAGAGTCAGAGAGGAATTAAAGGGAATCCCTTTCAGTTGGTACTCACAGACAAGGCTGGATCACTCCCACTCATCCTCAGGACTTGATGTGCTTATGTAAGAAGGTCTCTGACCCCATTAAGTCATTGTTTTGAAGAACACAAGGAATGGGACTCCTTGACCGGTTATGGCTTCTAGATAACTCAGGGCCCTGAAGCCAATGGGAAAGGGGGAACGGTTCAAACTTCTGAGAAAGGGAGTACTACCAATGGTAGCTGTTGGGTCAGGGTGCTCCCTGCCTAGTGATGTCATACACTCAGCCACAGACAGAGTTGCCTTGCCCTCAGGGCATGTTGATACTGGAGGTTGATACCAACCTCACAGCTGTGACTCTTCTTATTTTGTCATCCAAACCTGCAGAAAACCTCAAAGAACACCACCGGAAAGTCAGAGAATACCAAGGCCAAGAAGGCCCCTGCAGTGAACCCCAGCTCCAGGGAAAAAGGGCTGTGGTGGAACCTGGGAATGGACTAAGAAGAGGCAAGGTTTAAGTCATAGGGAAAGGAAGTGGGTAAGTGGAAAGGAAGATGCCTCCGGAGGAAGGAGAGAAATTTTCAGGTCACTATTAGCAAGGGGGAGGGAAAGGCCAATAAAGCATCAGCCAAGCCTTAAGGGCACTTGGGCCCAAGGCCAGAGGAAAAGCCTGGCCTGCACACAGAGGGGAGGATCATCTGAGGCTTACAATATGCGAGCAGGACTTGGCCAGTAAGCTTTGAGAGATACAGCAGAGGACACCAAAGGGGAAAGCAGCCCAGAACCTCCAGTGAGCACTCATGGGGGGAAGGTGAGACAGATATTGCTCATGCCCTTTTAGTCCTGGCCTGTCATCAGTCTCTACAAAGGCAACAGGCAGGGAACAGTTCTCCAGGCATAGCAACCCTCTCGGTAGAAGATCAGATGCTATTCCCAAGGCCCAGGGATATAGCCTTGTCCGATTCTGTAATGACCACAGACACTCTGGAGCCCAAGTCAATGTCACGTTGAGTACAAAAGTGCCAAGTGTGCTTTTACAAAGGGGGTGGTCAGCCAGCCAAGAACATACCCTACCCCTGGACCTTCCCACAGTTTGAATGATGCAATGCTATTTAGCTTGACGGCACTGGGGCTTACGTGGTGGGCCAAGGTCGCCTGAGATCTCTGGGCAGGCCAGCAGACAGCTACACACAGCCGCTCCCCATCCAGCTGCTCCACGGGCACCGGGCCCTGCCAGCTGTGCATTTCATACAGAGACTATCAAGAGCAAGGGTTTTGTGAGAGGCTTTACTAAACTTTCTGCCCTAGGGATGCTGACAAAAGGGGGTCAGTAATTCATAAGGATGTGACCCTGGTTTCTAATTACCCAGATGTTTGTTTTTTCTATCTAAAACATTCACAGGAATATATGTATGAGTTGCATGGTAATGTAAGTACTAAGATCAAAAACATTGTTCATTTTTTAAATTATGAAAAACATTATTATTATTATTATTATTATTATTATTATTATTATTATTATTGTGTTTTTTGAGACAGTTTCTCTATGTGGCCCTGGCTGTCCTAGAACGCACTCTGTAGAACTGACTGGCCTCAAACTCACAGAGCTCTACCTGCCTCTGCCTCCCAACTGCTGGGATTAAAGGTGTTGTGTCACCCAGCCAGAATATTTGTTTTGATATAAGATTGTTACCTGCCAAAAGTGCAATGTCCTAAAGCACATTTCCAAAATTCTGTGGAACTTTCATGCATCAGTACAATCACTGTTTGGGGGAAGAAATCAGTCTTTCCCTAAAGCACTCTCCTCACTTTCTACCTCTGCTTTTTTCTTTGCCAACCACTGGTTAAGGAGGGCGAAGGAAAGGCAGGCTAGATACATACAAGGACTGAGAAAACTATGTAATGTTATAGAAAGGAAAAGGAGTCAGGCCTGTCAGCGCCAGAAAATGAGTTATGAATATGGAGTGTGGGAAGGCTTGGGTGGGCAAGGTTGGGCTGAGAGACATAAGGATGAGCTCTTGAATAAGCATATTTTACTCCCAGACAGAGGGAACACATGTGAACAGATACACGTGACAATGAGGAGGTGGAGAGTGACAGAGAAAATCATACATATGTGAACAGCAGGAACATAGGTAGAAAAAGTGCTTAGATATTCTGTCATCTGTCTTAATTGTGTCCTATTTAGTTTTTAGCTAAAACATTTTTAAAAATTCATGAAGCTTTATTTGAAGAAACTTAATTATTTTCCAAAGAAGAATTTTTTTGTCACATTTTAGTATTTTAAGTATATGATGAACATAAATGTTTTCACTCATTTTTCTCTAGATAAAATAATTATTGATACATAGGCTTACATATATATGTTTTTATTCCTAAGAGTCTTTCTTAATATACAATGAGATTCTGTAGCCATGGCTAATTCCCTCAGTGACCAACAATATCTAACAACTGCTTATCAACACAGTGGAGGGGAAGCAAGGCAGCAGATCCTTTCCCCTCTGTGGTTCTGAAGGCTGGATGCAGGTGGGGAGGGCAGAACCTAAGTGAACACAGGTTCACACCACTAACCAAGACGCTTCTGCACTGACACCCACTTGCAAAAGGAAAAATCAGTCTTCTCCAATAGAGTCTCACTGAGTATATTAACCACACTTTAGGGAAGGCCCCGTGTCCACCTGAAGCAAACAGTGATATTTTTGTCAACCTTTTGTCATCTATGGTTTTGTTAGGACATTTTTTTGGTCTTATTGGTCTATTGCTTGAATATTTTGGTTTCTGATTTTTAAATATTATCTCTGTTATTTGTGTGTATGTTGTTTTATTTTAAAAAGAGAAAGAAGGAAACTGAGTTGGGTAATTAGATAGGTAGGACTGATCTTGAAGGAGTTGAGAGAGGAGAAAAGCATGGTCAAAATGTATTTATTAAAACAAAAGTTTTTCTTTTTTAATAAAATGATGGAGGCTGCTGCAGAAAATCACACTGTATTCACTAAAAAAGCAGCACATAGAGCTTGACCAATAAGAACAATCAATATTGACCTCAGATGGGAAGACAGAGAACCCAGCCCAGCATGGGCTCTCAAAATGTTTCCTGAAGTCTCAGCAATATCCTTGAGCTGCCTCTGAGCAGTGCAGGAACAGGAGGACCTGTGCCTGTGACATAAGAGGGCAGTTCAGTTTGATACGTATCTCTGTACTGTGTGAGAATAACAAGCATATCTAACAATCTGAACTACACTATAAACAACAGCAACCTGGAGTTCCCAAATATAAGCACTCAAAATCCTTATCAAGTGATAAATAAATTTAGAAGTTATGCATTCACAGACTCATGCACACCCACCAAAAGGGCCATATCTGATCAGATGGGTTGAATTGAGAAGCAGGCCATGGGAGGGAGGAAGGGTGGGCACCCTCCAGTGCCAGGGACCAGAGCAGCCCGTGTGCAGCCACCCCATTGCCCCTTGCACCGGCACTAGAGGCAGCAGCGCTATATTTAACAAGTCCCTCAATCTCAGCCCTCTAACCAGTGGATTACAAATCAGCCTCTTCATGCTTCTTTTTTTTTTTTTTCCAAAAGCAAAACAAACAAAAAAAGCAAAAAGCCCAAACCAAACCAAACAACAACAATACAAATAAACTACAAAAGCTATAATAATAATATGAGAATGACAGCCATAGAAAGCAGGGGTGGTGGGGGCAGGGGAAAGAGAACCTATCTTTTAGCATGGACTGTATGTTTTGTTTGTTTTTGTCTTTGTTTTCATTTTTTTCCTTAGAGATAAGTGGTAATTACAGGCTTTACATAGCTACTGCATGCCTTGCGTATGACTATTCCAAGGCTCTGTGTTATGACTAATAGCAGCACCCACACAGCCTCAGGCAGGCGACAGGGAACCGCTCTTCTCAGAGACACTTGTGTCCTATAAGGAATGGTACAGCTGTTATCATTCTCAAATTACTACCAAGCCCCACCCTATGTGCCAGGCCAGACTGAGAGATGAATAAACCCTTTTAGCTCTTAAAACCCAATGATTCACCAGGGCAGCACACGGCAATGTTCTGAGGAAGGCATTGCACATACTTTAAACTTATCATAAAGTTCTAACATGTTCAAAATTATCAATTATATCCTGATAATTCCAATCAGACATATAAGCCAACAGCCATATCCTGACAAATGAAGAGAAAATTATGGGAAGGGGTGCATTCTTCTTTAAAAGTATACATACTTTTTTTGGATAAATTTAATTTCTCTGTGCTTTAAAGCAAATAAATTAAAACTCTCAACCGTAGTTCCTAAGCATTCCAATAGCTTTACTATACCGTCTTTGGCATATGTATTAATTTTAAAATAGATTTAAATGTTCTAGCGGTTTTAGGTTTGCAATGAATTTGAAAGGTAGTTATGGAGTTCACAAATGCTCCCCCACCCCAGGGCACAGCCATTCCCAACACAACCCATCACTGCTACAGACTGTTAAAACCGGTCTACTCTAGCAGACATCATTGTCACCAACAACTGTGGCTGGCATTACATTTTGCCCTCAGTGCTGTACATCCTCTAGGCTAGCACAAAGGTACAATGACACAAACCCCATGTATCCAACAACCCCTTTTACTGTCCTACAGATCCTTTGTAAGGCACATGTTTGCCCTCTTTTCCTCCCCCTAATGCCTGGCACCCACTGATCTTTTCTACTTTCTCCATTATCTTCTCTTTTCCAGAAGCCAGTTGGAAGGGAACAGCATGTATCTTTTCCAGACCGATGTCTAACACACTCAGTTAACAGGCCCTCCTGTCCTGTCCTAGCTTGGTTCACTATTCCTTTTGAATAGAGTTTCATTGTCTGGACATGGATGACACATGAATTTTCAAAGAAAAAGAAGAATGGCTCCAATACAAGGAATGCACTAGCTGCTCAGTGCGGCTATGGAAGCTGCTCAGCTTGCACAGCAGCTAGGTGAGCTGGGAAAGTGAACAGCGGTAAATGAGCTGAGAATGAACCAGAATTCAAAGTACCACCAGCTTAGCTTGTTGCTTCGTTCCCCAGTCCGGGACTCAGCACTGTCTGAAACCTGAGGGTGGACAAAGGCGGGAACAAGGAAATCTGGAGAAGCAGCATGTACCCACCACCTGCCCTCCCCAGACCTTACAGAAATAGAGAACACAGAGAGAGAGAAACGTGGAAGTGCAACAAGTGAAATAAACAGCTCATGGGGTGGGTCCTCAGCAGAATCATGAAGCCTAAGTACATGCCAGTGGACTTATCCCATCTGAGTGCCAGAGAAATGTCTGTCAAAAATGAATATTTTAACCCACTGAAGGGCACCAAGAGGTCAAAATTTCATGTCAAAATGAAAGTGACTATGTCAAGAGTTAATGGTAGATAGCTTCCCAAAGTTGTCAAGAGACACAAATTGACATATTCACAAAGTTCACCAAAGCCCATACAGAGTGAAGACACTGCACCCTCTTGTACATCATGATCTAAGCAGTTTGAAACTGAAGAAAATAAAAACATCTTGAGGGCAATCAGAGCAAAGCACATTTCTCATGACTCAGAAACAATGCTTAGAAATCCACGAAGTCCTCCACAGTACCAAAGACAATGTGTACAGTGAAGGTACCCTGGCTGTAGTTTAAAATGAATATGAGATGTCCCCATGTTAAGTACTTGGACTTCAGGTCACTGCATGAGTTCAGAAGGTTCTGAAAACTTTAGGAGGTGAGGTCTACCTGGAACAAGCAGGTCACTAGGGGCAACTCTTTGGGGGGGTTTCTTGTTTCTGGCTCTTTCATGTCGCTGCAGCTTCCTGTCCACAGCCAGGTGAAGAATATGGTTGACACCATATTCTACCAAAGCACACAAGGCCAACAGTGGACCATATCATCGGAAGCAGCAACAAAGGTAAAACCTTCCTCCTTTAAGCTGCTTATTTGGTCACAGGGAGAAACGAACTAATACACGCCTTCACATATAAGTTGGGGGAGGTGAAGACATTCTCAAGTAAAGGCAGATAAAAAAAATTATTGCTAAGAAAACTGTTCTAGAATTGCTAAGTTGAGCTCTTTAGATGCGACAGAAACGTGGCAACGAACATGGCACAGAAAGAGGAAACAAGCTGGTAATGACCAGTCTCGGTGACTTTGCTTATTCTTGGCCAGTTCTTGACAATACGCATTGGGCACAGGGCATGGATGACAGCACTTGAGAAGACCCACTGAGCACTCCTTACATGAAATACCTGGCACCAGGAATGCTTCATTTTTCTGCGGTTTGGGGGGAGTCTGAAATATCTGTACATTTTCTTGAATATTGTTTAGCTCAAAGTGTTTTATATCTTATAACATTTCAGATTTTAGGTTTTGCTCTCAGAAATGATGCTTGACCTGTATGTTACAGTCCACACAAATGGCAAAAGACTGATTTTAAGTAAAATACCAAGAGCTTGTACATTTTCAACACTAGAAATGCAACAGAATTTTGAAGGTTTCCAAAAAGAAATCAAAAATGACCAGGAATAACAAATTACAAATAGATAAACTAAAGCTATCCATTTAAAACTTTGGTTTGACTGCGGGGAATGCTGCTTAGTGGTGAATCGCATTTTTCTCATGCATAGGGCCCTGGTTTTGATCCCTACCAGCATGAACAGGAACACTATGGAAAAGGAATATTCAGGCCCAGGTAGGTTCACTGGGAAATTCAATTGAACTCTCAGCATTTTTTAAGGTTCAATTCTATACAATCATTTATGTTGTAGAAAACATAAGAAAAATAAACACTTCCAAAATTATTACATAAGGCCAGTATTAACTAGATGGCAAAACCTAAATTTAAAATGAAACAAAACAAAACAAAAAACAGCATGAGAATGGAAACTGACATCCAATAGCCCTTGGGACCATATATAAAATAACCTAAAAAGAAAAAAAGAGCAAACAGAATCCAGGAATATATAAAAGGAATAATTTGTCACATAAAATGCCTTGACAACATAAGTACAAGGCTGGTTCAATATTTGAAACTTGATTAATGTAATTAATTATGCTAAGAGTTGAAGGAAAACCAAATTAAATCAAAACAAATATATAATCCAATGTTAACAAATGAAGAATGAAAGGGAACTCCCTTAGCCTTTAAGAAGATGTCTATATGAACTTGATGGCTGGCTCTTTGACTCTTCCCCATACACGCCAGGGAGTAACAGCCTGGCTAGATCCTAGGGGAGGACATTGTAGCCAGCCCTGAGGAGACAAGATGAACTGGGGTCAGATGGAAGGGGAGGAGATCCTCCCTTGTAGGTGGACTTGGAGTGGGCAGGGAGGAGATGAGGGAGGGATGGGGAGAGTGGGAGGGAAAGAAGAAGGGGGCTACGCTGGGGATGCAAAGTACCTAACCTGTGATTGATATAAAAATGAAAATAAAAATTAAAAAAAGAAAATGTCTATAAAGCATCTACAGCTGATACATGTTTTGGTAAAATATCAAATGTTTCCCCACTAAGGTTAGGAACAAGATAAGGATGATACTTTCAGTACTCTTACTTAACATAAACACTGGGCAACAGGAAGAGAAAAGTTTAAAAGAAATAAAGTTTAGAGCAGGGGCATAAAGCCATGCCTGTTCTAGACAGACATATAAGTTCCCAAAGAATCTTCAAACAAAACAAAAATCCCATAGAATCAATAAATTCAGCAAAGGAGCAGGGTACACGGTTCACATGCACAATCAATTAAATTTCTGTACTATCAATCAACAATTTCAAACTGAATTTTTATCACTTGTGCCTTTGGTTCTTACAGACAAAATATTTAGGCAAAACCATCCCGAACACGGATAGAATTTATAGACCACACTGGAGGGAGAAATGGAGGAGGACTTAGAATAAATGGTAGCAAATATTTAAGGATTGGGAGACTGAAATCGATTTACAGATTTCACAAAATTTCAAACATCACTAATGTGGTTATTTTGTAGTTCTGTTCAACTGACTTAATAATTTATGTGGAAAAGCAAAGGAAAAGCAGCCAAGGCAGTTTTGAAAAACCAAGAATGTTCAGACTTCACCATTAGACTACACCATTTTAAACATTACTATAAGGTCATAATAGTCAAGCAGTGTGTTATTTGTGAGGATCAGCTATAAATCATTAGACAAACTAATCAAGAAGTAGATCTACACAAATATGACCAGGTGTTCTTTTTTGACAAAAGTATTGAGGAATCAAGATAAACAAACAACAAAACAAACAGAAAAAAGCAACAAATGGTCTTTTCAATCACTGGTCATAGAATGACTGAACCCTACGCCAAAAGGGAAAAAGAGGAGAAAGTAGAGAAGAAAGAGAACTTTGACTCAAATCCCACATCTTAAACAAAAACTCACAAAATGAGATGTATATAAGGAAGCATAAAACAGAATCTTCCTCTTTGGGATTAGGCAAGAGTTCTCAGGCATGGTACCTTTCATGTGTCTAATACATAAAATTCAAAGAGAACAAACACCCTCAGTTAAAATTTCTACTCTTCTGAAGACAATGCTTTCTTAAAAATGAAAATACAAGCTATAGGTTGGGAAAAACAGATTCTCAAATCACATATCGGATCTAGAAACTCAAGTTACATAAAGAAACTTCAAAAATAATATTTTTAAAAAATCAGGCCAAAGACTTAGACACATTATTTTAGTGAATGGACGCATGGATGGCAAAGAAGTGAAACTACTAGCCATTACGTAAGAGTAAATGTATTCACCCTAGCAACACAAAATTAGGTAGTACACACAAACATGTACCTGCAGGAGCGCTGAAAGCAGCTCCATAGCATGGACACAACACTAGAAGCTACCTAAAGGTCCTTCATTGGGTGGTGGGTAAACAGACCCACATGATAGACTATTGCTGAGCAACAGAGACCAATAAACCAACACTCACAGAATCACAAAAGCAATGCTAAATGAAGGCTCAAAGGGATACATTGTGGTGGCCAGTTTTGTTTTTAACCAACTAGACACAAACTAGCACCATCACAGAGGAGGGGCCCTCAATTAAGAAAATGCCTCCATAGGCTGTAGACAAGCCTGTAGAATTTTCTTAATTAGTGATTGATATGGGAAGTTCAAGTTCATTGTGGATAGTGCCACCTCTGAGTTGGGGGTCCTGTGTTCTATAAGAAAGCAGGCTAAGGCAGCTGCAGGAACAAGCCAGTAAGCAACCTTCCTCCACAGCTTCTGCATTCCGCTCCTGTCTTCAGACTCCTCCCCTGTTCTGATTCCCTGTCTTGACTTCCCTCAGTAATGTGGACATAAAAACCAAACAAACCTTTTCCTCCCAATGTTGTTTTGGTTATAGCGTTTCATCACAGCAAAGAGAAACCTGCCTAAAATATACATGCTGCAAGATTTTACATGTGCAGCATTCTGAAAGTCACAGCGAGGGAGAGCAGACTGAGTAAATGTCATGAAGACTTAGACAGGAACATGCAGGATCATGGACATGTTCTTCACCCTGACTGAAAACACAGATCTATAACATTTTAGCAAACCTACACAGGTACTGAACTATACAGAACTTTATTAAAAAACTAAATCAACTGGATACTATGTTAACTTTAAAAAATAAGATCTTAAAAGCATAAATTAAAAACAAGAACTTGATTCAAGTATCTGTCTTTACAATTAATGTCCACAGAAAATTATCTTCCCTTTAATGTCACTGGATGCAATGAGTCGTCCTTCATAATGGAGAGAGTGAGGAGTCTTTTATTGACCAGGACCCCTTAAATACCCAAATTTGTACCTGCTAATGTGCCTCCTATAAAATGGCAAGGGCGTATTATTCATACATAGTTTACATATTATCATATATACTTTAACTTCTCCATAGCTCACTTACAATACCTAATACAATAGAAATGATATAAAAGTAAAAATTTTTCTGCATTGTTTAAAGTGCAAGAAAAAGTCTAGGCATGTTTATTACAGACACAATTTTTAAATTGTTTTCAGTCCATGCATGGTTAAACTGAAAATGTAGAACCTGCAGATATAGTAGAGCCACTGTATTATTTTATCAACCTGTTCTTAAGAATAATATAAAATATTTACAAAATATCGAAATGGATTGCCTGGCTATGAATAAATATGTCATAGAGATACAGACTAAGATACCCTAATTAATGGCACAGATCTAAATTCATATCTATAGCCATAGATAAGTCCATCAACATCCGTAGATTATTTCATACGTGAGATCTCATCAGAGAAGTTTCTTTGTGCAGCAGATTAGGCAGGTAAGAAAGAAACCCCTAACTGTACAAAGTGCAGAGAATAAATGTCTGTGCAATGCTCAACCATAACTGAGCTCAGAGACCAGCTCTGAGTGCCAGAGGCTGGGGCTCACTGGGGAAAAATGGTGCCTTCTAGACATGATACCACCACCACCCTCACAAACTCCGGAGCTCTGTGTTCCTGCACAAGACACACATAAGATCAGGGCAGCCAATATTTCAGCTTGGGGGGAAAGGAACCCTTACCCTCAGTTGAGGAGCTATTGACAGCTGATGACTGACTGCTCAAGAAGAAAGAGCTAGTTTTCTTTAAGAATATTCAAGCATATACATTTATGGTCAGAGTCTCTCAGATTAAAATTGTTTTTAAAGAATATATGGATCTTGTCTCCCATAGCAGCATACATTTATTTTTGCTTTTTTTCAAAATTAACAATAAGGATTACATCTATATCTATATCTATCTATATATATATATATGAATATGGTCCCTGGTAACATTAACATATAACAATTGATGGCTTGTTGTGTATGCTAGCACCACAAACTGGACTCAGTGGAATAATTTTTAAAAATGGAAGCATGTGAAGTTGTAAGAGGATTTATGGGGCAAGTTAAATCTAGGAGGAGATGGGGGATGGAGGGTAGCTTTGATCAAAATATATCATATGAATGTTTAACAGAAAGGGCATCTTTTCCAAGTGTGCCCACCACATCTGAGATTCAGAATTTGATGAGCAGTGAACAGACATCAATTGGTTCATGACAGTGCTTGTTCTTTTAGCTATGTAGAGTTTGGGGCCATCCTTCTTGAACCAGTACTTCTAAGACTACAAGTATTCCTCCTCTGTCCTCACTCACACATTTTCCCCAAGGGCCTTACAGTTCTGATTGTCAAAGAGCACCATATTCCATGTTCCATCTCAGAAGAGGGGTAGATTTCATGGACTGCAGTCTCAGCTCTGGGACCTGAGCTGTGAGAATCAATGATTATGTCCTTCTCAAAGTCCTCTGTTGAAATCTAATGCCCAAGATGATATTGGGAGGTAGGCCCTAAAGGAGGTGCATAGGTGGAAAGTCTGAAGAATGTGATCAGAGCCCTGCAAGAACAAACACAAGAGGGGTGGTTCTTTCTGTGCCTCTTTCTGTCTCTGTCTCTGCCTGTGCTTCTGTCTCTCCCATTTCAGGAAGTGAAGAAGGATGCCATCTGTAAGCCAGGAAGAAGGTTCTCACCCTGAATCAGAACCAGCCGTGATGGCATTGCGATCCAGGGCTTCATGGCATCCAGAAATTGTGAGAATGAATATTTGTTGTTTAGTCTATGGTATTCAGCTTGGACTGTCAGAAAACTGAGTCAATATCTATGGTAGGACAGCAAGCAAGAATACCAGACTCCTACTTCAATGTGAATGTCAGATAAACCATGAATACTTAGGATATGGTTTTAATTTTAAGTTTTGCTTTTCTCCTGAAATTCTCAATTCCTCTATGTTGACAACCCTAACCATGGGCAAAGTGTGTGCATGCATGTCTGCATATGTGTGTGTTTGTGTGTGTGTCACTTGAATGGATATGCAAATGTAGGTATATGAGCAAACATGCAGAAGTCAAAACTTGCTATCAGGTGTCTTCTGTCACTCTCCACTTTCACTTTTTCAGACAGGATCTCTCAAGGAAAATGAAACTCACTGATTATGCAAGACTAGCTAACCAGTTAGCTCCTGGTGTCCTCCTGTTTCTACCCCACCATCACTGGCATCACAGGTGTACATGCCCAGCTATCAACGTGGGTACTAGAGATTTAAACTCAAGTCCTCACATCTGTGCATCAAGAACATTACCATCTCCTTAGCCTCCAGGCCCTGGGAAATTCTTAATCCTCCATGTCACAGTATCTGTAGGGAAGAGGGAAGGTGAGACCTACCAGATAGATAGGTGATAAAAAAAGAGACAGGTAGTATCAGTTTCTTCTGTGACTTTAGCACCCTTTAATCAAAGTTAGTCTCTGGCCCCCTTGGTGATCTGCAGGTTACATTCAGGAGCATGGACCCCATGCAGGCACCCGGTCCCTGCTGAGAACTCCAAGCAGGCCCTACTCACCAGCCCTCCATTGCATTCTCACTCCATTTGAAAGCTGCCACTTAGATCCTTACCCCAAACTGATGGCTGAAATTACAGACCTGCTTTGACAACCACCAAAGCCCAGCGAGTCTTCAGCTCTGGCTGCAGGCCGGCCTGCATCACTCTGGCTATGTGACTCAGAGTGAGTCTGATGAAGCAAGGCTGACCTGGACCTGTCCTATCCTCTGAAGACCATCTATTGTATGATGGACTGCCATGCTTGCAAAGGCATGTTTGCAAGCTCAAGACCAACAAAGTTTTAACCTACCGAACCCAAAAGGCTCTTTTCTTCCCCAATTCACACATATGCAGTGGGGCTCTGCTCTGTCAATGACAGGTAACCTAAATCCCTCCAACATACAACCTCCTTCCAGGAGCAGCTCAAAACCTCCTTATCCTCCCTCTAGGTCACTGCCACAGATCAAGCCCTTGTCTCCCAGCACTTCTCCACTGCTATCAGGGCTAGTTTTCTCAGATAGGACCTGATAATCCCTCATGTTCTTCCAACGCCTCTAGCCAGGGCTCCTGATGGGCTCTACAACTGAATGGCCTCTATAAGAGATCCTGCCCAAATATTCTCTCCAGTGGCTTCCCTTCATGGAATGCCAACTTTCTCTCCATCCATAGATAAATAAATGTCACCAGAAGCTCAATTCCTCACTCTTCTTATGCTCCTGTGCCTTCTCTATCAGAAGTATTACTACCCAGCTACTGAGCCCAGCACAGGAAGTGCTATGTGCTTTCCTCTCTGGAGTCCTGGGCCCGCAGCAGCACTTCTCCACAAACACTTACACTACACCATCAACCACTTAACACACTCCACATGCATGAGGTGGTACTGCAGGATCTGAAAATTCTGTGATAATATTTCCAGCAAGCCGCAGGATGGATGCGGGTGCAGTGCCGCAAACAAACAACCGCAGGGAATTGCCTTTTAGTGCCAGGGAAAGTGACGCCTCCTCCGAGGAACCAGAATATGTCCTAGTTTCGATAATGGGAAGAATGGAAATTATTGTTTCCGTCATGCTCAGCCTGTCAGAAATACTAAGACAGAACTGATGCCCAGTCACAACACACTGCTTTGTGCTCACAGTTAAAGGCCCTCTTCAATCTTTTTGTTTGGCTTGCTTTACTATTTCTATTTGTATTACCACCCTTGTATAATGGCCCCATTAAGGCCCTGGGAAAACGGACCGGGTACAGAAAAAAAAATAGTACAGAAGCAAGAAGATGGTGCTGGGAGACAGCCCTTCAGAAACTGTTGGGAAGTAGGATGGTACCTTGAAGGACTTCCATCTGAAGTGGAGAAGCAATGATTGTTTAGGGTCCACATTTACAGTGAACAAACACAATCAAACACACACACAATAGAATGGCAAGTCACAATGGCATATGCCTCACGTGCTACCAGAAGACAAAGGACCATTTCTTTTCCTTGGAAATCTGGCTGTTGATCTCTAGGACACTTTGCTTCCAAGGGATTAAGCAGACTGGAATACCCCACCCTGACCCTCATCCCTAAGATCTTCCCAGAAGAGATCTTATGAAACATAAAACGTCACAGATCAAGGAGGCCACTTCAGAAAAAAAACAAAACAAAACAACAAAAAAAAAAAGAGAAAAACTTCTGATAACATTATTGGAGGATTTGTGCTCAGTATTCCTTTAAATGTTGTGTTAAGCAAACAGTTTAACTTTCCCCTTAGCCACACAGATAGGCATAAATACAATGAGAAATGGCACTGACAGGTATGCATGGCTGCCTTTCTGAAATGAAATGGTAGCCTGACCTCAGCATGCTTGAACACTCTGGGGCTCACTTACTATCCCTGACTACTTCCCAGTAATATTTCTCACAAGATCAGTCTTTTCTTCTCTTCTCAAATTTAGGGAGGACTGAATTATTAAAATAATAACACTAGCTTTTAATATGTGAATGGCACTTTAATACAGATATACAGTCTATCTTCCAGCTGTCAGGCACATGTCCCTCCCTGCACGTCCACACTAGCCTTCTGAGGCCTAGCAGAGGCCTCCTTTGAGGCTTGACTGTTTGTCCTCTGGCCAAGTCTCACCCATCAAAACAGCATACAGCCTGCACAACAACAGCCAACACACCCTTCTCCTTCTAAAGAACAACACATCAACTCCTAGCATGAAATCCAGTCTTAGCAGAGGCTAGGTTAATGTTAGGGTGTGTATGAATCATCAGCTAGATGGCCAACACATGGAATACTAGTAACTGGAAAGAAGAAACCTTGGCTTAAGGACTTGAGCCACTTGAGAATTAGAGCCATGAAGTAAGAATGATACTTCACTCTCGGCATACCTAGGAGGAGAAAACTAAACCTCACACACTTGACACACAGCCCATGCATGCAAACAAGTCACCCTTATAAGGACGGTTACACTTTTCTGAAGAAAGCAACTAAACATACATCACATTGTAAATCAAAACACATAAAATTCAATAAATTTAAAATACCTTAAAATGATGGAAAAAAACATTGTTAAAAAAATAGCAATTCCTGGTGGAATGAACAACAGTCCAGCATTACTTCAGACATTTAAAGCACACCAACCATGTGACCCAGCCCTTCCTCTCCTAAGTATTCACCCAAAAGAAAGGGAATATGTGTCACACAAACCTTGTATGTGAATGATCACAGTAGCTTTCCCTATAATAGAAGACCCTGAAATCATCCAAATATCTGTCAGCAAGACAATGGTTATACAAACTATTGTGAGTCAGTGCATGGATCAGTGCCTGTCAATAAAGAGAAACCAAGAAACACCATGAGAGTAAATATCAAAACCATTATGCTTAGTGAAAGAACATAACAAAAACAGAGTGCTGTTATACACAATGGTACATGCACACACCCACATATAGACTGATAATAGCACCAGGCAGAGGAATGAGGGACAGGGACAGCAGAGGTGATACCAGAACTTCTGGCTGCAAGAGGAACACTGTCCATCAGGACTGTGGTGGTGGAACACACACCATATTTTATGAGAATAAACTGGATTACCTGCCCTGCTCTTTAAGCAGAACTAATTGGGTCTTTAACCTTCAGTGTTCCTGAAGCCCTTCGTACTCACCTAGCACAGTCCTGTCCATAATTTCTTGTTTAAAGATCTGCTAATATCTG
This sequence comes from Pachyuromys duprasi, assembly GCA_028658305.1. Lineage (NCBI taxonomy): Eukaryota > Metazoa > Chordata > Mammalia > Rodentia > Muridae > Pachyuromys > Pachyuromys duprasi. The sequence goes on from CM053754.1 coordinate 5,469,410, forward strand.
AGGGGGTTGCTGTCTTTTGTTATTAATAGTAGGCAAGTTTTCATCATATTGAGAACATTTATATAAACAATAATACATACTCATGTAAAGAACAGGTAATTCTCTTCTATCAGAATACCTTGCACCAGATCCACCTCAAGTAGGATTTGGCTATAATAGTCTCCTCTTTGGACCCTGGGCAGGTGTCACTAATGGATCCTCAATAGAGGCTTGATAAAGTTGCTTTGGAACAGAACAATCCAGCTCATTGCTCCATAGAAATTCCAAAATAGGATCCCAAGTGTTTTATAGTATTGCCTCCACCACCACACCCAGCAAGGCTTGCAGTTAGTGATTTGTTTCTAACCAATAAAATTCAGAGCTGTGGTGTGTAACTTCATAGGCTAGGTCACAAAAGGCCTTACAGCTTCCTCCGTCCTTCTCCCAAGTCACTTTCTCATCTGTAGGTATAGGACACCCCAAAACACAGAGAAAGATGGCAAAGAGCTGAGGCATCCCACCAAAGGTTAACAAAGATAGAACCATGTCCTAGCTACTTTATATGAATGAGTGCATGCACCTGCTACAACAGGGGTGCTTACATTACATTTAGAAAAGCTGTTCCTGATGCCAGCTGCATAGTTCTAGGACACTAATATGCAGTAATAGATCGCTACTATCTGTAGTCTTCAATCCAGTTTTTTTGGTTGGTTGTTTTCTTTTTTTGTTTTTTGTTTTGTGATCAGACATTCTTTCATTACAGTAAGCAACAAATATCTACACATAGAGGCTACCTACATAGAACCAGCCCCGAGGCGTTTCATGACCCAGCACAAAGGCAGATTACTGAGCAAGGTGGGGCTACTTCATCACTCTTGATTTATTTGGAGTTTTTTCTTTGGTGATAGGATCTTCCTCCATGGCCCAGGCTGCCCCACAAACTCACTATGTAAACCAGTCTCGCCTTGAACTGTTGGCTCGTCTGCCTCAGACTAGTGCTTAAATCATAGATGTGAATCATGCCTGGCTCACTTCACTGTCTTTAATCTGTACATTGGCCATTCTCCATCTGGAAAGTAGAGAATGAAATACCTTCCTGAAGACTCATGAGCTTCATGAAATTCAAGTGAAATGTATCAAGTATCATTAAACAGACCCCAGTAATAACAATGATGACCATAATAACAATGCAGACAGGGAGCATTCTGCACAGCAGCCAAGAACCCAGGCAGTCCACACCTGTACGCACAGTTGGCATGGACTTGCTTGTGTAGAATACGATAGACTCCAATGCTCCAGTCCAATCAAATCATCCCAGTATAATGACTCATTTCTGTCATTTCAGATCTCCTACACTTGTCCCTGAAGATTCCCCTCCAAGACTCTCCCCACCAGAGTTCCTATAGTCAGGAAGAACCATCTCAATAGATGGTTCCTTATAGAGGTACAAATGGTGTAGCCAAGACAGCTAGATGAAGGCTCTGCTGGAGAGCATGTAGTCTTTTTCTGCTCTTTCCTAGGGCAATGAACTTGCATAACATGCCCTCTCAAAGACCAGCCAATACAACCTTCCATGTCTACATGTGCTCGTGCGCGCGCACACATGCACACACACACACACACCTCACAAGACTCAGAACTCTTAGGACACCTAGAGAAATGCAGTCATGTAGCTGAGCAACATCCCATTCGGTCAGGCCCCACTGCCTGGCTGCCCAGAAGGTATAAAGTTGTCTGTTCCACCATACAACAAGGACATTTACTCAGACATGTTCATAGCAGCTTTATTCCCAGTAGCCAGAAACTGGAAACAACCTAGATGTCCCTCAACTGAAGAATAGATAAACTGTCGTGCATTTACACAAAGGAATAGTACTCAGCTATTAAAAACAAGGAAGTCATCAAATTTGCAGGCAAATGGATGGAACTAGAAAAGATCATTCTGAGTGAGGTAACAAAGACCCAGAAAGACACACATGGTATATAGTCACTTATAATTGGATTTTAGTCATACAGTACAGGATAGACATACTACAATGCACAGACCCTAAGCAGATAAGTCCAATGGGCATCTTAGACTTCATGTCAGCCCACTAGTTTGGGAATTGGGGATATCTCTGACATGGACTATGTTGCCTGCTTTTTGATCTCTTTCCCCTGATGGGATTTCCCTACCAGGCCACAGGGGAGGAAGACGAGCCCAGTCCTCATGTGAATAGATGAGCTGGGGTGTCTAGGTAGGAGGAGATCCCCTATCCTGAGGAATAGGGAAGAGGGGATATGGGAGAGAGGATGAGTCTGGGAGGAGAAGAAGGAGGAGCCTATGACCAAGAAATAAATTTAATTAATTACAGCCTCTGCCTCAGATCCTGCAGCTATGGCAATGTTGGTGCCTAAGAACTGGACTGCCATCTATGAAGCCTTTTTTAAGGAAGGAGTGATGGTTGCCAAGAAAGATGTCCATATGCCCAAACACCTAAAGCTGGCAGACAAGAATGTACCCAGCCTTCATGTAATAAAGGCCATGCAGTCTCTTAAGTCTTGAGGCTATGTGAAGGAGGAGTTTGCTTGAAGACATTTCTATTGGTAGTTTACAAACTAGGGCATCCAATATCTCTGAGATTACCTCCACCTACCTCAGATATAGTGCCGCCACCCTAAGCTGCAGCCGTCCTGAGACTGGCAGGGCCTCAGCCCAAAGGTCCAGAGGCTGAGAGACCTGCGTGGTTCACAAGAGGAGAGGCAGACAGAGACAGAGGCAGACAGAGTGCTGTGCCCCTTGGTACAGACAAGAAAGCTGAGGCTGGGACTGGCTCAGCGATGGAATTCCAGTATAGAGGCAGCTTTGGTCATGGGTGTGGTCAGCCATCTCAGTGAAGATGGAGATTGTTGTGTTGAATAAACTTTAAAGTAAAAAAAATGAATAATATTTTTTTTAAAAAGAAAGCATTACATTTTCCCAAACACAACACCTCCCAGACCCAAAAGTGCTGCGACTACGTGTATACAACCTGAATAAGTTCAAGCCAGACAAAAATCCCAGCATGGCAGCAGGGAAGAAGGCACAGAGCCCCACCCCTAACCACAAAGGTATTTGCAATTGATATGTGGTAGGAGAGGGAAAATTCAGTTTTCTCCAATAGAGTGACACTGTGTATGCTGTAAGGCAGGCTCTGTGCTAAGGAACAGTTGGCCAACACAAAACACACGTTGAGGTTTTGGGTGACTTTTTGTAGGGGTTGCCAAATTTTATTTTGGAAGGGTGTTGTTTGTTTGGTTTATATGTAGATTTTTGTTTTGTTTTTGCTTTTGTCTTTTAATTATTTATTCACTTTACATTTCAATCATAGAATTGAATTCAATCATAGAATTCCTCTCTTCCCAATCTCACTCTCCCTAACTCTTCCCCCTACTCAGAAAAGAAGATCCTCACCTCCACCAACCTACTCCAGCACATCAAGCTGCACCAGGATTGAGTCCATCCTCTTCCCCTATGGTCTGTTGAGGCAGCTCCGCCAGGGGGGAAGCGATAAAAAATCAGGCAACAGAGACAGCCCCCATTCCCCTTACTAGGAGATGCACATTAAGCCCAAGCTGCCCATTAGCTACATCTGTGTAGGGGTCCTAGGTCCAGTCACTGCATGGTCCTTGATTGGTGGTTCAGTCTCTGTAAGCCCCTCTGGGTTCTGGTTAGTTGGTTCTGTTGGTCTTCTTGTGGATGTCCTGTCCCCTCCATGTTCTTCTATCCTTCTCCCTACTTTTCCACCAGACTCCCGATGCTTCACTCAGTGTTTGGTTGTGTGTTTCAGCAGCTGTTTCTATCTGCTGCTGGGTGGAGCCTTTCAGAGGACACCTATGCTAGGCTCCTGTCTGCAAGTATAGCAGAGTATCATTAATAGTGTCAGGAGCTGGCTCTCTCCCATGAGGTGGGCCTCAGGTTGTGCCAGGCATTGGTTGGACATTCCCTCAATCTCTGCTTTATCTCTATCTTTACACATCTTGTAGGCAGAGTAAGCATTTGAAGAGCAGGAACAAGGTGGAGAGGGAGTGCTGAGAGAAATGAGGGTGGAGATCAGTCATAAGGTTGAGACCCCTTGCAGGATTAATAAATCCCAGCACACTGGCATTGGTTTCTGGGATACATACATGTGGCTTCTCTTAGCACTGCAAATAAGGATGGACCCTGGGGCCCTGGAACCAGTGGAGGCTGGTGATCCTTCTTAGAGGACAGGTGTTATTAATACTAGAATTGCTACCCAGGAAGAGAGTGTTGCATTGTTTCCTGGTTCCCTAAACTAGCAGCTGAATCTCTCTGGATTCAGTATGTTCAGCTCCAAAATGGGGAATGTAATGGCCCTACATACAGATCTATTGAGGTGGCTGAATGAAAAAATCATGGCAAAGCACTCAATGATTCAAGTGACCTGTTCTAGGTCTAGAAGACCAAAGCTGTATGCATCCTGCTTATGGAAGCAACTTCTGCAGCGGTGTGCCCGGGGTATTTCTACAATGTCCTGAACTTCTCAGAGGGGTGATCCACTCTCAAAGGCATGTTTATCTAACTGTGGACAGATGAGCCCACAGATCAAATTTGAGCAGGTCTGCACATCTCTCACCAGAAACTCATGTTTCCAATTCTTGTTTCTTTTATTCACACTTGGGTTCATGTTCACTTTAAGTTTCAGACAACCCCACTTCTCACAGAGCAGGCTACACAGTGTACTAGAATAAGGAGTGTACACTGAACAGTCCCCAGTCTATGTCCCCTACCCTGTCACCAGTAATAACAGATAAGCTGGGTGAACACCTTCTCAGGGAAATGAAAGAGCAAACCACACCAAGAACCAAGTACCGCCTACAGTAAACCAAACCTTCCTTCTAGGTCACTCAGGTCACCAAGGACCTGAGTGAGATCTCACTGCTTCCCCCTGATCTCCTTACTTTCACTTTAGATTCTGGGCTTTCCTCAGCTTCCCCACTCTCCGAGTTATCCATGAATTTCTGAGGACAACATGAGATTAGATTGACATAATTAACATGTGAATGTGTCAAGTTAGTCATAGGTCATGGTAGTTAACCCTCTGTATTCTGCAGTCCTCACTTTTAAAATAGGACTAGAACTGACCCCAGGAGGAATTTGTGAGGAATAAAGGTGAGGACATACATAGTCAAAGACATTAGACTGCATGCGCCCTGCTAATTTCCACACTCTTGGCTCATATCCCCAGGGCCTGGGCCCTCTGCTCCACCATACTTCTGTTATGCACTGAAGCAGCTGTCTCTGACCCCATGGTCAGTCACAAAGTTCATCATTATCAGGGAGATAGAGGCACCTGAAGATAGTCGTGTCTGATGAATCTTTATCCTGTGGTCAGAATAAAACACACTCATTCCCAACGTTCCAGCAAATAAGCAATAAAGGGTAAAGACCTGACCTCACACTCAGCATAATAACCTTGGAAGAAACACAGACTGAAACAAAAGCACCTTTCCTATTGCTTAGACCCGATAAGAAATTCCACTCTGATATGCTTGTCTTTGTCCACTTTCTATTGTTGTAACCAAATGCCACAGATTAGGAAACTTACAAAAAAGGTTTCTTTAGCTCATGGTTCTGGAGACAAGGAAGACCGGGGCATGGCACCAGCATTTGCTCAGCATCTGATACAGCTGTGTCCTGCGTTATTGTGTTGAAAAAGTAAAACTTGCAGGTTAACTAGGATCTTTCTAACATTACTGAAAAGCCATTAATGTGAGCATGGGACACCCTTATGATCTTAAATTTTAGATACTTCCCAAATACCTCTCCACTAAGATATGAATTTACAAAATATGTATTTAACATATAAAGATTGGGGGACTTCCAAGCCATTGCCACATTCTACTGCTATGAAAACTGATAAAGCCACTTTCCCAATAAAGTGTCACAAGTATGTTGATAATCATCTTTTTAAATTGGACCCTAATGTGGGCTCATTTCACTTCTTGATGGTTAACTTCTGTAGCCAGTTTGCATATGTGTTTTTAAAAGGGCATCATACACAGCACCAAGCACAATTATTAGTGCTTGACATAGATCCCTGCCAGGCAGCAGGAGAGCCATGTTTTGGCACCTACAAAATCACTAGTTCAGTGTTTGCAGTGTAATGAAGACTATGATAACATACACCACTCACAGGCTTCCATTTTCAAAATAAGCTATTGCTTCCATCACTGCCATATAACCTATACTTTATAAAATCATATGGTTAAATAACAATAAAGACTAATGTTTTCTAAGACTCATTTGAGGGTTAATGCCAAGCCCTATAACTTCAGATTAACGCTCTTATATTCACTTGCACAAGGCAGACATACTGATAAGTGACTGTAACCCTGATGGAGTCTGGGGATATAAAAGCTAACGGAACGAGAAAGGACAAGTTCGATGTCTAAAACTATCCTTCAAGTCACTGGATGTGTCAAGGAGGCACCGTCACCAAGGGGGAGGGCACCTGCCCCACCTGGAGAGAGGCGCCTCAGGAAAAAGGCAGGGCAACCTCTTAATGACTCTTAGATGTTACACGTGACAAGAAAAGCTATACTGTTCATAGTTTAGCTCAACTACTGATTCAGCTCCTAAGAGGACATGTGCAAATATCCTCTAGAGAGACTGATACAGGTGTGCAGCATTTTACCTGATACTCAGACACTAATTTCTAAATCACCATGATTTTTCTTATTGCTTATTTTTTTTAACATTACTGCTGAATGTGTTACAAAAACATTAAGCTCAGGGATGTACTTTCACACCCATTTTAATTGAATATATGAGGTCAATGGCATACAATTTGTTAAGGGAAGCCATAATTTTATCTGATCTTCATGGAACCAGGTAACTGCTAGAAGTAAAAGAAACACAGAGCAGACACCTGTGTTAGAAGCAGAGCACTGAGCCCCCAGGCAAGGTGACTAAGTTGATACAAGATGTGGCCCACACTCAAAAATGCTATCAAAAGTCCTCAAGAGAGACAAACAGGTCTCTAGAGCTTTTTCTTCAACCTGAAGTCTTTCCTGTCCTGTTCACCCCAGTACTTCTTCAGTATCTCAGCCTACCTGACCCATGTCCAATGCTGTGTTCATAACATCTGCACAAGAGCAAATCATGAATACAAGAGATGATCTTTATCACATTCCTAATGTTGCTTTCTTTGTTAAGGCAGCAACCAGTTCTGAACACTATACTAAGTTCTCAATTTCCTATTACAGTGGTAGCGTTGGCTATGTCTCTACTGTGTGAAAACAGTAGGAAACAGTACATATCTTCTTCCAGACATATTCTGTAAGGATTAGCATACCGTGCTAATACCTAGTGTCTGTTCCTTTGTTTAGTCTGATAGCTTGCTGGTAGAAAACAGTAATGGAGGGGAAAAAAGAAACCACCATATGGCAGGCACTCCAAGGGATCTTTTTACTCTTTGTCAAACTATCTCATGAATTCTACAGCCCAGGGCCAGTGACCTGGCTCAGGAATAAAGCACTTGCCACATAAACCTGATGGCCTAAGTTTGATTCCCCAGTCTCACAGCAGAAAAAAAGAGCAAACTCCTGAATTTTTTTTTCTTATTTTCACATGTACTCTGTAGTTGGCATATATGGATACACATGCACACACAATAATAATAATAATAATAATAATAATAATAATAAAATGTTAGGTCTTTTAAAAATGTTTATAATCCAGGTAACTTCAGAATATGAAGAGGGGATAGGGGACAGGAGACTAGCCAACCAGTTTGAGTTACACATGTCTCAGTGGCAGAGACTGATTTGGAAGGTCTTATTTTCTCACCCCACAAGATCTGCAGCTTGACATGCTTAGCATGATGGAGACCGGAAAGACAAACCACAGTCATGGTTCTGCAGCAAAATCCTCCACCCTCCCAAATCCAGAAAGCACCCACAGAGCAAGTCTTTATTCCTTGCACCGCTAACAGAAGAAAGGAGGGCTGGCAAGAAAAAAAAAATCATTCGAAAATTCATCTAACACTTTGACATATTTAAAATGAACACACGTCTTCAAGCCAATAAGTATTTCTCATTACAGAAAACGCTGCCTTTTCTAAATAAAAATGTTATGCAAATGAGTGTGTAGCCCTCCCCTCAGGACGCAGGAGTAATAGTGTGAAGGCCAACTCAGTTTAAAGGCAACCCATCCAGCACTTCCCACTGAACTCTCAAATATTCATCACTGACATCAGAAGCCTACATAGTTTTGAATTCAGAAGTGAAAAGTCAGCACCAAGAAAGCTTCTAAAACATACAATTTTCCTCTAAGGTTGCTGTTCAGATGCCTTGTCTAAGGGGCAATACTTCTAACAGACCTACAGTTAAAATAAAGACAGTGGAATACTCTTCCTCTTTTAGTTGAGTTAACTATAGCAAGTGGTTAAAACAGAAACAAGGATACTATTCAGGTTTATCCATCCAATACCATCACAGCAAACCAATTCAACTTGAAAATATACATATATAGGATGAGGGATGTTCCACTTGCGTGGACCCCCAGAGAGGTAAGAATGTAATATGCAGAGGACATTCAATACAAAAACAACCCTCACTAGGTGCTAAATGCATTAGCCACGAAGAAGGCATTGTTTTCTATTTTTGTGTCTCTTAGTGTGCTATATAAGGCTAGGATATGGACAGCCCCCCAAAGCCTGGCATTTTAATGGCTTTTCTTCAACTTGGTGCTACTAAAGTGTGGCATAACCTTAGGGAAATGTGCCCAAGTGAAGGAAGTTTTATCATTGGGGACCCTGCCCTTCATGTCTGTGCTTCCCAGCCAATATGATCTGAGCAGCTTCTTCCACTGCACTGCCTGTCATGGTGCAGCCATTGGTCCAGAGGCAACATGAACAAGAGATCACACACTGAAGCCACCGAAAACCATAGCCAAAGTAAAACTTTCTTCCTGTTAATTGTCTTGGGTATTTTGTCACAGTAATAAGAAATTGACTAATACAAATAAGGACCAGTGAACTGTAGGAATACATGCAATGCCAGGCACAGTAACAAAGTAAGAGCCACACCAAAATGTCACACACTATCCTCTCCCTGTCTAGCATGCCCCTGCAGAAGGACACCAGCCCTCAGAAGCCCTACAAGCGCCAGGTAACTCTTTCTCAATGAAACTCACTTAGCAATAACAAAGGGACAGTTAAAGAATCACCAAGCTGTCACTGAGGGGTGCCTAAAGTTCCACACAAGAAAACACAACTAACAGATTCATAAGTCTAGGTTCTCCAAGCTTCTGCATAGAAGGAAGTACATTTATTGAACAAAGGCGAATCCTGTACCTTTATCAAATGTATCAGCACAAGACACAGAGAGCTGAGTAACATCAGCACAAAGGGAAGGCTTCTCATGTTTATTAATTCATTAGCCAGAATCAAGGTGGAAGCACTTGTTAGACAAGAGGCATAGTCTGGGTCCAACTCCTATTAATTTCAGCCACCCTCTCACTGCATCCACCAACTTCTGAGTGAGGTCCTCTCCCACCACATACAACATGTGTCTTCAAAGAATTAAGACCCATCTAAGAGTCTCAAGAGGTGTGCTTCCTGGAAAAGCAGTAGGACTCTTGTGTCCACCAGGAGACAGGTATCAGAAAGATAGCACACAGATGCTGTGATAGATTGTTTCCTTAGCAAAAAGATGGTGAGAAACTATAGCTACCATGGAGACATCACACCATCCTGTAGGAAGCAGAAGATGCCCCAACAGAGGGAAGTCCATATCCCCAGTTCCCTGTTACCAATTGGGATAGCAGTATAACCAAGGGATGAAGAGTTGGGGGTACATGCCAGGCTAGAGAGTCCAGGGACCATCTAAAGTCCAAACAAGAGAAAACCACTTCTCCTTCTGATCAGGGGCTTTACCCTGGAAGAGCCAAGACTCACAGAGCATCCAAAGACTCAACAGGGGCTACAGCTTACCACCAGCATGCTGATGTGTGAACATATCCAAGGCTCTGAGAGCCTTTCAACATTCTTGTTTCCTCCCTTAAAAAAACTATTACCCAAAAAATGTAAAAATTTAGGTAAACTGAAAAAAATTAAAAAGAATTTTTTCAAATTGGAGTATTGCTTGCAACTTAAATTGGTCTACATTACAAACAAGATTTCATTCTCTTTCTCATTCTCTCTTTCCTCCTCCCTCCCTTTCTCTCTCTGTACACGTGTGTGAGAGCACTTTCATCTATGAGTGCCAATGTGTGTTCCTGTTGTGTGTGCATGGATGCATGTGTGTGTAATCCAGAGATCCACGTGAGGTGTCTTCTTCTATCACTTTCTACCTTATTGCTTGGTTCAGGGTGTTTCACTGAATTTGGAACTTAGTGTTTCAGCTAGCCTCTCCCTTCCCCTGAGGCTGTAGTTTCCAGATGCATGCCGCCACACCCAGCTTTTACACAGACACTAGGAAGTCTGCACTTTTCCTGGCTGCACCCTGAGCACTACCCCCATCACAGCCTCTCATCGCAATTCTTAATGCGGTAAAATTGGCACATGCCCTTCACTTGGAACCTTTTCTTTGAAAATAAATCACTCCATAAAAACCAAGCAAAAACTCCTGAGAAGTAGCTAAGGATAGGAATTCAGAGGGCTGAGGAAGCATGAGAAATGCTAAGATTTCAGTAGCCCCAATTAACACTTTGAAAATAAATTAATTGATTTTGGAAGGGCTGAAAGAGATCTCTAATTCATTCTCCATACAAATGATGCTGTAGAATATCACCCACTGTTACAACGGAAGAGGCTTAGGCCCTGAGTAGGATGGAAAGGGTTTTACTTCTACTTAAAACAAGTCAACACAAAATTACAGGCAGTAAGATGGGTGATAAAACAGATAGGGACCTCAACATGAAACTGTTTGCAGTGGCAGGGGCTTTAATTCTACCTAGAGTACACCAGTCTCTTGCAACCTAATCATTTGTTTAGTGTACATAAGTGAGCTTTGTTAATTATCAAGGTAACAGCCATGTGAACAGAAGTGTTCACTTTTCTGAATTATCACTCCCACCCAAGTCTATATTTAAACAACTCCCAAACCATTAAATTTGGGGAAACACTGCCAGGATTGATTGGGGAAGCTATTTAAGTATTTAATTGCTCAGATTATGTACGTATAATTGCAGAAGCAGAACACTGGGTATGTCTCACTTTCAGGTCTCTGACTCTTCCAGTCACACACAGTATTTAAGACGAACTCTGTAGACAACCCTCATCACTTGAGAACACATATTCCTTGCTCACCCTGCCTTTTCTAAGCCAGGAGGAAAGCAAGAGGCTCTCTGACTTTCCCAGACTCAGCTAGCCTATGGCTGTGGCTAGGAGATTTTCTCCCCAAGCCATCCACTGATGAACACCATGAACAAAAAGGAAGTGGTATGACATGGGAAAAGATGAGACCAATAAAAGGCAAAGCGTGTCAGCCCCTGGCATCCGTGAGCTAGGAAAGACTGTGGTCCAAATGGGGTCCTTCTGGGGTGAACAAAGAACACCTCTGCTCTGAGTCTGGCAGGTCCTGGAAGGACAGAAGGGCTGAAAGGTCTGCACACTTGGGACTGATACAGGGACTAAAATCAGAAACACCAGCTACAAGAGGCCTGAACTGGGCCAGTGCGCAGCCATACTGTTCAGATTAAGGCCATTTTCTGTCATTATAACCTGAGCACAGGCCAGAAGCTGCCTGGACACACCTCCTGACAGCTGACTTCTGAGGGCTTTATTAGGAGGGAGAAGAGCGGCATGCTCTCTGAGATCACCTGCTCACTGCCCCCATCCTGTTAGTCTACTGTGTCAAGCTCCTCCTAGACCCTCACTAGACCATTGTGCCAGGAACTGTGTCCCACTATGCTAAACTTCCCCTTAAGGACTGTAGGATGGGAGTTGTGCCAAGGCCACATGTATAAAGAGATATGCAAGAAAGGGGCAGCTACCTCTCCTGGGTCCTGCTCCTGTGTGGGGCTAGAGTATGGGGAGGCCTCATGTTGGCCATGACAAAGCAGCAAGGCAAGGAAGGAACTTTATGATAAATTGAAACGGCAGCCTCAGCCCACCCACCGTATGATCAGTTAGCAGAGGACACATTCTCCCAAAGCCACCATTGCTCTGTGTTCCTCAATGAGGCAGCTGGCACCTCTCAAGTCAGTGGAGAACATGGCCACATCGATGGCTGGTTTCACCTGCAGTGCCAGCTGATCTGTCTGTTCACATAGAGTCTGGCAGAAACAAAGATATGTGAACATTTAAGAAATGGCCATATGTTTGTTGGTTGGTTGGTTGGTTGGTTGGTTGGTTGGTTGGTTGGTTGGCTGGCTGGCTGGTTGGTTGGTTGGTTGGTGTTTAAAAGGCATCTGGGAACAGGCTGAATCATATGACACTGAGGCCCTGTGAGTTGTGAGACTACCTTATTCAGCCACAAATGAGAAGTGGGACAGTGTACTGGGTGACAGTTGTCTCCTGGGCCATGGGCAGATGACACTAACTCAAAGCAGGGCACCTGTCTCTAAGGACCTCTGGATTCAGCAGGAAAAGGGCTAGCAAACTACATTCACAATTTCAACAAGGGTTCTAATGGGGGACCTTGGAGATTCAAGAGAAATCTCTAGTGGCCTTGTGTGGAAAGCTCACCTGGCCAGAAGACTGCCAGGAACCATCCTGGGATAGAAGAAAAGGCTGCCAGGGTGAGGTGAGGGTAGAAGGTATGCAACAAGGGCAGAATTATGGAAATGAGTGCTACAGTAGCCACCAGAGACTGAGAAACCACAGGCAGTCACCTTAAGCCTTCAAGCCCCACAGTTAGCTTACACTTAAAATTAACTGAACATAAGACAGGTGAAAACTCTGCCCTTCAGTTGCACTGGCCACTCACAGAGTGACACTGCTGCAGTGCAGTCGGCTCTCACAAAATGTGAGATCAGACAACTCAGCTGATCAACATCCAGGAGCCCTGTCAGGAAGGCTGCAGGCCTGCTAGCAAAAGGGTCTGCTGCCATCAGCACCCAAATCTTATCACAGTGTTCTCTCTGTTTTCCACAGGAGAACAGCAGTAACAAGCAAACGTCCTGGTCACCTCAACGGTACCCACTAAGCCCACCTTCTGGTGGTGCAGAAAAGAGAATGGTATCTTGCTGCCTGTGTCTGGAGGAGGATGGGACTTCCGTTAGAAGAAATGGCTCCTCAATTGGGTTCTAGAGCAACAAAGACTAGACAGAAGCTATGGTGAGAGGGAAGGTAGGTAGAAGAGGAGGACCTGAGAGTCCAGTGGCTTATAGCTAGAACGATCTTAAGGGATAAGGGCATAAGGAATTCTCTAAATCAATTGGAGGTAGAGTTGTGTGCTCTTTCTTTTGTTGTTTTTTGTTGTTGTTTGTTTTTTGTGGGTTTTTTTTTTTTGGTTCTGGAGCGCGGAGGCAAAGAGCTATGCCAGTGATTGGTAGTCCTCAGAGATCATCTTAGGCCATATTTCCACACTTCACTTTAAGAAAGAGTCTCACTAAGTTGTCCAGGTTGGCCTTGAACTCACTTTGGAGCCCAAGAAGATGCTGAACTCATTCTGTGGCTCAGACTAGCCTTGAACTTGTGATCCTCCCACCTCAGTTTCCAAAGCAGCTGAGATTGCAGGCCTGCACTACCCTGCCCAGCCTCAGCTGGAGTCTTCACAGACATCATGGTATGGTGTAGGTGGGAATTGGATCTATAAGAGCTTTTATGTGAAAGCAGCTGTGATCTGGGAATGTGTCTAATCAAATGAGCCCAAGTAAAATATATTTTGACAGTTAATTTTAAAGCTTTTTGTTTGTTTGTTTGTTTAATAGAAATATGTTTGGCTAGGGAACTTATTTTAATTGGACTTGGCCTGTGGAAGACGTGCTCCTAGGAGCAGTTTACCTCCAGATGAGGGAGACTAGACAGAAGATAGTAAAACCTAAATTACCACAGGGTGCTACTGGCTGGGGGGAAAAAGATGTCTTATTAAGGGACTTGCTCAGAAACAATCTCCTGGGGATGGACTATGTGCAAAGCATAGACTGTTGGAGAAACATTGCCATTAGTCAGTGTAAAGTGCATACCAACATAGGTCTAGAATGATGAGCAGAAGTCTTTAAAGCAACCACCACACTGTTCTTGGCTTTGTAAAAACTGATTGAAACCTCATCAAGCATAAATAATATCCCCCCAGCAAGAGAAAAGTTAAAAATATAAAATGGTAAAAGCACAGAAGGGAAATGGAAACCTGCAGGAGGGCCTTTAACAATATAGAAACCCACCAGTGGCAAGACAAAAAGGAAGACAGTAGAGACATAGATTGCTGGAGGGGCAAAGGCTAAAATTTACAATTTATTTGCATAAATGAAAATCATTTTAAAAGATACACTGTCTACACCAAGAGCGTGAATCAGTATTAAATATTTTAAGTAAAGGAAAGTATAAATAGGAGAAAATATGAGTTTTCAGTGGGCCATGTGATATGAGAGTCATGTTATGTTGCAGCACAGACTAAAATACACCACTAAGCTTCTATAGTACATAATTTCCAGACCCCTTCATTAAATGTGGATGGTACCAAAAGGCTATACAATGAATACACTGTCAGTTGAATGTGTTTACTTAGTTCAAGTATAAATAAAACCATGGTCATGTATTTAAAATCTGATTTGATATGAAATATTTCTGATCGGTTTTTTAAAACTTTCAATCAGTTGCAAAAGTAAATAGAATTGAAAATTTAATCACAAAGTTCAAAGGCCGAGTATCTCAAGCCAGTTATTATGGGATAGAGATACATCCTTTAATCACTGTTTTCTTAATAATTATAGACATATACTTGGGTGCACACACGTTGCGACCTCATTTTGCAAGTCCCAAATTAAAGAGGCCACAGAATCCAAGCCTTCATAAATGTGGGGATTGTTACCTTTCCAGGTCACAGTGCCACCCACTAATAGTCTGATAGGCCCATGCATGGGAGATCATGAGAGAGAAAAACTAAAGATGTCCCAAATCCTAGCATCCCAAAGACAAGAGTGACTCAACAGTTTTCAAATATATTTGAGCAATTTTTGTGGCCCTTGAGGTCCACCATCTGAACACAGCTGCTGAGATATAATAAAAATCATTTGTGGTTATTTGACACTATAAATGTGTAATTTCTCATGGATAAAAATTATAACTACAAAAAGTAATAGAAGTATTCTCCACACCCAGAGATTTAACATTACTTAAGTGGGTTGATGAGATAAAGAACAGCTCAGAAGTAACATCTTTAAAAATATAGCTCAAATTTAGTATTAAATTTTGTGACAAATAATCCTTATTTTCTCATTCTTCAGGATGGAGACACTCTCAAATACAGTAGCCCAGAGCAAATCTAAATGACTTATGACATGTAGTTACTATATCTTTAATATCAAAACACTTATGGTTTGGTACAAAACAGGAGTATGGCTGACCATGTTACCATGAAAAGCGACAGGCCCTCTATCTTGATATCTTGTCCAACTTACAGTTGGACACAATGATAAATGTCTGTCATCCCATCATCCCAGAGGTTTAAGGCAAGAAGATTTACATTCAAGGCCAATCTGGGTAACATAGAAAGACTTGACATCCCAAAACAACAACAGCAGCAGCAACAAACCTACTTATTTTTTTCAAATTATTTCTTGTTCTAATAAATCTAGTAAAATAAATATATGCAAATATGTAAAGCTGCATCCGTGGTGTGAAGTTCACTGCTTTTGTATGACTGACTCAGCCTTTGCTCGGATGTACCCAGCTATGAGATTTCATGTCAATGGATACTTTCCAGTCCTACACAACTATGTGCTTCTTTCTCTTTAGAAAAAAAAAATCAGTATCCACCATCCAGCCAGATGATAATGCTCTCTCCCATATTCATATGGTGTCAGGTACAGAATTCTCTGGTTCAGTAACAACCAACTCCTAAGATGGATCCCACATACACTGCAATACAGCAAGTGTGGGCTTAGCTATATTTTAAAATTTCAACAGAAGGCAATTTGCCTAAGTCTGTATTCTAAAATATTCCACTGGTTATCACTTCTGACTAGTCACTTCTGACTAGTTGAAATTAACTAGTGACTGGTGACACTAATCAACAGGTAAAATCACTTCCTACACCAGCTTGCCAACCAGAATTCAGTCCCAGTTGGAGGAGAGAAATGACTCCCAGGCTGTCCTCTAATCTCAACTTATGCACCACAACAGGTGTGCAGCCGAATTTGCCTGCACACATGTGCATATAAGCACACACGCTCACACACACACCACACCCTTTAAAAATGAGCTCTAAACTTCCCTAAGCAACACATCAAGTCTTCAGTCTCCTTCCAAAAACAATGCCTTTCCCAGACAGACGCTCATCATAGTTGCTGTTGCTGCTTTAATGCAATTACTAAGAAAGATATGATTTCAATCCAAGCAAAATTTGCATGTGTGGTAACACTCTAAGGAGATGATTTTACATTCACCAGCCCAGCTGTCCCTTCACTAATTCATGCTTGATAATATTCGATCTGTTGCCCATTCCAACCAGTCTACACAGCACAAGGATGACTGGGAAGTTCTTGTCGATAACAACAAACTCATCACGCCAGTTGTCTCCTGTCACATGGGAAAATAATAGTTTACACAAAGTAATTGTATAACCAGCCTCTGTAGTATCAGATAGAAAACAAACTTCTCTCAAGCACACTGCAAACACTGCCTATTCTCAAGAGATAAAGAAAACAGTCATTTCAGATACGAGTCCACAAATTCTAATTGCCTTTGACAACATGCTGAAGCCCAAAATGTCACAATCCTTTATGATAGGCAAGCAATATAACTAAACAATACAAAATACCCACAAGGTCCTAGTGCATTTCCTTCTTCGAATTCTAACACAAAATGCTTTATACTGAACTTGTGGTCTTTGTTAAAAAAAAATATATATATATATAAGCATATTTATATTTGGGGGGGCGTTTCTTTATGCAAAGTATAAACAGGTGAGAATTGGCAATAACAGAAGTTACCAGAAATAGATCTACATTTCTTGGACAAAGGTGGAAGCAGAGAAATAATCCGCTGTGGATGCAGGGGCATCGACCGCGTGAGCTCTGCTGTCACACTTACAGCATGGAGCCCCGGTTTTCCTTTGTGACTCCAAGTGAGGGAGGCAGACGTGGGTTGCCCTCCTGACTGCCTAGGGAGCAGGCTGGTGGAGAGGGCGGTTTCACTATTACCGGACTCCTTCCTGGGTTTCTGCAGATACTCTAAGAAATTTTGCAGGCCTCCTAAATATTCCCTTCATATTTATTTATAAGAAAGTAGCGATAAAATAATTCAGTGCCCTTAAAGAGACTTATATAACAATCCAGAAAAACCACAAATTAAAAAAAGCAATTCTGTTTAAATCTCTCCAGGTCGTTTTGTGAGTCCCAGTTACAAAAAAAAAAAAAAGTATTCCCGTGTTTATTTTCTTTAAGGGGAGTTTGTTTCCTCAAAAGAATGATATAACCAAATCTTTCTTTGGCTTCAAGGTTATGAGTTAGTAATGTATCTTACTTTCTGAAGCTCCCAGAGGAGGTTTTAAGAAATAATAAAGAGCTGGCTTAGAAGACTTTTATAAACACTCGGGCAACACCAGCAATGGGCAAAGGACGGGGTTAGTCAGTGGGACATAACTGCTAAAGAAAAAGGATTTGTTGTCCCCAATGCTGCCTTAGAACACCCAGTCGCTCAAATGGAAAGCGGGCCATTCCGAGAGCAGGTGCGGGCCCACCCCAACTCATTCCATTCGCAACACTCATGACACATTTGCTCCAGAGAGCAGAGGTCAAAGGCCGGCCCAGTGGTACTTTCTGAAATCTACTTCGTTCACATGGGTTGAAAACTGGCCTCACTGGGATGGGCACGGATGGGCATGATTCAAAGAGAAGGGTGTGTTAAAGGGCAAGATTGTTTGATCTGTGTGAGGCAAGTTTCTCTTTCGGCAAGTAAAATCCTCAATGTGATACGGAATCTCTGTCTGCAAGGTGTGTAGACAGCAAAAAGAAACTAAAAAGTCATTGAGGCATTAGAGGACACTGGAAGACCGGGATGACAGCTCTGCTTTTCAGGTCCGATGAGGGGGTCCTCACCTTTTCCGGGAACAAGGGAGGCCCTAGCAGGAAGGCTAGGCAGAACAGTGTTCATGAAGTGAACATACACCTCCCAAGATCGCTGCCTACACGGGTCTCAACAGAACAAGCACCCTCCTGTCATGAGGCAGGAACCAAGCAAGCTGGCCACAGAGCCTGCAGGGGGTGGCTGGAAGAACCCATGCATAGGACCAGATGGGATCCGCTGGAGTCTGAGGCCCGGAGTTTCGCTGTCGCCTCGGCCCATAGCGGCCACCATTGCAAGGGGCAGGAGGCAGCTGGGGCTCTGCCAGGAGCGACAACACTCCAACACACATACATAAACACTCACACAGAAACACACACACGCATACACAAGGGCGTTCACATCGGCGCCGCTCGCGGAAAGTGCTCCGGGGTCAGGCCTGCAACGGTTGCCGGAGCAACGACCCGGGCGCCCCGTGCACGGGGCACCTTGCGGAGAACCCTGCCCGCCCTCCGGTGCCGGCTTACCCGGTTGGGGGCTTGGCCGCCAGCGCGCGCGGCGCGTCCATGGAGCCGGCCGGCTGCGCGCAGGGCTCTGCCGGCAGAGTGAGGCGCTGGCTGCGGCGCCGCCGTCCTCATTCACTTTTTCCGTGCTGACCCATCGCCCTCCCACGCGGGGCTAGCGAGGACAGCAGCCGTGCCGAGAGGACGGAAGCGACTGGAGGCGTCGGGCGGGCGGGGGCGCGGGGAGGAACCGACGCGGCTGGCCCGGGCGCCGGAGCAAGGTGCGCCGCGCCCCCGCCGAGCAGCCTCAGCCGCGCCCACCTCGGCACCGCCCCGCGCCCGCGCGCCGCTCCCCAGCGCCCGCCTCCCCGCGCGCCCCCGACGCCGGAGCGCACCTGGGCGGGTTTCCCGCGCAGCTGGCAAGGGGTTGGGGGTCTAGACAGGGAAACACCTGGCCACCTGTAGCTGTGCGGGGCCAAGTGGGCGGACTAGCCGGCGAGAACCCAGTTGAAGGAAGAGAGGAGGGCAGACAGTCCCGGGCCTCAACTTCTGCCGGAAACCTAAAAGAACTTTTTGTCAATGCCACATGTCTACTGTGAGGGCGGGGAGAGTGGTCCAAATGACGTTCTTGTGTGCAGCAACGGGAAATGAGAAGGGATGCAACCTGGGGTACGGTCGGTCACATCCTCTTGAGAAATTAGAAAGCAGTGAAGCTGGAGTGCGGTCTGCTGTGCGAACAAAAAGTGCACTGGGTTGGATGCATGCCTCTGTTTGCCAGCCTGGTTAGCTGGATAGTGGTGGACAGTGGTACCAGTCCTGAGATTCCCGTGCTACCTGGTGGGCAAAATATAAGTAGAGGAAAGCAGGCGCTATGGCCTCAGAGCAAGTCAACCCGCTGGGCCCAGATCCACCAAGCCTCACCTCTCCAATCTGCTAACTGACCTCAGGGGAACAGGAAAAGAACCTGGTTGCTCTCAAGTTCCGCCCTAGGAATACAACAGTTGTGCTGGTTTTTGGTTTGTTTGTTTTAAGTTTCTTTACTTTACATCCCAAGGGTGCCCCCTCTTGCCTCTCCTTTCAGTCTGGCATGCCCTTCCTCTCCCCTTTCCTTCTCCCTTTCCCCCCAGAAAAGGGGAACCCCCTCTCCCTATATCAGCCCTCCCCAGCACATCAAGTCAAGTCAAGAATGAGCATATCCCTATCCCCTGAGGCCAGGCAAGGCAGCGCTGCCAGGGGGAAGTGATCCAAAAGCAGGCAATAGGGTTCATGTTAGAAACAGCCCCTATCGTTACCCCCTCCCCACACACACACCAGGCAACCCACATCGGCCATATATGTGCAGGGGGCCTAGGTCCAGACCATGTGTGCTCCTCAGTCTCTGTAAGTCCCCATGGGTCAGGGTTAATTGTCTCTGTTGGTCTTCTTATGGGGTTCCTGTGCCCTTCAGGTCCTTCCATCTTTCCCCCAACACTTTCACAGGACTCCTGAAGCTCTGCCCCATGTTTAGGTACAAGTCCCAGCATCTGTCTGGATCTGCTACAGGGTAGAGCCTCCCAGAGGACAGTCATGTTAGGCTCTTTCCTGTCTGCACGCATAGCAGAGCATCACTAATAGTGTCAGGGGCTGGCTCTCTACCGTTGGGTGGGTCTCAGGTTGGGCCAATCATTGTTTAGACACTCCCTCAATTTCAGTCTCCTCCTTATCCCTGCACTTCTTGTAGGCAGGGTAATATTTGGATCACAGGTTTTGATGGTGGGTTGTTGTTCTCCTCCCTCCAATAGTCCTGCCTGACTAGGTGGTGGTCACTTCAGTCTCCATGTGCCCCTCTGTTAGGGGTTTCAGCTAGAGTCACACTCATATCCTCCCAGGAGCCCACCCTGTTGAAGGCCTTCACTCCTGGGCATATACCCAAAAGATGCGCCACTATACAAGGACATTTGCTCAATTGTGTTCATAGCAGCTTTATTTGTAATAGCTAGAAATTATAAACAGCCTACATATCCCTCAACCAAAGAATAAAGATATTGTGGTACATTTACACAATGGAATACTACTCAGCTACTACAAATAAAGAAATCATAAAATGTGCAGGCAAATGGATGGAACTAGAAAATATCATCCTGAGAGAGGTAACCCAGACCCAGGAAGATGCACATGGTATATACTCAGTTATAAGCAGATATTAGACCTATAGTACAAGATAACCATACTACAATCCACAGACCCCAAAAAAGCTAAGTAAAAAGGAGGGCCTGAGAGAGGATGCCTGAATGTCACTCAGAAGGGGAAACAGATTAGACAGCAGAAGTGGAGGAAGAGAGGGAACTGTGCCTGAGATAGAATGGGGAGGAAATACAAGGGTGGTGATCAGATGTAAGGAGATTGGGGGAGGGAGTTGAGTGGACTAGGAACAGGATGGGAAACTGATAGGGCCATCTCTTTGTACTAGGTTCTTAGGATTGGGATAAAAGACTGGTAAGATGCAAGATTCTGTGGTTGAACTTGGTATCACAGGCCTGACTAAGCCTTTCTTCCTCTGAGCCCCAACCTTCTGCTTAAGGAAAGAGGGAAGACCAGACTGTACAAGACATAAGTCCTGTAGTGGCTGCAAGGCCTTCCCTACTTGAGCCGGCAAACAGGTGAACATTTCACACCTGTAGCACAAGCTGGCCTTCTTTTGAACACAAACACAGCACTTTCCCATCCTAGGGCCTTTAGGATCTAAATATATCCTGCAGGCTCTGCTCAGACACCTGCTTCTCACGGAGCCCTTTTCGGACCCCTTTGTACCCACCTTCAATTCCTATCTGCTTCTTGTTCAGTATCTTGAATTTTGTTTGACACTCTTGCCAGTTGTCTTGATGTTCTTTGTGGATGCTTATCACTTCATTTGTGTGTGTGTGTGTATGCTTTATATGTCTGGTTATAAGCAAGGTGCTTACATGTAATACATTTTATATGTATATAAATTTGGGTGTGTGAATTACATATACATGGTATATAAATATACATACATATTATATTGAATATGTTTATCTTTATGTGTTTGACATGGGTCTCATCCCTGAGAATGCGAGGGCCTTGTCTGGCATTTGTCATTACTCTCAACACCTAGGACAGTGAATGAGGGTGGATTAGGACTCACTTCATAAAGAGAATGTTGAATGGATGAGTTTCCAGCTCTGGGTGCGGATATCAGAAGGTCTTTCCTGGAATCTCTAAGCTCAGTCTATGCTCTGGACACCAATGTGGGAAAGGGTAGCCTGAGAGAGGCCAGTAGGCCAGGAACTAGGGACCTAGACCCCAGTGACCATCCCAAGAAGTAGCAGTGGCTCAGATAGTGGGCAAAGATAGCAGCTGGAAGTCATGAGCATGGTAGGCAGCTGGTTCTTAGAGACAATACCACAGAAAAGTCATCAGAGGAAGGCACTGTCCACCTCCACGCTGAGCTTCTGATTTCTGTTTTAGGAAGAAGGCCCTGGCAGCATTGGGCCTGGACAACCTCCAACTCCAAGGAAGCCACTAAACAGTCTGAGAAACCCAAAAGGGAAATGGAGTGGGTGGTATGAACTGCAAAGAGTTATCACAGTGAAGTAAAAGGCAAGATCAGGCTTGAAACCAGCAGGAGGGGCTAAGCTCCCCAAACCTCTGCTTAGGGTGTAAATGGACCAGCTCTGGCAACGACCCAGCTTCCTTCATGGAAAGGGTCCCAACAGATCCATCTATGTACAGTTCTTTCCAAAATAATGTATTCTACAGATATACATGGAGGTCAGTAATAGATGAAACTACACAGAGAAAGCAGAAATAGCATGCAGAAAGCATAGGTCTTTCAGACAGAGGCTATAAAACAAGGGTCTGAGGGGGGTGATTGTGTTCAGTGTCACTTGCCAAAATGACCCCACCTTTGTGGTCACTGCACACTTTCATGTACTCTTTGATTTTAGGAGAACAAATAACATACTGACATGTTAGGAAACTGATTCCAGGAAGAGAGTGACTCCTCCCTAAATGCACTTTAAACTATCTTTCAACAAACCAGCACTTTTTCAAATACTGACCATCACAAAATATTTTATAGAAATGCAAACATCTAAGATCTCCTGATAAACATTTTTAAATGTTGAAGGGAGTGAGGGTGTAGTATATCATTTTGCATGATGTGACTTGTCTGCAAAGACTGATGATGTCAGGATCCCATCGAGTTGTCACTGAATGAAGAGGGAAGCAACCTTGTTGGCACCGCCCCAGGTCTCAACTTCCTGCATGCTACATGAAGGCTGTACTTCTATCTCCCTTATCAAAAAGCACAGCTAAGCACCTGCTGGGCATCTCAGGGCTGTAACTAGTGACCTTGGCTACATCACTAAGCTCTTGACCCAGGGGAAAGAGCTAGCACCAGAGTATAGGTTATTTGGGGGACTTTCTTGTCTTATTCTGTCCCAACCCTCCTATTCCATTCTACCTCTCCTCTCAAGCTTTACCATTCCTCTGGCAGGAAACCTGGGACCTCAGGACCCTGCTAGTATATACCCAGATTAGATGCAGGGTACCCAGGAAGGCCTGGGGTCATATCAGGGTACATGGGGATGAGTAGAGGTGGTCTGGCGAAGTCATTACTTTCCAAACTTGAATGCTGGAAGGATGCAGATTCTGATCCAGTCCATCGTACACCTGAGAGTTTTTGTTCCTAATGGGCCCTCAGGGATGCAAAGTTAGCTGGCCCAGGATTTGAAGGTCACATACAGTAGCTTCTGGACTGATCTTGTACTGACTGGTAGTGTTGCCAGAAGCAAATTCCTTCTCTCTAAACATTCATTCCCTTCTGTGAAATATGAGAGCAATCTGATCAGATTTGGGGTTTTAAGGTCTTAAGCTTTCACGATTTTAATAATTTTTTCACATTTTTAATTTTTTATTTTTCATTTTTATCTGTGAAGGATATACGTTATCTCCATGATTGGTCTGTGGTTGGAGTATGGGCCCAGATTTTTTGGTTCTGTTGCTCTCCTTGCGGAGCTCCTGTCCCCTCCAGGTCATTATATCTCCCCCTTCTTTCATAATATTTCCTGAACTCTGCCCAAACTTTGGCTATGAGTCTCAGCATCTGCTTTGATACCCTGCTGGGTAGAGTTTTTCAGAGGCCCTCTGTGGTAGGCTCCTGTCCTGTTTCCTGTTTTCTCCCTCTTCCAATGACTATCCCATTTGTCTTTCTGAGTGAGGATTGATCATCTGACCCGCGGTCCTCCTTCTTGCTTAGCTTCTTTAGGTGTACAGACTTTAGTATGTGTTATATGTCTAATACTCACTTATAAGTGTGTATATACCATGTGTGTCTTTCTGCTTCTGGGATACCTTACTCAGCATGATCTTTTTCTAGTTCCCACCATTTGCCTGCAAATTCCATGATTCCCTTGCTTTTAATTGCTGAGTAATTGTGTAGATGTACTACAATTTCTGTGTCCACTCCTCAGTTGAGGGACATCTGAGTTGTTCCAGATTCTGGCTATTACAAATAAAGCTGCTAAAAACATCTATGCACAAAGAAATAGTAATCTTTTTAAAAATAATAACATGTTGATGCCAATTTTGATTCTATGGTGGTTATTTATTGTACAGACTGAATTTGTGCCCCTTTAAAAAATAACAAATAAAGTCCTAATCCCACATGGTATATGTCTGATAGGGAGAGAAGAAATCCCAGGATTCTCCAAGCATGCATAAGAAAGGCCATGTGAGGACACAATGGAGGGGTGGCTGTGTGCAAACCCAGGGGCAAGCTCTCACCAGAACCCAAGTCCAGCTACATATAAATCTTGTCTGCTTCAGCCTCCAGAGCTGAAAGGAAATGAATTTCTGTTTGTCAAATGACCTATTCCATGGGATTTTTGTTATGGTGTTCTGAACAGGCTAGCATAGATTTAGGAAACAAGCCATTGAAAATTATAATTGTTCAAACAAGCAGTTTGGTGATAACCATAAGTCAGCCCCCAGGAGAAAGAATAAAGAAAATTATCAACCTTACATGTCTGGGTAAAGATTAAATAAGATATCACATATGAATTGCTTGAGGTGGAATCTGGCACTCTTAATCAATCCATTTTAACTCTGATTACACATTGTCATTGTCATAGTCATTGTCTTTAAGTACATAGTTCCCTTAAAAAATGTGGGACCAGAGTTCTAGCTCCTTGAACCATTGCTAGAACATAAAGAAAAGCCACACCCTGCAATTTTCTTGTAGCAGGTGGGCAGAGCTGGGCAGTGGTTAGAAGATTATTGGTAGTAAACATTGCTTCAGAGCCGGGATGTCTTTTCCTTCTGTAAACAAAGGTAAAGAAGTAACTTCGAGTCCAAAGTCTTTTTTCCAGTCATCTTGCTTGGGTACTTGAAGCTGTAGAAATCACAGCTGGGGAAAGTGTGAGTTCTACAGCTGAAACTACTTGACATTTCAGTGCAACTTGTGGAACTCATCTGGAGTCTACAAAAAGAAGTCACTAAACGTAGGCCCAGGGTCTCTTGAGAAAAGCCCTGATGACCCCATGTCTCTCCATCCACTTATCTATTATATTCTGCTCCCAGGCAAGGGTTGAATTGCTCTCTCTTTAGGATAGCATCTTCAATGGTTAATTTTGATTGTCAACTTGATTGGATTGGGAAGTGCCTAGGAGATTCATAAACTCCATCTCTAGCTATGTCTATGTCCAAAGATGATTAATTAACTGATTGGGCAGGACCTACTTTGAGTCCACTGCCTCTTTCTTTCTGTCTCTCTTTCTGTTTCTCCCTGTCTCTCTCTTTCTCCCTTTCTTCCTTTTTCTTTTTCCATTTTTTTTTTTGTCTTTCAAGAAAGGGTTTCTCTGTGTAGCCTTGTCTGTCCTGAACTCATTTTGTAGACCAGGCTGGCCTGGAACTCACAGCAATCCACCTCCCTGAGTTCTGGGATTAAAGGTGTGCCAGTCTACTGTTTCTTTAAATGAAAGAAATTACAAAAAAGGAGGAAGCCAATTAAGAGCAGACATTCACTATCTCTATTTTATAGTTTCCACAGTGGGTTTGCTCTGTTCTACCACATCCTCTCCACCACAAAGAAATGATGATGCATCTGAGACCACGAGCAAAAAAGAAAGCCTCCTTCCCAAGTTATCTCATGCATTCTGTCACAGCGCTTCAAGGACCAGCCAGCACAGCTGTCTTAACCTGTTTTGTAACAGCGTTGTAACAATAGTTCAAACTGGGTAATGTATAAGATACATCTTTATCTCATAGCTTTGGAGGCTAAAATTCCAGAATTATGTTGCCTAATTCGGTGAGGACATCCTGGCCATGTCACAGCATGATGGATGGCATTACAGAGGAGAGACGGAGGTTGAGGAATGAATGAAAGGACAAACTAGACTTACTCTTTTATAATAATGTACTCCAGCTAGGTTAAGCCTGGTTCTAAAAGAACTACATGACTCTCTTCTAAGGATGACGTTTCATGACCAAATCAACTTTTTTTTTAATTTATTTATTTTTATCTCAATCACAGGTTAGGTACTTTGAATCCCAGGCGTAGCCCCCTCCCCCATTCCCTCCTACCCTCCC
>CM053754.1:5496136-5526581 GCA_028658305.1 Pachyuromys duprasi
CTTTCACTTGCTTGGTTAGAGTCACCCCAAGGTACTTTATGTTATTAGTGGCTATTGTGAAGGGTGTTGTTTCCCTAATTTCCTTTTCGGCCCTTTTGTCTTTGGTGTACAGGAGGGCTTCTGATTTTTTTGAGTTGCCAAATCAACTCTTAAAGGTCCCAATATGTCAACATAGGAACAAAGCTTTCACCAATGAACCTCTGGGAGCAAGTCATATCTAACTCAAAAGAATCAAGTTCTTTAAATAGATGCATTTTATACAATATCATAAATGAATAATGATCAATTAAATGTTTGTATAGATTGCTTTACTTTTATTGAAAATACAGTTCACTTTCCACAAAATGCATAGTTTGGGCCAGTGAGGCAGCTCAGTTGGTAATGTGTTTGTCAGACAAACATGAAAACCTGGGCTTGATCTCCAGAATCTAGGCAAAAAAAGCTAGCCTAATCAGACATGCTTATACTACTAGCACTAGAGAATAGAAGAAAGCACATCTCTGAGGCTTGCCAGGCAGTCAGTGTAGTGTAATTTGTGTTCCAAGCCAACAAAGAGGCCTTGTCTCAGGGAAACACAGTGAAAGACAACTAAGGGATGACATACAAGGTTGACCTCTGGCCTCCAGGGGTGTGTGTGTGTGTGTGTGTGTGTATATACATATATATGCACATTCATTACATACAAAGAGAAAAGAAATAAAGAATACAGTTTAGTATGGATTTGCATGTACAACTGGGTTGTATAAAATCATCACCATTTAATCTTAGAACATTATGATCACCCCACAAATAAGCCCTGTATCTATTGACATTCCTTCTTTTGGACCATTAATCTACCTTATGAATTTGCCTATTCTGGACTGTTCCTATAAAGGTTTATCCACACTGTAGCATGTGTGTCATTATCACATCTTTTAATACTCAGAAAATACTCCATTGCATGGACAAACCTCATTGAGTTTAACTATTGGTCAGCTGACAAACATTGAGGGGATTTCCACTTTTTCACATTATGAATTACAAACAGCTACACATTCTAAAAATTCTGTATGGGTGTATATTTTGGAGTTTCTTTGGGTTAGATGCCATGTACCATAAACCTGTTAACAAATTGTAATCACTTAATTTTTAAAGCAAGCCCAACGTATTTGAATACAGCTCAGTGACAGGGTGCTCATCTGGGATCTATCTTTAGCACAGCTCTCTAAATAATCAGCAAAACATATAGGTACCATTGTTGTTACCATTGGAAATATCAATAGTTTGGGAGCCTCACAAAGTTATTCGTGTTTGTACAAAGCAAGGGCTCATTCCCTGAAATCTTACCCTGAACACTAGGCTCTTCACCCCTTCACCAGAAAGCACAGTTGCTCTCATGTATGCCTGCTGCCCAGCTCTTCTGAACGATGATTCAACTCAGAAGTAGCATCAACACTTAGGGGTTGTCGGAAAGTGTGTGCTGTGCTCACTGCCAAACAGCACATGGAGAGAATGTGTAGGTGTGGCTCTCCTGCCACGTTGTCATGAAGCTTTATTTAAGCCACCAGCTGTCATTTTTCTCCTGATGAGATCATTCTGGGAGCTCTGCTTCTGGTTGAGGGAAGCGTCTCCTGGCTGCTCTGCCTTGACGTGCAGTCGGGGTGAACTTATATAACATCGCACCTCCACCCTCAGCCCACACGAGGATTATGCAACTGCGTGTAGGATTCCTTACTGGGTTTTCCGGAAATATGAGCCTGCACAGAAAAGGCTTCCAAGCAGTTCTGACTAAAGAGGACTTTCTGACCTGGGCCTGGGTGTGTTCTGTCTAATCTATAAAGTATTTTGCCTCAGAGAACTTGCCTGGTTAAAAGTCAATAAAAAAAGCAAATCTCAGTACTCAACAGATAAAAGTATGTCCTCTCCAATGACTTAGTTCTGCTCCATTTTAATGTTATTCTGAAAATCAGAACTGGATTATGTATCACTGTTCCCTGTTATTCACTTCCTTCATTGCCATAAACTATTTCCTAACTTGATCAAGAATGAAGAGAGACATTCATACTTGATCAAGAATAAAGAGATACATACATACAAATTTACAGTTCTAACTTTTATTTACTGTTTTAACGATTGGTGTTGTATTGTACCAAATCATGAGGTCCCAACCTGAATGAAAATGTAATCTTTCTAGTAAGCCCCAAACTCTACATTTGCATGAAGAATAAAGAGGGAGTAGTCATTTCTGAATTCCTGCATCCCCAAGTATTTAATATTTAATAGAGGATCCCAGACACACCTATACTTTGGTCTCAGGCTGGACTAGGCATGTCAGACAAAATGAGGAGTTGGGTTGTCAAGACATACATGTCAGGAGGAGCTGAGAAACATTCTAGAAGAAGCTGATCCTCAAGGTTGAGGGGGGAGAAGAAGAGAAGAAGCTCAAGGAGAGTTGGTACTCTTGGCATCAAGGGTAAGGGATGTGAAGTCTCACACTCTGCTACACACACTGTAATTTGCTCTATCCTTCTCTAGTTCCAACTGGTGTGGAGCAGATGAGCAGCTGGGCTACATCATTATATAGGACAGCTGTGGAAGAAAGCTCCAGATGAGGCTTTCAGCAGATGCAGCAACAGCAAGGATGTTCAGAGACTGAAGGAGAGGATCTTGGGAATCCACCACTTGTGGCAGGCACACTGATCTGTGAAGTATGAAAAGAACATCTTGGAGAATACTTTAGAGCCATGGGTGCTTTGAAGTTCTTTAAAGATAGTAGGCTCTAGACCAAGACATTCTCCTTGTGATGCTAGTTGGGCATTAGTTGTACTCACTGCCTAAGACAGACAAGAGAACCTCAGCTGCGTAACAAACATTTTCTTCAGGACTATTTTCAAAGACCTTCAAGAATCTGCAGAATCATATTGACAGAAATGGTGATGGAAGCTCTCAACCTCCTTCAGAATAAAACTCCAGGGAAGAAAACTCTTTGCCATGTGTGCATGCATTCACTGCAAAAGCTCACTGTGAAGTTGGCAAATCGTCACAAGCAAAGAAAAGAGAGAACTGAAAGGGTTTTTACTGCAAAAGCAGCTTATGCTAGCTAAGTGAGAAATGCCATGACGGAAATATCTGGAAGGGGTTGGTATGTCTCAACAGCTGAGGGCTTCCCCTGGTGTGCAACTCATCCCTGCCTGGTGACATCACACTTTCCATCTTAACCAGATCTTCTGGGATTTTTAAAAATGAAAAAGCAGACTGAAATCTCAGTAAAGGAAATGTCACAGCCTATTATACTCAACTTCTAATCCAATGTTTTCCTTTGTTTCACTCATTAAAAGAGAGAGAGAGTTCTCATGGAGGGCATGCCAATATAAGCATGCTAAACGTCAGAAATAACTGCTTCCCACTCTTCCAGATTAAAAAGTAACCCAAGAGAAAAGATTTCAAATGCAGGCAACTCTGTGGGGATTTACTTCTCTGAAGAAGGTATTTTGTTTTTCCAAGGAATCATTTGAACATCACATGCCTCTTTGGCAAAAGTCAGATTTCTCCATGTGAGGGTCCAGCCCCTGTTGATTGTTCCAAGGACTCTGTGGGAAAGCTGGGGGGAGGGTGTAGAGAAGCCCTTGTTTAGCATCAGTCTCAGAGGATCTGAAGATCATAAGTAAAGTGCGATTAGCTTTGAAATGATCAATCTTTGCAGAGATGGGTGCTACAGATCCTGTGTTCTGGTCTTCATAAGCATGCTGATGACAGCTGGCCACAGGACTTCTCTGGCAGACACATGGTAAAGATGCTTGTATTTATACTTCCCAGGTTACAATTAATGTTCAAGATAAGTTTCTAAGGGCACAAATTAGCCTTTCAGAACCAGAAAAGAAAATGAAGGACCAGGATTGATTCTTGAATTCTGGATTGGAATTCCAGAATTCAGACCCAAGATCACTTCTCTTTCCATCCTCATCTCTCTTCCAACAAGAGGTGTCATGAGGATTCCAGCTGTACAAGGCAGATTAGCCCTTACTGATTTGTTGTTCTAAGATCAAAGGTACCTAATGCCCTACACCTGCACAAGCAATGATATTATTGCAATAAATCTGAGAATGAAACAGGTTTGAAGAATGAAGAGCTTGGTGGCTCTATGCCTCTGCTTGGATCTTGTGGTGGTTGTACCTCTTTAAAGAACAGAAGGTAACAAAGACGCTATGGTCACCTGAGGTATGGTGACTTGACTCTCTTGGTACTAGTATAAAAGTGTGATCACTACTTTATCATGTTTCACCCAGGGGCTAGGAAAGCACGGCAATGGCAGGGCCTCCAAATCAGATGCTCAGGGTTTTGAATCTATAGTGTAAAGGATATAAAAGAAGCTAGGCTGCTAGTATCAGAAGCTAAAATGTAGAAGCAATAATAGCAAGAATTTCCTGACTTACATGTCAGTCAGATTTTTATGACTATGGCAAAACACAAAATACCTGGAAGAATCACCTCACGAAGTGGAATCTACTGGTTGGATATCTACTAGTTTTAGTCCATGGTTGTATGGAGCTCTTGTCTTGGGTAGGTGGCAGTGCAGTGCGTCATGAGAGTGAATGGCAGATAAGGCTGCTCAAACTATGACAGCTGGAAAACAAAGACCAAGAGAAACCAGAGTATCCATGACACCTTTAGGAACATGCCTCGAAAGACCTAACGTTGTTCCACTAAGCCCGAGCTCCTAAATGTTCTACCACTTTGCTTAAGTGCCTTGAGTTATGAACCAAAACTTCAATACATGACCCCTGTGGAACTTTTTAAAAATCCTTCCTTTAAAATTCCATACTTCATTTATCTTTTTTCTTTTTTATTAAATTCTTTATTAATTACACTTTATTCACCTTATATACCCCTGTAGTTTCCTCCCTCCTCCCATTCCAATTCCCCCCTTCCTCCCCCCTCTGTACCCATGTCCCTCCTCAAGACCACTGATAGAAGAGGTCCTCCTTTCCTTCCCTCTGATCCCAGTCTATCAGGTCTCATCAGGAGTGGCTGCATTGTCTTCCTCTGTGGCCTGGCAAGGCTGCTCATTTATCTTTTAATTGCTTTTTTTTTTTAAATCAGATGACCAGTGTATGTATGTATTTATTTATTTATTCATTTATTTATTTATTTATTTATTTATTTATTTATTTATTTTTACTTTACTTTAGGTAAGTGTATGTTTTGCCTGTACGTATGTCTGGGTTCCAAGTGCCTGAGGAGCTCATGGGACATGGCCTCAGATCCCCTGGGACTGGAGTTACAGCCAGCTGTGAACAGTTATGTGGGTATTAGGAATCAAACCTGGGTCCTCTAGAACAGCAGCCAGTGGTCTGAAGCAAGCACTCCAGCCTCTGGGGAGCATTTTAGATTCAAGCACTCACAGTTTATTTGTACTTCAGTTTCATGTTAGTGACTCCCAGCAACACATATTTGTAGGAACCATGTGTATTCCTCCAGTCATCACTGTGGAATTTCCAAGAGGTCTTGAGTGTGACTTCCCTAAAGCTTAGTGAAAAATGAAACACAGGGTATTCCCCAGCATTTGAACAGGGACCTTTAAAGTATTGAATGCAAAGATCTTTTCTTTTCTTCCTTTCTTTCTTCCTTCTTTCCTTCTTTCTTCCTTTTTTTCAGTAAGATTTTTCTTAACCTGTCAAGGTGATTTTCACTTGTTCATTGTCATTGCCTGTAAAGAACATTCTGAAACTTTAAATCCTGAACACAAAATTTCCTTTAACCTTTCTATTGTGTAATGGCAATTTTAAATGAAAATATTAACAGGGTCTGGAGAGATAACTCCACAGATAAGAGCACTGACTGCTCTTTGGAGGACTTAGGTTCAGTTCCTAGTACCCACATGGTGGCTCACAACCTCAGCTCCAGGGGATCTGATGTCTCGTCTGTCCTCCAGAGATGCATGCATGCACACAGTGCACATATATAAATGCAAGCATGCACACACAAATATCCATAACAGAAATAAAAAATTTAAAAAGACAATATAATGTATATGTGGAATAATCAAAATTACATGTATTTTACTTCATAGCTTCCATGTGCTATGTCTGTTGTTCATATTACAACTTGCTAAAACTTCAGAAAACTAACTGAACTGTTTTCATTTAATTTCTGCTAATGATGGAGTATGAGGAGACTAAATGGAAAGGAAGCTCTGAGTTGCCTTAATTTTTCCCTATCCTTCTTTGCCAATCTGTATCTTCAGCTTTGGGTGGCATATATACTTTATCAAATATGAGTAAAAGTTCCAGAACAGAGAAAAGCTTATGACTGGGGCACCACTCAACATTGGTTGGATATTCTCAGCTAATTCACCTACAATGCTGGGCAAAAAAAATATACATGTGTGTGTGAGAGTGTGTGCATGCGTGTGTTCATGTGTGTATGTGTATGTGTATGTATATCAGAGCATTCGTGAATGTATATGTGTGTGTCTGTGCATACGTGTGTATGTAAGTATATATTTGTGTGTGTGTAAATGTATCTGTGAATATATCTTTGTGTGGTTGTGTACGTGATTTCACTTCCCATCAAACTCCCAAGAAATGGAAGAGGACGTGATAGTTCCTAATTTGTTCAGGGGCGTCAGGATTGTCCTGACACCAAAACCAGAAAAAAAGATGTAACTCAGAAAGTGACAACAACCAGCACAACTCATGAATATAGACCTAGTCAACTTTTATATGGACACCAATAATTGAGGATTCTCTTGAGGAAACAGAATGAGTAAGAGAGAGAGAGAGACAGAGACAGAGAGAGACATCAAAGACAAAGATTAAAAACTGACTGACTAGATTACATATGATGGAGTTCATGAAAAGACCATCTGCAAGCTGGAGGCCAAGGAAAGTCAGTGACACAGTTTTAGTGCAAGCCCCAACACGTGGAATCCCAGCATGTGGAAGACAATAGCTTAAATCCTTGCTTGGTCCAAACCAAAAGCAGAGGAAGATAAATTCTGCAGAATGAAAATAGGAAAAGATTCATTTTCTCCTCCTGTTTCTATCCAAGGCCTTAGTGGATTGAATGATACCCACATGCATTAAGGAGAGCAATCACTTTGTCACCTCATTTATATGTTAGTCTCTTCCCCAAACTCACAGACTCTCCAGGAACACATCATTTGGGTAAAGGGATGGCTTAGCAGTTAAGAGTGCTTACTGTACCCATTAAACTACAGTTTGTAAGTAACCCTCTTTCCCTCCAGCCCTGGCAACCATCATTCTACATTCCATGAATCTGATGACTGAGTGAAGGTGAAATCATATAGTACCGGTCTTTTTGTGACTGGGTCATTTTTACATAGCCTGATGTCCTCCATTCGTTGTAGCGTGTTTCAGAGTGCCCTATTTTATGCTGGATATCTACCACCATTGTGTATACATACCATTGTATATATTGCTGCCATCACTTTACCATTGTGCATAATATTGTCACCATGGAAATAGTTCTCCTTTTAAAATCTTACTTTTTGGACCCCACAAGATGGCTTAGTAAGTAAGGGCACTTACCACCAAGCCTAGTGACCTGAATTCAGTCTTAGGGCCCCACATGGTGGAAGGTAAGAGCTCACTGCTGCAAATTATCCACTGACTTCCACACAGACACTATGGTGCATGAACTCAACATAATGAATAAATGATTTTTCAAAGACTGCTTCAACTCCTATTAAAAATATAGAGTTTGGGAGGGGGTAAGGAGCGGCACTTCCTGCTCTTTCATGGGACCAGAGTTCAGATCTCTCCCCACAGCTTATACTAAATGATCATCTATCTGTTATTTACTCCAGCTTTATGGAGTCTGTTGGTGTCTTCTGGCCTCCACGGGCACTAGCATACATATGTACCTGAATGTGCAATACATACACACACACATAAAAAACAACAAAAAGATATCACACTTTGCTAGCTATTAAGACAAATTTAACTTAGTGAAGTGTTCACATAAAATGAATGATCAAAAGCCCACCTCTTATCAACTAAGGTGATCATCCACATCACCTTAAGACAAATTAAACCTCCAAGTAAAGACAATTACAAAGTCAAAGTTAAATGTAACGGGGCCCAACTTTCCTGCATACAAGCAAAACTGACTATTCACTTCCCAGAATCAATGGTAAAGACCCCAAGCAATATTTATTCTTCTCCTGGTAGCCTATAGCTTTAGGACTATGATAGGAAATTGACAACACTTAAATGTTGTTTTATGTAAAATTAATACATTTTCTTCTTCGTGTTACTAAAATAAAAGAGGAACAAAAACAAAGATGCTAGCTAACTATATGTACACATACACAAAAACATGTTCTTAATAAGGCTATTAGAATCCTCATTTCTACTATAACTAGGCACATGGTCGTCGCTGACATATGTACTCTTCTACTATTCATTCTGTGTTCTTCCAGCAAGCACCTTGGTTTTTTGCCTGGTGGAGTAGCTCACGGTTGCATTCCTGAAGGGCTGTCAGATGTTCTGCCTGGATTGAGCAGTTGTAGTTTTCCACTGACCTTAGTCACAGGGCATTGTAATTCTGAGAAATGCCCTCAGAAATGCCCTGTGCTTCAGAAACACTTCTTTGCCACCTCTATTGTGAAATAGCAGAACCATTTCCCTCTTGGCGGTCCAGATCAATCATCCTAGCCAACATAGTAACTCCCTTCTCAGCCTATTGACTCAAAGGCACAAGAAGCCCAAAGCGGCCAGGTGGCAGCGTCAACTTCTAGTTCAATGAAATCGTTGTTTTGTTACCTGGTGGAATAATTGTTTAGCGTGGAGCTGAGAACCTTAAGCCAACAGAGCGTAAGGTGGTGGGAACGGAAAACAAACCTTTTCTAGCAAGTTACGAGGGAGATGGTATGTGGCTCCACTCCCAGCTCCACCCCCACACTTCTAGACCCATGCGCTTCAGCTCTGAGAAAAACAACAGCACATAAAAGAACCTGATTCAGAGTATACACAGCCTCCTAAAGAACTGTGTTCCGCTTACAAGATACGCCACTGAGCAGGTGCTGTGGTCCTCAACAGCTAGCCACTATTGTGCTAGATTAGCTGCTTCAGAGCATATTCAATTCCCTGGGCATGATATCAATGCCATGGAATGAACTTTTTAATTAGAGCCAATGCTATGAAATTTACCATGATAGACACTAAGTTTTGTCTAATTCTAAGGTTGATGGTTTTGGAAAAGGCAGTAGAGGAAGAAAAGCCAAATCTATTTTTTTGTTAAGTGTCTAATAAGAATGAAATGATATTGTTCCCACTAAGGAAGAGGTACAATATACTCAAATATGACCAGAAAACTGGTCACATCTGGGAATAAAACCGTACCAGGGAATCAGTGTTGATTTTGGCTGCCGCCAGAATGGATACTCAGATTTGGCTGAAGACAGATCAACACTGATCAGAAGCCCATATCAGTAAGCATGTGACTAACTTCCATTTCTGCCACCATAAGCCAACTTGGTTATTGCGTACTAGATGATGCTGGAGGTGGCTGGGGAAAGAGGTTGAACAGTATCTACAGAAAGGGTCACCTTGTACACCCGATTACTAAAATCCTCCTTTGATGAGCATTGACAAGGGTGTGCCAATACCTTCTTGTCCCCGTCGAGCCACAGGCCTCATCTCCAAATTTCCTTGCCATCAATTTTTTCAACCACTCCCCTTTTAATTATATAACTATTTAGCTAAACCTTTGAATTGAATATCAGCCTATGAATATACCCAAATGTCTTTTATCATTTTTCTTCCAAGCATATATACTGCTCAAAGTTAGTCATTTGGAGAGGGTTTCTCTCTATCACTGTGCTTTAGAGAGGTACTATAGAAGAGCTGAAGTGCTGCAGACATCTACTGTAGGTGGTAATTGCATATCATGGAAAGGCCTTAGTTCTCTCTTCCTCTACCAAAATCAAATCTATATCCATGCTGTAGGAAATCCCCAACAATAGCTAGAATGTGAAACAAAAAGCCATGTATTAAAGTAGGACCATGGGTATTTGTTTTACTTCTCCATAGCTAAATTACACCTTTGGAGCCTGATTGTTTACATAGCACTCAAATCAATGATAGAATATTGACATGTATGCCAAGATTCATAGCATTTGATGACTCAAATAATATTTGGTTTACCAAGGACAGTTAATAGTGCCTAGGAACTTCATGGCCCATGCTCACCTGTTTTTTCTTTATTAAGGCACCACACCAGACCAAATGTTCTCTGTCTAAAAAAGAATTAGATATCTGTAGGAGATGGCAGGGTGTTGTTCCAAAGTCACAAAGCTCTCTGTTAAAGTTCAACTATAAAGGACTTCCCAATGTTCCAACCCTTTTCTATGTCTCCAATGACAGTTCAAGGCCACTGGATATGACATATCAACTCATGGCAGCAAGGACTTACTGTAATACTTCTGTATGTTCTGGAACCCATTCAAAACTAGCAGCCTTTGTGTTATCTGTTATGTGGAATAGAGTTCCACAGCCATATGTGAGATGTGTGACCTGCACTGTTCTATGAGGCCCACCAAGCAATATGCCCTTCTTTCAGATGTAGGAAAGGATACATACAGAGATGCATCCTTCACAGCGGAATGGATGTCTCATGCTGCCAGAAGAACCCTCTGTATTTCTCTGAGGTAGAAGGCTTCTGAATTTTAATAAAATATATTCAACCTCATGATATGTCTATATGTTGTTAACACATCTGGAGTAGCTTCTGTTTCTTGATTATTAGATGAAAACAACATGGTATCATAAATGGAAAACACCATGCCACATCCTGTAAAGGAGAAAAGGGGATTAAGGTCCCTTATAACTAAATGCCACAAAGTTAAAGAGTTAAGACAGAGAAAGAACACTGCCTACCTTGTCAGGTAAAACCAAACTTCTGGAAGTCTTTAATAATGTATGTAGAAAAAGCATTTGCCAGATTAGTAATTATGTAACAGGGATGAGCTAATTTGTTCAAGCAGTGAAACCACACCTTTTACAGCAGGTACAAAGATACAAAATAAAAATCCAGAAGTAATCCTACATAGACCTGGGCTACTGGCTTTCAATAAAGGCTCAATTCACTTTTTAACAAAGACTATTATAATAAGAAAACACAGTCTAAAATATTGATGTGAATTCTGATTCTTGAAATAAACAAAATTTAACGCAAAATAGCATACAAAACTTTGAGGAAAGAAAATCATACAAAAAATTTGTGCTCCTAGAGTATGGTAAGATTATTAGATATGACAATAAAATACCAATAAAAGGGACAAAAATCAAATTGGACTCTACCAGAACCTAAAATTCTGTACTTGGATGATAAAACAAAAGCTCCAGAATATCAGAAAACATTGGCAATGCACGTAGTACGCATGCACACACACGCGCACACACACACACACACACACAAGTAAGCCAAAGCCAACACAGCTAAAGCATAGGCAGAAGATTTGAAGATAATTTCACAAATGAAGATATATAGGTTTATAATAAAAGAAAGAAATATGCTCAAAACCCTGCTGAACAAAACACTGCTATGTAGAGTTTAAAAGAACAAAAGCAAAGAGATCGTTTTTGCCGAGGGTAGTGTAAGAAAATGAAAATGGCCCTGTCATTTACTTCTTTTTTTATTGTGCAAGTTTTTAAATTAAATTCTATGTTAATTACACTTTATTCACCTTATATACCCCTGTAGTTCCCTCCCTCCTCCTGTCCCAATCCCTCCCTTCCTCCCCCCTCTGCACCCATGTCCCTCCCCAAGACCACTGATAGGGGAGGTCCTCCTTTCCTTCCCTCCAATCCCAGTCTATCAGGTCTCATCAGAAGTGGCTGCATTGTCTTCCTCTGTGGCCCGGCAAGGCTGCTCCCCCATCAGGGGGAGGTGATCAAAAAGCAGGCCAATCAGTTCATATCAGAGACAGTCCCTGTTCCCATTACTATGGAACCCACTTGGACACTGAACTGCCATGGACCATATCTGTGCAGGGGTCCTAGGCTACCTCCATGTATCGTACCTGGTTGGACCCTCAGTCTCAGGAAAGATCCCTGTGCTCAGACCACTTGGTTCTGTTGCTCTCCTTGTGGAGTTCCTGTGCTCTCCAGATCCCACTACTTCCCACTCCCCTCATAATATTACCTGCACCCTGCCTAAGTGTTGGCCGTAAGTCTCAGCATCTCATTCGATAGTCTGCAGGGCAGAGCCCTTCTGAGGTCCTCCGTGGCAGGCTTCTGACCCATTCCCTGCCCTCTCCTTCTTCCGATGTCCATCCATTATGCCCTTCTGGATGGGGATTGGGCATTTTAGCAAGAGTCCCCCCTCTTGACTAGTTTCTTTAGTCGTATAGATTTTAGTAGGTTCATCCTATAGCATATGTCTATATGAGTGAGTATATATCGCGTGTGTCTTTCTGCTCCTGGGACAGCTCACTCAAGATGACTATCATTTACTTCTTAAAGTAGTGAAAACATGCTGTGATGACTAATTTTGTTTGCTAGCTTAATGCAAACTCAGGGTCACCCGGGAATGGCGAGCTTCGGCTGAGGACTTGTCTACATCAGTCAGCCTATGGGCATGTTTGTGATGCATTTTCTTAGTTATTCATTAATGTTGGAGTGCCCAGACCACTGTGAGCAGTGCCATGCCTGGGCTAGGCAGGCCTGAGCTATATAAGAAC
Organism: Pachyuromys duprasi; assembly: GCA_028658305.1. Taxonomy (NCBI): domain Eukaryota; kingdom Metazoa; phylum Chordata; class Mammalia; order Rodentia; family Muridae; genus Pachyuromys; species Pachyuromys duprasi. The sequence continues at coordinate 5,508,822 of CM053754.1, forward strand.
AGAAGCTGAAGGTGATCCTGGGAGCAAACCAATAAGCAATATCTCTCTGTGGGATCTGCTTCTGTTCCTGCCTCTAGATTCTTGCCTTAAGTCCCTGTCCTGGCCTCCTTTGATGATGGAATGTAACTTTAATCCAAATAAAATCTTTCCTACCTGGGTTGGTTTTGATCTATATTTTTATCACAGAAACAGAAAACAAGACTAGACTAGAAAACTAGACTAGATTTTACCTGGAAGACAGTTGAGAAGCGGCATACACCTACCATGTAAACTAGCCATTCTGTATCTAGGCATTTGCCCAATATAGACGGAAACATATTTATGTTGTAATAGACCAGGGTTATAAGAAGTTTTATTTGTTATACTCCCAAACTGGATATGACCGACAGGTAAAACGAAAAACTCATAATAGTTAATAGTACGTTATTTGTCAGTTGAAACAAAACATTCCAGACCAAACCTAACATACTTTCTAGCCAAATTTTTAACAAAGAACAGTCTTCCATGTTAGTGGTTATTGCTCTTCTCACTATTAACCCAACCATCTCATCCTCAAACATAAAACATTGCTGAAAGTCTGAACCTAACCGAAGTGTGTGGAGGGATATGGTGTGGTACGGTGTGCGCGCACGCGTGTGTGCGTGCGTGTGTGTGTGTGTGTGTGTGTAATTTCCTTGTGACTACCTGCCATGTTTCTTGAATTGTACCCACAATGATCTCTGATAAAGGAAGAAATGAAACCTTTGACATATATATATATATATATATTATATATATATTGTTCACGTATAAAGTGAACAATATCTCTGAATTACATACGAAAACAATGACAACAAACAAACAAACAAGGTGAGAGAATTAACACTTTTTAGCAATTTGTTGAGTGAATGGGACACTCACTGGTTTACATGAAATGCTTAGAATGGTGTATGAATTTAAAGGAGAAATGAGAACCAGCTCCATGTGAAATGATATCAAACACAGGTTCTCAACCTTCTTAGGACTGCCACTCTTTAATACCTTTCTGTTATAGTATCTTATAACTATAAAATTATTTTGTTTCTACTTCATAAGTGCAAATTTGCTACTGTTATGAATCATAATGTAAATATCTGATATGCAGGATATCTTTCATGTTTGCAACACACAGGTTGCAAACTTGAGAACTGCCAATCTAAAAAAATCTGGGCCTAGGGGTCTTTTCTGAGACTGTTACTCCAACCAAGGACCATGCATGGAGATAACCTAGAATCCCTGCACAGATGTAGACCATGGCAGCTCAGTGTCCAAATGGGCTCCCTATTAAGGGGAACAGGGGCTGTCTCTAACATGAACTCAGTTGATGCCTCTTTGGTCACCTAGCCCCAGTGGGGGAGCAGCCTTAACAAGCCACAGAGGAAGACTATGAAAGACAGTCCTGATGAGACCTGATAGGCTAGGGTCAGATGGAAGGGGAGGAGGACTTCCCCTATTAGTGGACTTAGGGAGAGGCATGGGAGAAGAAGAAGAAGAAGAAGGAGGGAGGGTGTGATTAGGAGGGGATGAGGCTAGGGCCTACAGATGGGATACAAAGTGAATAAAGTATTATAAATAAAAATTATATTATAAAAAAACCAAGTCAGTGGTTACAGGATAGTTGAAGAGTCTAGCTAAGGTTCACTCCATATCCTGCTCCACCTTGCTGATCTGTCTTGCTAGGGCTCCATGTTTAAGCTGCTCTGGCATTCTATACCTTATGGTTTCTGTCCTCTCCTAAGGCACGTGTATTTGATTGTACCTTGGAAATATTATATCAAATGTATATAATGTAGCATCTGACATATATTGGACATAATGTATCAAAATTATGCCCTACAAATTTGTAGAAATGTTTGTTGTCTTGGTCAACCAAAATATAAAATAAAATGAAATAATTGGAAAACAATATCATTCTTTTTAAAAACAGGAGAATTTATGATTCCATAGATTCTTGTTAGAGATGTAGAAATTTAATTATGTTTGCTTAGAATAGAATCTGGAAGGAAACATCCTTACCTACTAAAACTGGTATTTACTGAAGGAAATTCAGTGACCAGAGCCCGGGTGATGGGGTGAATCAGTGCAGTTGTTCCCATCCTTACCTATTGTGCATGTGCTGAAATTTCACAGATTATAGGTTATGCCATCTAATTTGCATGGTCATTAAGGCATGGGAAGGGATAGTATTTTAAGTGTTTTAACTAAACAAGAAACTGTAAGTAATAGACCTCTTTCTCTTGAGACCTACCAATTATATTAAATTATGTTTCATTAAATTCTCAGCTGAATTCATGGTGATCTGTGAGAGCCATTCCTCTGCACACCCATTTTTTTCTGATTTTTCCTACCTGCCACTCACTGCTCTCAAGATTGCCGTTCTGTGCTTTGTTCAATAAATTGAATGTGGCTGTAGTAAAATACACTATGGAAGAGTGAACTCATTTAAACTCATAACCTTCCACCTTAAGGGAGCCCAGGAGTTGCTTCATGGTTACATTTCCCCATCGGTGACCCCCACCCACTTTCATGACTCCATTTGACATCCTTTGGAATTTCCTAAGACCTCTTATCCTTTTCTCTGCCACTTATCCTTCATTGCTCCGAGGTTAATTATATTTGTTGACATGACTAAGGCATGTCTAGGCGTTATGCATATATACATAGTCAATGCAAACAAAATTATTTTTCTTATACTTTTAAAGGTACTTTTTTCATTTTTTATGGGTGTTTTGTCTACATGTACATTTATGCACCTTGTGCATAGCTGGTGCCTTTAGAGGACATAAATTGCCTTTGATCCTCTGGAATTGAAGTTTCAAATCATTGTGATTTGCTCTTGTATGTGCTGAGAAGTAACCTAGTTCTCTATAAGAGAAGTAAATGCTCTCAACCACAAAGGCATCTCTCAAGCCCCCCTTTCCACATACCTTTGACTCATGAGTTGAGTCCACGGATATGAAACCTGAGGCTGCAGAGACTAAATGGACTAAATGGATATGTTTATCTGCTTCTTTTTGTTTTAGTTCTCTGGAGATTCTGACTAATAGAGCTAGCATCCTTGATGATTATGTCATAAGGGAGCATAAGAACAGTTGCTCCTGGCTAAGCATGGGGCTGTGTATCAACAAACCTATCATTAACTTCAAGATACTACCATCAGAAAATGTAGTTATTATATCTGATGCCTCACATCCTTGCTTAACAACAGTGCATTGCATTGTTTTGGTTAATTATCCACATGCTGGAGAAGTTGGCTGGATCTGTAGATCACTGCTTTACTCTGAACCTGAAAAAAAAATCAGACAAACACATCACTGGATTGAAAAAGTCAACATTCAGTCCTTAAGGAACCATCTTTATTAAATGCATACTGCCTTCACACCATCATGGAGTCAAACCATCAAAAGGCAATGACTGTCTGTAATCAGAAACCCTTTTAATTCCCTTCCTAACCTCTCAGTAACTTGCCTATATGCCTATAAGCCTGTATCTCACCTGGTAATGGATTCAAGGTCTTAGCTCTTAATGTTAACCTTTCTACAGCCTAGGGCCTTGCTCTCCCAACTTTCCCAACCTCCATCATCATCCTCTCCTGGATCACTCCTGTCAACCAAGACCATACTCTAGCAGAGTCCATTTTCTTTCTTTCTTCCTTTCTTTCTTCCTTCTTTCCTTCATTTTTTCTTTCTCTATTTATTTTACTTTTTAAAATTAATTTATTCTCTCATATATTATATCACAACCACATTCCCCCTCCCTCTAATCCTCCCAGTTCCCCTTCCCCATCCACTTCTCCTCCAGTTCCCTTCAGAAAAGGGCAGGCCTCCCAGGGTTATCAAACCATACCATAGTGTATCATCGTGTATCAAGTCGCATTAAGATTGGGCACCTCCCATCATATTAAGGCTGGACAATCCAGTAAGAGGATAAGGTCCCAAAAGAAAGCAAAAGTGTCAGAGAAAACCCCCATTCCTTCTCTTAGGAGTCCCATAAGAAGACCAAGCTACACAACTCTAACATGTACCCAGAGCGCCTAGGCTACACCCATTAAGGCGTCCTGATTGTTGGTCAGTATCAGTGAGCCCCTGGGAGTCCAGGTTTGTTGATTCTATGTCTGATTGTTGTTGTTGTTGTTTTGTGTGTGTGTTGTCCTTGAACCCTTTGGCACCTACAATTCTTCTTTCCCCTCTTAATCAGGATTCCCTGAGCTCCACCTATTGTTTGGCTGTGGGTAGGTCTCTGTATCTGTTTTCATTAGTTATTGCATGAAGCCTCTCTTGATGACAGCTGGGCTAGGCACCAACTATGAGTATAGCAGAAAATCATTGGGGATCATTTCATTGACTTTTTTTTTTTTTTTGGTCAGGCATGTTTGGTTCTATCCTAGGTGTCTCTAAAATTCAACCTCTGGTTTTTGGTTGTCCAGGCAGTGTCAGGACAAATTGTAGGTCAGGGGTTTTGTGACTGGGTTGGTGTCCCACACAGTATATATTCTCTTATAAGTGGATATTAACTGGAGAATAAAGGACAATCATGCTACAGTCCACAGACAGAGAGGCTACATAACAAGGAGGGTTCAAGGAGATCTCCCCTGGGAAGGGGAAATAGAATAGATCCTGTAGGTGGTCTAGGGGAAGTTGGGGACAGGAACAGGAGGGATCAAGTAGGGAGATGGTGGAGGGAGACAGTCTTGGGAGAGAGAGCCGGGATTGGTGGGTGGGGGAGCAATTTGGAGACAAAGTAGAAATCTAGTGCAAAGAAAACTTCCAGGAATCTATTAAGATGACCTTAGCTAAGACTTCTAGTAATGGGGTATACAGAGCTTGACCTGGCCATCTCAATTAACCAGGCAAAGTCTATTTTAAATACCCACATCTGCTCATATTTTTGCACACATTTACATTGCTGTCTTTCAAAATCGGTCCCTCTAAGTGTCCTTCCTATGGCTTGCCCCTGCTAGCTCCACCATCTCCTCTTCAGGTCTGTTCTAACTCTAATTCCCTGCTACAATCACCAGATCTGTACACGGGCAAAGCTAGTGGTCAGGGCTTGGTCTTTTCTTTTCATACTACCCTCTTCAAATTGCACCTGTTTGCAATCATAAAAATACAGAAGAGGGCTTCAAGAACAATAAGAAATCTAAACATTGCTTTAAAAACATGCAGAAATTTAAAAGAACTGAATTGAACTTTGTATTTCTTTAACATTAAAAATAACATTTCAAAATGTTTCTGAACAATTTTAGACTTACTAACAAGTGTCAAGACAGTACAGAAAGTTCATGGGTGCCCTCAATATATTTCTTCAGATGATGTCTTACATAACAATGACGTCATTATCCAAGCCAGGAAATTCACATAGGTGTGTGGCTATTTATTGAACTAAAGCTTTTATTTAAAAGATGCCAGTCTCTCTATCATTCTTTTTCTATGTCCAAATCAACTCCACGGCCCCAGGCACCAAGAGTCCTCTACGATCTGAGCTAGCTCTTCAGTTCAACTTTGTCTGGTGTTTTATGACCAAGTATTTCTGTCAAAGAAAAAAAAAAACAAATGGGTTGGGCAATCCTAATCTGAAAGTCTAAAATCTAGAACTTTTTAAGTAACAACATGACCTTGGAAACTGTCAAATCCACACCTTGAAATTATGTTTAACACACAAAGTTATTTAAAATATTGCCTAGCCTTACATTTGAGCTGTGTAAATAAGATTTAATGTATGAAACATAAATAAACTCTATGTTTAAACACCCCTAAGTATCTTATTATGTGTATGATAATAATATTCTCAAATATCTTTTAAGAAATTTTTCTGAAACACTTCTGGCCTCCAACATTTTAGATAAAGGAACAATTAACCTGTAAATTTATCTAGACTTGTTTTTAATAGGACTGACAATATCCTAAGTGTTTTATAAAATATGTTAACCTACTTAAAGTCCTCAAACTGATGATTTTCCTTCAGTTTCATAACTGAAAAACTGTAAGGTTAAACAACTGTACATTTCCTACAAAGCGTGATTATTAACAATAGTGTTGGGGCACAAGACCCTGCTTTGTCTCTGCTACCTATGTATGTTACTGATGACTCTGTCCCGTTCAATGGGTGACTGGTAATCCAAGAATTAAACTTTGAATGAGAGAAGGAAAGTCTTCTTTTTTGTTTTTTCCTTTTCATTTATGTGTGTGGTGGTGCACGTTGTGTTCTTCAGCACAGAGTTTCACTATGTAACCCTGGCTGGCCTGATCTGGCTCTGTAAACTAGCTAGCTTGGCACCCCTGCCTGTGCCTTCTGCGTGTTGGCACCAATACAGCCATCCCAGAAGGAAAATACTTCTAACAATACCACTGAAAGAGGGGTCAAGACATCTTTAAAGTCTTTGAAAGCTCTGGCAGTGAAGGCCTTCAAAATATCACTTGACAGATCTTATTAATCTGTGGGAGTTGATGAGAAAGCAAAATTAAACTCCATGCTTCCTTTCCTTCCTTTCCCCTTTGAAGATTGCAGACTCCACTCAAGACACATCTCAGAAAATCTCCAGGAAATAATCAGGTGATGGCTGAAAACCAGCTATCAGAAAAGCAACAAACACTTTAAACAAATGGGCAAAAAGAGGTCATGTCTAGGGCAGTGGCATTAGCAGACAAGACACTGGGAAAACCTCCTCCCCTGTGAGCTGAAACACCACCGAGAAGAGGCAGGACACCATTTCAAAAACACTTCTGCAGCTGTGCTGCTAGACAGCCCAGGATCCTCCGTGCGAAAACTCTCCCGGGAACCTCAGATGAAGTAGCTCAGGACTATGACTGAGACCTGAGCTAGAGAATACTGAACAACTAAGGAGGGTAAAAAAGGACAGGTGTGCACAACTTTCACTGAAGTTAAAATCTGGGAGTCAACCTTTGCAGGGAAAGTCAAACAGACACACCGAGTTCAGGACACAGCTTTCACTGAAGTTAAAACCTGGGAGTCAACCTTTGCAGGGAAAGTCAAACAGACACACCGAGTTCAGGACACTGATAAGAGCTACACAGGAGCAGGACCAGTGTTCCCTGGAGGAATTCACAGAGGCACTCCACTATCTGAGACTTCGCCTGCGAAGCACTTCCTTGGATGGTGACAGAGTCAGTAATCTCACTATCCAAAGGAAGAGTCAAAGGGCCAAGGGAATCACTCTATCCTAGAGGTGAGGCAAGCTTCTAGAGGCCATGGAGAGAAACTGAGGGACTCCAGAAATAATTGAGCCGCAAAGCCAAATGCTTTCATTTCCTATCTCCTCACTCATCTCTCCCTCTCTCAATACATGTTCCTTCTCTGTTTAATTAGCCAAAGTCTCTTTTGCAGGCTAGCGTGTTCCTGATCTGCTCTTGCCCTATATGGTTTCTCCCTCCCCCACCTCTTTATAGTTTCTCTTTTCTTTTTCCTGGCCTGGTTTCAGGGTCTCAGTGGCTCAGCTCCTGAGAGAGAGAGGATTACTATATGCCATACACATCTCTTTTTCAGTCTTTTGTTACTGTAAATAAAAACTGGTGTTGGTTATATACGGTTCATTATTAACTCTATAATTATTACAGTGGTATTATTTAACCTGCTATCATAATTAATAAAATATAGACACCTGTTAAATTTTATAATTGGCCTTATTTACCTTGGGCTGGGTAGATATTTTACCTATGCTGTCTCAATAACTTCCCTATCCATTTCCCAGCTCCATCCAATGCCATCTGCCTTAACCGTTCTTTTCATCCATAATCTTATAAATATTTGATTGTATTTTTCACCTGGGCTTTTCCACCCCATTATTGGAGTCTTTCTTCCTGCTCACGTGGTTCTTTCTCCATGCTGACCCATCCTGGCATCCTCTTGTCTCCTCTCTTCCTGTATATCTCTCTCCCACGATTCCTTTGTCCTCGAAAGCCCAGGAACCTTAGCCAGGTACAGGCCATTTAATCAGCCAATAGGTAGGTTTACAGTAACAACAAGGATAGGTATATCCATGAAATAACCAGATCTTGAGGGCCAATAGTTAGCATCAAAATATAAGCATCAGACCAACCTCCAACAGTCTTTTCTTCAGTCAGACTTAATATCTTTCAACTTTGTGTGTGTGTGTGTGTACCTGACCCTATGGTTCCCTACTGTATTTGTTCCCTCTTCTACTTTCTATTATCCCAATACTAACCACTAGTCTAACTGTACATTTCTTTCTGTTTTCTTCCCCATCATGTCTATGATAACTAAAACACTGGTTAAACTAAAATTAAAACCCACAGTATAAGCAGTGTCCCTTTACTCTATAAAATTATTGAGGCTTTAGAAGTAACTGTTTTGCAGTTGATTACTATACTGCATTCATAGTGGATTTACTCCTGCAAAGTAACTACTGTTACAGAGCACAGGCTATGCTTGGGGAAGGATGAGGTATAGAGCCCAGTGCTCTGGAGAACAGCTTAGCAGATAAAATGACACTTCAACCCTACTCCAAATTAATCCTTCTTGAACATTGTGGATACTTTTACTGAAAGTAAATGATTGAAATAAAATAATTCAACCAACTAAATACCTATTGATGTGCAAGTCTTAATGTAAAAGACAAGTAATATGAAAAGCCAAGGGTACGGAACTCCACAATAAACCCAAAAATCCTAGCATAAAGGCTTCCTATGTAAATGACTTTGCTGAAATTATTGACAAATGATTCAAAACAATGATTATAACATTTTCAAAGAAACCAAAGAGGACATGAATGAACTCATGAAAAAATTCTAAGAAAACACAAGTGGCTAAGATAAAGTCAACATAGTATATGTAAAACAGCATTCAGTAAAGAGATAGAAGTACTGAAGAAAAACCAAATAGAAATGATGGAATTGAGAAATTCAAAAAGTAAAATACAAAACTGAGTAAAAAGCTTCAACAGTAGAATATATCATGGCGAGGACATGATATCAGACCTTCAAGACAAAGTAGACCAGTTGAAAGACTCAGTCAAGAATAACAAATATGTGAACGGATTGTAAAGGATCTTGGAATAGAAGGAACATTCTTATCAAAGGCATATAAAATACTTTTACTAAAACCATTACAGTAACTTTCTAATGTCTAGGAAAAGGCCTACACAGGTATAAGAAACATACAGAATGCCAAATAGACAGAATGAGAAAAAAAATTCCATGTGCCATATTAAAGTTGAAACTAAATACACAAAACAAAGAAAACACATTGAAAGCTGCAAAAGAGACACACAAAGTTACATATAAAGGCAAGCCTACCAGAATAATAGATGGTTTCTTACACATACTTTAAAAGATAAAGGTCTTTGGCTGATGTGTTCCAGTTTTGAAAGATCACAACTTCTGTGGTGGTTTGGAAGAGAATGGTCCTCATGGGCTCATATGTTTAAAAATGTGCTTCCAAGTTTGTGGAACTATTTGGGAAGGATTAGAAGGTGTGACTGTGTTGAGGGAAGTGAGCCGCCTGTGGTGGGCTTTGGGGTTTAAAATGACTCATGTCATCCACATGTGCCCTGTCTGCCTCCTATCTGTGTTCAAGACGTGAGTTCTGAGATGCTCCTGCTGCCAGGCCCTTGTCCTTCCATCGTGGATGCTTGCCTTTTGAAAGCATAAGCCAAATTAAAAACTTTCTTTCATGAATTGCATTGATCATGGAGCTTTATCACAGCAATGGAAACCATAACAAAGACAGAAGTTGGTACAGGATACCAGGAAGTCAGCTCTTGTTGTGGCAGACCTAACAACTTGGGGCTTTTTGTTGTTGTTGCAGCTGTTGTTATTGTTGTTGTTGTTCTACTTCTTCTTGTTTTGTAGGAATATAGAAGACTTTCGGATTTTGGATTAGAGAAATAGTTGAATTTTGTAAGTGAAGCTTGGTGAATCATCTTATTAGGCACCTGAAAATATTTCTGTAAGCTATGCAGACAGTGGAAGCCAAGATCAAGAGGTTTTAGAGGCAAACAATATTACCAAGCAAGTTAGAGACTGTTCTTTTGAAAATTTGGCCAACAATGTGGCTGCCTTCTGCCCTTGTCCTAAGACTTTTCTTGCAGGTAAATTGAAACATCCTGGGCTTATTCTTATGCAGAGGAGATTTCAATACAGCCTAATATTGATTCATTTGCATTATTATTATTAATCAGGTTTGTGCAAAATGAAAAAGTACAAGTGGGACAAAAAGAAATATGAAGCATATAATTTGAAAAAAAATGAAGACCAGGGAAATTAGTGTTGGAGCCAAGGCTTATTCTGGAAATGATAAAGAGACTAAAGAGACCTCTGATCCACAATGGAACAAAGAAAAGGATGCTCTTGCAGAAGGCACCACCAAGCTAATCCTCAAAGTTGTGAAAGGAAAAAGTTTAAGGAATTTTCTGTTTTTAAAATACCATAACAAAGAAAAGCTGCTAGAAATGTGCTTTGAGGAGAGGGGGCCAAGGCAGTCCCTACATGAAGGCACTGAAAAGCTACTGCATAAGGTTGTGAGTGAAGCTAGAGGATAGAACCATCTAAGTCCTTTGACATTAGACATGAAGCTACACAGTGAGGAGTTTCAGACACTAGGTTTTGGTTTTGCCTTGGTTTATATTTTTTCTCCATGTTCCAGTTCATCCCTTTCGGAATGATAATTCCTATTCTGTGCCACTGTATGTTGGAAGTATATAATATGCCTTTTTAAAATAGGGGATTACAATTAAGAGATTGCTTTAAGTCTAAGAAGAAACTTTGAATCTTGGACTTTTAAATAGTATTAATACGGAAATACTGTGGAGAATTGTGAAGTTGGACTAAATTAACTTTTCATTATGATATGACCATAAACCTACAGGAGGCAGGAATTAGAAAGCTGTGGTTTGAATGAGAATGACACCCACTGAGTCATGGTTGAACACCAGAACTCCAGCTGGCAGAATCATTTGGGAAGGATTAGGAGATGTGGCTGTGTTTTAGGAGATGTGTCACTGGGGTGAAATTTGACATTTAAAAAGGCTCATGTCATTTCCAATATGCACAGCTTGTCTCCTATTTGTGTGAGTTCTCAATAGGTCCTACTGCCACACCTTCACTCTGTCATTATGGACTTCAACTCTCTAAAACCATGAGCCCAATCAGATACTTTCTCCTGTAATTTTTCTTGGCCATGATGTTTTATAACAGCAATAAAAATTTTAACTAATACAACTTGAAACAGATAGCTATATTCCGTAAAACCATCCTTGATGGAAAAAGACATCCATGAGAAAGCAGGCTAAAGGAAAATGAGACCACTAATACAGTCCTATAGAGAATACTGAAAGGAATTTTTTAGACTGAAAAGAAAGAAAAACACATCTAAACAGGAACAGGGTGAAAATATGTAGTAGCAAAATAATAGCTAAGCAACTGAGGAAAACACCAAACACTCCAAAATCAACAAAATGACATAAGTAACTTTGAATATTATTTTTTATTAATAATTTTCATTTTTATATTAATCACAGGTTGTTTACTTTGTATCCCAGCCATAGACTCCTCCTTCATTCCCTTCCAATCCCACCCTCCCTCCCTCATCTCCTCCCTGCCCCTATCCAAGTCCACTGATAGGAGAGGTCCTCCTCCCCTTCCATCTGACCCTAGCTTATCAAGTATCTTCAGGACTGGCAGCAATGTCTTCCTCTGTGGCCTAGCAAGGCTGCTCCTCCCTTGTGTGTGTGTGTGTGTGTGTGTGTGTGTGTGTGTGTGTATGGGTGTGTGTCAAAGAGCCAGCCATTGAGTTCATGTCAGAAATAGTCCCTGTTCCCCTTAGTAGTGTACCCACTTGGATACTGAGCTACCATGATCTACATCCGAGCGGAGGTTCTAGCCTATATCCATACATGGTCCTTGGATGGAGAAACAATCTCATAAAAGACCCCTGTGCCCTGATATATTTGGTAATTGTGGAGCTCCCGTCCTCTCCAGGTCATACTAACTCCTCCTTCTTTCATATGATTCCCTGTACTCTGCCAAAAGTTTGGTTATGAGTCTCAGCATCTGCTTTGATACACTGCTAGGTAGAGTCTTTCAGAGGCCCTCTGTGGTAGGCTCCTGTCCTGTTATTTGTTTTCTCCTACTTCCAATGTCCATCCCATGTGTCTTTCTAAGTGAGGATTGATCATCTTACCCCGGGTCCTCTTTCTTGTTTATCTTCTTTAGGTGTACAGATTTTAGTATGTTTATCCTAACTTATAGATCTAGCACCCAGTTATAAGTGAGTATATATCATGTGTGTCTTTCTGCTCCTGGGATACCTCACTCAGGATGATCTATTCTAGATCCCACCATTTGCCTGCAAATTTCATGATTTCCTTGTTTTTAATTGCTGAGTAGTATTCCATTGTGGAAATGTTCCACAATTTCTGTATCCATTCGTTCGTTGATGGACATCTGGGTTATTACCAAATTCTGGCCATTACCAATAAAGCTGCTACAAACATGGTTGAGCAAATGTCTTTGTTGTGTACTTGAGCTTCTTTTGGATATATGCCTAGGAGTGGTATAGCTGGGTTTTGAGGAATCACTATTCCTAATTGTCTGATAAAGCAGGAGATTGATTTCCAAAGTGGTTGTACAAGTTTACATTCCCACCAGCAATGGAGAGTTCCCCTTTCTCCACATCCTCTCCAGCATGTGTTGTCACTTGAGTTTTTGATCGTAGCCATTCTGATGGGTGTAAGGTGAAATCTCAGGGTCGTTTTGAGTTGCATCTCCCTGATGGCTAAGGACATTGAACATCTTTTTAAGTGTTTCTCTGCTGTTCTATATTCCTCTACAGAGAATTCTGTTTCACTTTGTACTCCATTTTTAATTGGATTACTTGATTTATTGCCTTTTAACTTCTTTAGTTCTTTATATATTCTGGATATTAACCCTCTGTTAGATATAGGGTTGGTGAAGATCCTTTCCCAGTGTGTAGGCTGTCATTTTGTTCTGACAACAGTGTCCTTTGCTTTACAGAAGCTTTCCAGTTTCATGAGGTCCTATTCATTGATTGTTGCTTTTAGAGCCTGTGCTGTTGGTGTTCTGTTCAGGAAGTTGTCTCCTGTGCCAATGAGTTCAAGGCTCTTCCCCACTTTTTCTTCTAACCAATTTAGTGTGTTATTTGTCTCAACTCTCCAATCAAAAGATACATATTATGCCTGGAAATATGGCTGAAGAAGTAAGCACACCTGCACCCAATCCTGACAAGCTAAGTTTGATCCCTGGGACCTACACAGTCAAAGGAAGGAACCAAGTACAACAAGCTGTCTTCTAGTCTCCACACACACATTGTGGCAGAAGCATTCCTTCCTCCTCAGCCCCCACCACATAAACATATGTGGTGATTTTTAAAAGACACAGACTGCAGTAACATTTAAAACCAAAATGTATGTATTTTCTGCATCTAAGAAATACACTTTGTTGTCAAAGATAGATGCTACTTGTGACAGTCTTGTCAACTTGACAAGATACAGAATTGCCATGGAAACAAACCTTTGGATATATCTGAGGATGATTATTTAAATTAGGTTAATTGATGTGTGATGAGCCACCTTAAATGTAAGCAGCAATGTTCATAGAGTTACAGACTAAGTAAAAAGGAGAAAGTTGAGCACAATCATTCATCACTGTCTGCTTCTTGATGGTGGAAACAATGGCACCAGGCACCTACTGTTCTGGCTACGATAATTTCCTTTCCTGCAGTGGACTATGTCTTCTAGAACAATAATCAGAATAAACCCCTTCCTTCTTTAAGTGGCTTTTACCACATTTTTTTTTATTTTTGTCAAATCAACAAGCAATCAACTAATAGATTCCCCTATGGTGGAATGATGGAAAAGTATTCTGACCAAACAGAACTAGGAAATAAGCAGAATAAGTGTTCTCATACTGCACAAAACAGATTTCAAACCCAAACTATCAGGAGAGAGAAAGATCACTTCAGATAGATTAAGGGAAAAACAACAACAACAAAAACTGGAAATTCTAAAAGAAATAGGCTTCAGGTCAACACCAAATTTGAACTAGCAATGAGAGTAAAACATTAATTTAAAAAAATCTCCTAACCAAATAAAGTTCAGGTCCCCAACAGATTCACTTCCAACTTCTACTAGATCATTTAAAATGAGCTATCATTAATCAATACTTCTCAAGTTATTCAAATAAGGAATGAATGCTTACAAACTCTTTTTATGAAGCTGGATTATTGTGGCATCAAGCCAGGTCAAAACACAACAACAAAACAAGATTAAAATCTCTGATTAACCTTCCTACAAAACTTCTCAATAAGGTACTTAACCAAATTAAAGAATAAGTCTAAAATATTATGCACCATGAAGTCAAGTTTCCTTTATATAAGAAAGGCATGGATGGTTCATGTATGTAATTAGTATGTGCTACAAAAAATCATTTAAATTCAAATAGCTTATGTCAATATATTGTTTTAATTTTCTGTTTAATTTTATTATTCATTTATTCTTGTGCTTACACATTAAACAATCATGGATAAATATAATACTTTATTTTATTTTTTAATACTTTATTTTTTTCAAGAACCTAGAGATGATATTGTCTAGGGTTTCATCATTATTGAGAAGTAAACTCTTGAGCTCTTACTCTTAAGTTGTGCTTTATTTTCATCCTATTTTATCTTAAGGCACACATTCTGACCTAGGGTGATTCCACTGAATCATGAGCTGCCAAATAGGAAGATAAGAACTAGAGATATAGCTCAGCTGTTAGGAGCATGTGCTGCTTTTACAGAAGACCTGAGTTTAGATCCCAGCAGTTATATTGAGCATCTCACAAGCACTTGTAACTCCAGCCCTGAAAATATTTAATGTCTCTGGACTCTGAAGACACCTGCATTCATGTGCACATATCCACACACAAATACACAAAATTGTAAGTAATAAAAATAAATCTTGATAGATAAAGGGATGTTCTTCCTTTAAAAAGAAACAAAAAATAAGATGAGACTATTGTAAAAACCATCAATTCTGTTCCATTCCTGAAGATTAATCAGAATGTACTTGCTATATTCTGCCAACAGAATACAGTCCCCAGGTCTTGTTCGTAAGTACACAGCAAAGGCTGCACCATTCAATAGTGCCCCTTATACAACAGATAATTGTTTAATTTTCTCTTACATACAAGACATATTAGTGACAATCTTTTCCCCAACAAATGATTAATTATCATATTAAATACTAATCTAAAATTATAGCTGTACATGTCTTGGCTATTGAGGACCCTGGAACAGACCGTTGTTTCTACACCACTAGAGCCACCAGGAGGAAAACGCACCTCAGGGATAACAGAATGACTGTCCACAGGTCAGTAGTGAGAGTGGCTATTAGCTATCTGTGTTACCTGAAACTAGAGAGCAGGTGTTTCTCCAGCCTGGGCTCAGCATTGCTTAAGAGCTTTATCAATTATCTGGGGAGATGTCATGGGAAGCATGACTTCCTATATTTGTAGCTGATGTAGATTCACATGGGGACAAATATGACTCTGGAAAAGGATGATTGAGATTCATATTGGCCTTGGTGAAAATAGCCCTGCTGCACGAAATAAAGGCAACGGTGCAGGCAGTCAATACAGCCCAAAAGCTTGGGACTCCCATGAGTGCACAGTGGGTAAAATCTCTTCATAGCTCCCCGGCAGTTAGGGATTTATGAAATGACTGAGGTGGGCAAGGGAGATGGCCAATGTGTAAGGGACTTGATAGTGGAAATGGAAACTCAAAGAGATCTGTTAACAACGTGGTCCACGGCAAAAGGCTGTGGCTTAATTATTGCCTTGGAAAATAAGCAACAAAACGAGAACAGTGAAAAACGTGGATTTATTTTCTTTGCAATTATTATCATTTATTACAATTTATTCAGTTTGTATCCTGGCTGTGTATCCCTTCCTTGTCTCCCTGTCAATATGGATTAAAATTTAAATCAGAAAGAAATAGTAAATCCTAAGCTGTGTGCAAATAAAGTGTTAAAAGCTAACAGTAGAAATTATGAATTATGAGCGCAAGTTGAAGATG
Organism: Pachyuromys duprasi; assembly: GCA_028658305.1. Lineage (NCBI taxonomy): Eukaryota > Metazoa > Chordata > Mammalia > Rodentia > Muridae > Pachyuromys > Pachyuromys duprasi. The sequence continues at coordinate 5,524,890 of CM053754.1, forward strand.
GAGCCACGGATGTCATCTTTAGTGTAAATTTGTCTTAATGTTACACGCATTGTGTCCCCTTTGAAAATTTAGCAAAAAAGAAAACACATAAAAACCTGCATGCATGCTTTCATAACTAAGGTTGCATAGAGTGGACTTACCTTTAGTACTTGTCCAGTGAAATACTATTTGTTTCTGGGATACCTCACTCAGGATGATCTTTTCTAGTTCATGATTTCCTTGTTTTTAATTGCTGAGTAGTATTCCATTGTGGAAATGTTCCACAATTTCAGTATCCATTCTTCAATTGAGGGACATTTGGGTTGTTTCCAGATTCTGGCTATTACAAATAAAGTTACTATGAACATGGATGAGCAAATGCCCTTGTTGTATACTTGAGCATCTTTTGGATATATGCCTAGGAATGGTATAGATAGATATTGAGGTAGCACTATTCCTAATCATCAGAGAAAGCGCCAGATTGATGGTTGTACAAGTTCACATTCCCACCAGCAATGGAAGAGGGTTCCTCTTTCTCCACATCCTCTCCAGCATGTGTTGTCACTTGAAATTTTCATCTTAGCCAGTCTGACTGGATGTAAGGTGAAATCTCAGGGTCATTTTGATTTTCATTTTCCTGATGGCTACGGATATTGAGCATTTCTTTAAGTGTTTCTCTGCCATTCAATATTCCTCTATTGAGAATTCTTTGTTTAGCTCTGTACCCCATTTTTAATTGGATTGCTTGATTTATTGCCTTTTAACTTCTTTAGTTCTTTATATATTCTAGATAATAACCCTCAGTCAGATATAAGGTTGATGAATATCTTTTCCCAGTCTGTAGGCTGCCATTTTGTTCTGATGACAGTGTTCTTTGCTTTACAGAAGCTTTTCAGTTTCATGAGGTCCCATTTATTGATTATTGCTCTTAGAGCCTGTACTGTTGGTGTTCTGTTCAGGAAGTTGTCTCCTGTGCCAATGAGTTCAAGGTTCTTGCCCACTTTTTCTTCTAATACGTTTAGTGTGTCTGTTTTTATGTTGAGATCTTTGATCCAACATAGATCATAGACTTTAGATTTGTGCAGGTGATGAATTATGAATCTATTTTCATTTTTCTACATGTAGACATCCAGTTAGACCAGCACTATTTGTTGAAGTTGCTATCTTTTTCCATTGTATGGTTTTGGCATCTTTGTCAAAAATCAGGTGTCCATAAGTATGTGTTTTTTTTTTCTGGGTCCTTTACTTGATTCCATTGATCCACCACCCTGTTTATATGCCAGTACCATGCAGTTTTTATTGCTGTTGCTCTATAGTACAGCTTGAGATCAGCAATGGAGATACCTCCAGAAGACCTTTTATTGCAGAGGATTTTTTTTTGCATTTCTGGGTTTCGTGTTATTCCATATGAAGTTGAGAATTTTTCCTTCAAGGTCTGTAAAGGATTGTGTTGGTAATATGATGGAGATTGCATTAAATCTGTAAATTGTTTTTTGGTAAGATGGACATTTTTACTATGTTAATCCTGCCAAGCCATGAATACACATAGTATATACTCACTTATAAGTTAATATTAGACATATAGAGATCCAAGATGGCTGCCATGAGAGAAGACTGTGTCTGAGGAGTAGGAGAGCAGAAACAACGCAGCGACCAGGAGACTGAACTCTGGGACCTAAAACGCCAGCATTGTGAGTGCCAGGTGAGCGGAAC
>CM053754.1:5527081-5567054 GCA_028658305.1 Pachyuromys duprasi
GGAGAACAAGAGCTCCACAAAGACCAAACTAAGCAGGGCACAGGGTTCTTGTATGAGACGGTTTGTACAATCAAGGACCATGTGTGGATGTGGCCTGGAACCCCGCACAATGGGGCCCATGATAGCTCGGTGTAGGACTGAAGACCCTAGTGAGGGAAACAGGGACTGTTTCAGTCATGATCTTGATGGCTGACTCTTTGACCCTCCCCCATACAAGCCGGGGAGTGACAGACTGGCTAGATCCCAGGGGAGGACATTGCAGCCAGCCCTGAGGAGTCAGGATAAGCTGGGGTTGGATGGAAGGGAAGAGGTCCTCCCCTGTTGGTGGACTTGGAGGGGGTGGGGAGGAGGGAGATGAGGGAGGGAGTGGGAGGGTAGGAGGGAATGAGAGAGGGGGCTACGCCTGGGATTCAAAGTACCTAACCTGTGATTGAGATAAGAATAAATAAATTAAAAAATATAAACAATGATGTAATTAATAAACTTGTGGCATACTCATAACTACCATAAAAAATATTAGACATATAATATAGGATAATCATACTAAAATCTGTACACCTAAAGAAGCTAAGCAAGAAGGAGGATCCTGGGTAAGATGCTCAATCCTCATTCAGAAAGGCAAATGGACATTGGAAGAGGGAGAAAACAAGAACAAGACAGGAGCCTACCACAGAGGTCTTCTGAAAGATTCTACCCAGCAGCGTATCAAAGCAGATGCTGAGACTCATAGCCAAACTATGGGCAGAGTGCAAGGAATCTTATGAAAGACAGAGAATATAGAAACACTTGGAGGGGACAGAGGCTCCACAAGGAGAGCAACAGAACCAAAATATCTGGGCCCAGTGGTCTTTTCTGAGACTCATGCTCCAACCAAGGACCATTCATGAAGATAACCTAGAACCTGTGGACAGATGTAGCCCATAGCAGCTCAGCCTGCAAGTGGGTTCCCTAGTAAGGGGAACAAGGGCTGTCTCTGACATGAATTCAGTGGCTGGTTCTCTGATCACCTCCCCCTGAGGTGAGAGCAGCTTCGCTAGGCCACAGAGGAAGACAATGCAGACAGTCTTGATGAGACCTGATAGGCAAGGATCAGATCTAATGGGAGGAGGACCTCCCCTATCAGTGGACTGGGGAAGGGGCATGGGAGGAGAAGAGGGAGGGAGGGGAGATTGGGAGTGGATGAGGGAAGGGGCTACAGCTGGGATATAAAGTGAATAAACTGTAATGAATAAAACAATGAAGGATGCAAAGATAAAAAAGAAATACTATTTGTGTATCTTAAAATTCACCCCTTTGTATCTGTGTGTGTGTGTGTGTGTGTGTGTGTGTGTGTGTGCAGGGTAGTATGTACTACCCAAGTTGATAAATCCAAATTGTTTAGTAGGGAAACTCTGACATTGCCTCTTGGGGAGAAGGTGCATTTTGGAACAATAGATTCCTAATAACCACTGTGAAAGTTCCCCTTCAATGAATAATTCTCTCTAGGGTGTCATTTGGTTCTGTTAAGTCAGCTCTCTGTGTTGTTTTGAAATGAACAACTTAGACACAGTCCTTAGTACGAAAACAAGAAGTCATTAGCCATTCAGGCTAGTGTATGCTGCAAATGTTTCCTCAGATTCTGCACAACAACCGAATAAGCAGCTGCAGCTCTTCACTGAGCAGCAGTACTCCATGCTGGAGTTTTTCTTCAGCTGTCATGATGAAACCAGACGGCATAAACTAATGCAAGGCAAAATACCAGCTCTCTTGCCAGTGGAATGAGAAGTGAGCTGCAGTCAATCTCTCATAGCCGGGGGATGATTGGTACCTTCTGATCACCCTCCTCATCCACATCAATGGGCTCATAGCCCTGGTGACATGTCTAGCCATATGCGTACACAGAGGCTACCCTGCCATCCTGAAGCAGCCTCAAATGGTTGCTTCAGAACCATTTGAGAACTTCATTTATTCCCTACATCCTGTAAAAGACAACAAATAAAACATGGATAGCAACCATGAGGAGTATTTCCTAGGTGTTGCCAACTGCTTCACAAAGCCTTTTGTTTCCAGACAGCTGTCCTGGCCTCTGACCCACACTGGTCATCTACGGGTCTCAGCGATCTTCATGTTGATTTCCATCTTCTTTGAAGTGACAGGGAGTTGGGGTTTTAAGCAGTCCTACAGTGTGTAATCACCCACTATAACCAGAGAGTTTGGTTGTATTTTATCTATCTTTGGAGTGCAGCCTATTCCTAAGCTTTATCTATAGTAGTTAGTCCAACAGAAAAAGGTAACAGTGCACACGAGGCTGGTAAATAAGACTTCTAGAATTTGTGTTTCTTTTGTTATATTTGCAAACGCTGGACCTTAAATTCCCTTGCCATTCACTGTTGGTGCACCTAGTGATTTGGAAGGCTTCTGATATCCTCTAATAAAATGAGACAAATTCCTTGTTCAGCATAAATGCCACAGAAATCATCAAAGACGAACCTAATAACTCACTTATTCCCTTATCTGAATTAAAGTAGATAACTATTGGCAAAGGGAGTCAGAAGGTGTTGCTATATGATTTAAGCTGCTCTCTGAAAGAAAGCTGTTTGAAAAATGTTAGTTCTGAGTTTTAGAGTCTAGTGTAGACCTGCCAATCACAGCCAGTGATGGTATTTTGAAGTCATGACTAAAAGACAGTCATGTTCATTTGGACATTTATAAATTTTGGACTATTTCTTTTCAACTTACCAATTGCTCTTTGCTATGCCCTTAGTATCCAATATGTCTTATCAGATTCTAGCAAACAAATTGTAGAAATGTTTGTGATAAATCATTAAGACTCAAGTGATACATTTCCATGACTACTGACCAAATATCTTAGCAACTTAATTGTGCTTTTTTTGCACATGAAGTTCTTTCACAGATTTTTTAATGGAATGATATTAATTTTGTGGGCCCACAAATACTTAGAGTGACATAAACATTAAGAATGATTATTTAGCCAGGCATGGTGGCACAAACCTTTAGTACCAGCATTCTGGAGGTAGAGACAGGTGGATCTCTGGATCTTTGAGTTCAAGGCTGGCCTGGTCTACAGAGTGAATTCCAGGACAGCCAGGTCTACACAGAGAAACCTGTCTCAAAAATGAAACAATTATTTTTGTTAGGCTTTGTTGTGATTTTAAGCCTATAAAAATGTGTGCAATTCTATATATACAGTGTATGTGAATTTTTGTAAAATTAACTTAAACAAGAACTTGAAAATTTTAACTAAGATTCAGGCCCACTTCAAATGTAGAATGGTAAAGAAATCTCTCTGTATTCACACTCCTGGTAGCCACGTCAATATAAAAGAATGCTTTATTTATAAATGTTCAAATTCTTCATTTCTTTCTAGTGCTGGGGATTGAACTCAGAGCTCTTTACATGCTGGGCAAGTACTCTACAACTTTTGCTACATCTTTACATTCTAAATGTGGCTTTCATTTTATATCTGCATTTGCGGATTGGCATATTACCAATTCTCTGCCCCTGGATTGAAAGAAACTGGAGCAGATAAGAGGACATGAGATCTCTGGTTTCTCTGGTCCAAGATATAGTAATTAAACTCCATTTCACTCTCTCATATGCATTCAGGAACATCTCCAAAGAAAAGAAGAATTGGTTTGATTGGACCAAATAGTCGTTGATTGAGCCATAGCTTACGTTGATGAAATGTAAAAGAGAAAATCTTCAGTTACCCACTCGCTTCAGCTGTGCTGGACCGCAATTACAGCTTGCTGCTATCAGGCTATCAGCCTGTACATTGAAACATATTCTGTCCACGGCTCTCCAAGCCAGAAATTCCTAAGTGGAGCCTCCCAGAACAAGGAGCGCAGGAGCACTTAGCACGCTTGGGTCTGACGTTCCCAGGACATACAATACAGCCTGTCCAGCAGCCTGGCTGCTTGGGTTTCAAGTTTGTGTAGTGATAGACCCTTCCAAATAGGGAAGAGGATAGGTTGGCTGTATGCTGTGAAGGCAGGCATTAGGTTTCAGTCCGGGAGGAAGAGCGTACGGGATCCCTGGTGTCAGGTTGGCCCTGGCATCTTTCCCTTCCGGAAACTTCAGATACTCAGGGTGGTGCCGAAATTCCCTGCTTCATTAGCCAATGTTTTCTTAGAGTGGAGCACTCTTATGTCTGAGATACAAGGATGGAACATATTCAAAGCTCTGTTTTAGGTCCTTTTGTGTTTGTTTGTATTGCTATCCTTCCTGACTGTATTAATCAAAGCAGAGTGTTAACCGGATCAAATTGGGCTAATGTAACTGATTTGAAGTTAGAATCTCCATGGCTTGACATGCAGCTTGTAATTATCAGGAATGGAAAGCTAGAGAATATTACTTTAAACTCTTTTAAGTGATTTTTAACCTATAAAACAAGGATAGTAAATATTATTAATGATAATTAAAAGCATATGTAATTGTTATGTATTGACAAAATCCATGCTCGCACTTCATCCATAATTGTTGGGCCATGTTTGCAGTTTGCTGGCCTCTGAACATTGCTCACTGGTCTTCAGGTAATACTGATCTAAGGAACCACTGTATACCAAGTGAATTATGTCATATGCGGTTTAGCTGGTGCCTAAGATAGTCTCCACAGAAGACCGTCAGGAATCGTGCAAGCAGAGATGGGCCACATTATCAGTGGTGTCTGTACACCCTCTAGCTTTGCTTTTGGAGATATGTAGAGTTTAGGCTTATTCCTAAAATCCTTGAAATCATAAATGTAGTTTGTAAGAACTCTCAAGAAGCCATTTTCTCTAGTCTTCCTTATATGTTTAAAATGTACAGATTCTACCAAAAGGTGAATTGCTTTGCTTAAGCTGCAGAGCTCTTTTGTGTCAGAACAGAGAGATAATTGCTGGCTGTGTGCACAGTATTGTTGTAGGAGACACTGCTAAGAACTTGGGCGCCCTGAGAGTCCAGCAAGTAATATAAATGCATAATTGATGGGCCTCAGAGCTTACAGAAACTACCACAATGGATGTACAGATCCGAGGCGTAAGCCTGTGTAGGTGTTACTTTTTAATCTATTTTATTTGGGTTTCTTATGCCTCTACCTCCTTTTCCACCCCAATCCTTTCCAACACCCCAGCACCAGACAGAAGCAAAAGAAGCTTAGTGGGGAGAGAGGGCATTGTTCTCTTTAGCTAATTCCTGCTGTTCGGGGTCATAGTTCTTTGGGGAAAGTCCAATCTTCATTTCAGGATATCTCCAACTTCTCATCTTCAATCTGCATCAAGAGCAACAAGGGTCAGCAAGGGAGAGCAGCGGCTGCCCTCTTCTTTCTCAGAGGCCCCCAACGCTGTCTGGGCTCCGGCATTTATTCCCTCTGAGAACCCTCAAAATCAAACTGTCTGCATCTGGCGAAGAGCCTCTCTCAGAGCCTGCATGAGGCAAATAGTTTGCTGCTATGAACAATTGGAATCAGCCACATATCCCACACCTGGGATTAAAACAAAGACATGTTTACAATAACACAACTGGGTTTTTAAAGATACCGAAACTTCCACTACAACTCTGGGTCTTGTATAATTGGTTTCTTCATGAGGAAGCATGAAGGCCACAGAATATAATTACTATCACTTCTTAAGATTGCTATGTCTCATCATAATTTACCAAGTGGGTGTCCTATTCCCACTTGGTTAATGGTCATCTTTTTTTTTTCTTTAAACAAACTGATATCAAGCTCATATACAGATGAAAATATCTCCCTTGAAGGCCAGAGACTATTAACATCCTGAATTTCAATGATCTGGGAAAGCTCAAGAATCATAGATGGCAGCCTCCTTCAGAGGCACCATCCTGTAATGTCGCCAGAATCATGCCACTGAATTCTAATGCAGTCTTCTTTGCATTCCAGGGAAGAGGCAGGGCTAGCCACTAAACTCTCTTTCTTCTCCCATTTCTTTTGCAGGCAGTATTAACTCGTTCTGCTGTGTGTTACCCTGAGCTGCCAGGCTGTGAAGTCTACGTGAAAAACTAATCATAACCACAACACTGTGCCCAGAGGTGGCTGGTTGGTCTGAAGACACAGGCCTTGGAGTTTACTTAAGTTGGAACTGCCAGCCCTACTCATGACAGTCACCCTGACACTCATCACATGACTGCATTGTTGTAGTTGTTGGTGTTTTATGATGTGACTGCTGCAGCCTGAGAAAGCAGACACATGTGTTTCTTTCTTTCTTTGTTTAGTCAGTTACTTATGACTTGTAATAGTCCATGAAGACAAGTTTTTCAGTTTATTGGACGACAGTGTCCTAGAGTGAAATATCATTTCTCTAAGTAGCAGCATATGGGAAAGCCTAATTGGGATTCATTCTACCTGTGCAGTGTTAAGTGGCTATTTTCTACAATAGATTGAAACTAGCAGGTCCTGAGGTCGCTCTCCAGTTTCTACACTTTCCTTACAAGGCAAGTTTCACTGGGTTGGACAAGTTTGACAATGGCAGCTTTTATTACCTTCCATGGGAGTTTCAGGTTACTGTTGTTTCTTTGGGGACTCCTGAAACTTTGGCTCCAATCCAGAATTTCCTAATTGAATTCATACCAAGTTTAGGCGGCTTCCCGAATGTATCAGATTTATACAAATTGAAACAAGTTGTAGTGGAACAACAAATTGGAGCCTCAGTTCTACCTCAAATTAAAAAAAATCATTGAAAATTTAAAAATACAAATGTAATGAAACAGAGAGAGCACACAGATAAAGTATCATCTTGCTGTTTCATCTACTGGTTCAAACTGGTGTTTTAATCTCCATATACTTATCCTTTGTGTTATTTAATTGGATCAATGGTGGGTTATTAATTCTGTTTATTAACTGCCAGTATATTTGCTGAGTGCCTACCATTTTCCAAAAAAATATGTCTGGGCCCAGGGTATGTTGCATTAGATTTTAAATTGTTTCTTCAAGGGAGGAGCCTCTAGTCTTAATGAAACTTTTATGATTCATCTCTTCAGGGTCTGATAGTCTGTTTTCAAAGAAAATATGTCTGATTGTGTACTGGCATTTTAACTTTTCCTCTACAAATGCCTGTCAGCATCCAATTAAATTATTCCACTTTCCATGTTTGTTACATGCCATGTTTACTGTCAAGGCTGCTATTGTAGATGTACAGCTTCCTAATCTTCCAAGGAATATGTTTCATAGAGAACAGAGGGTGTTTTTTTTTTTTCAGATGTCCCTTTCCTGTGTTTGCAGCCAAAGGAAAGGCTGTCTAGTCTTATGTGGCTTTTTGTGACCATGAAATTTGACTATGGACTAGCTGTTTACTCTGCACATTCCATTGTATGAAAACATTCTACTTTATTTATTAAGCATAGTAGTAATTCACATATGAGTTGCCCAAATTTTTGATAATATATGTATTTCTATGTCCATTCTAGTGAGTATGCTTGGTGGAATTGTATAACTGCTCCCCTTAGTGTCTTATCCAGGAAATTGATTGTTGAATCATAGGGAAGACACCTGCCTAGCTTTAGATGCTTCTGATAGGTTCCTAAGCTGGACATGCTAATTTAAAGTCCCACCAATGGATTGTAAACTGGTACTTACTTCTGTTGAAGCATTATAGAAATACAGGGAAAAGTTAGAGGACACATAAAGGGAATGAGCCATTAGCTTGGAATCTGGTTTAAGTCTCATGCTGGCTGAGATTTAAGAGTTTCAAATACAAATAACAGCAACAAAATCTCTTGTGGAGATTGCCCTGACAGACACAATCTTCCTTTTACTTTAAGATATATTTTTAATTAAGAATGTTAAAATAGCAGCAAGCCATGTCTACAGTCTAGACATATGATCTGGCTTCTCTGTAGGGTAAAAATACCTTGGTACTATTTTGATCTATGTTTCTGTTTTATCAACCTGTAAGCTTGTGCAATACACCTCACAAACCACATGTAATCTCATTTGTTGTATAGTCTGTTTTTTTTTTTTCTTTTACATGCAGCTTTGGTCAATCCATTTAGTGCAAATCATTGTCCTTGTTCATGGTAGGCTGTACTTGATATGCTGAGAATAAGACCTTGAACTGAAATAATAGTAAGACAACTGCAAGAGGGCATATGCAAATGGTTATGAACTCTATCACAGGCAAAGACTATACTCACTAGATCTATATACTTGATCAAATGTATATTCAAATCTTAGTCTCCTCTTCTTGTTGATTAACTTCTTCAGCAGCCAATATCTAGATACTAGTGGGTTTGCTGTGTGCATCCTTGTCTACTTAAAGCCTTACCATGCTGGCCATTCTCTTCTTTGTGTGTGTGTCTAAATAAAAGGAAGTTTCTTATCATGGTGTTTAGTGTAAAGAAGCATTTTTACACATGATTCTTCTCTGATAATTGGTTTTGATTAAGCTTTCCTTATCTATTAGGTCAGTTCTAGTGAACTATGTATATTTTTAAAAGTTTAAGCTTTATCTACTTATAAAAAGTATATGTAGAGCATCTCCTAAATGCATGACTTCTGCATTTTTCTTTTATTATTTTATTTAAAATGTTTATGTATGTGTAGTGTGATTACAGGGGTTCACATGTATAGGCAAGAGGCATACCTCAGATATCATTCCTTTGAGGATATCTACATTACTTCTTTTAGCTAGGGTCTCTTCTTGACCTGGATCCCACTCTAGGTAAGCTGTCTAGTGATTCTCAGGGATCCATCTGTTTTGCCCACCCAGTGCTAAAATTACAAATGAGTGCCCCTGAGACCAACTTTTCTTTTTTCATGGCTTCTGGGGATCACATTTAGGGCCCTCAACTTGTGTAGCAAGTGCTTGACTGAGTTACTCTGCTACCCTCCTCTGTTTATTTGAACATGAAACAAACACATGTGACGAAGCCAAGTGACCTTGGATTAAATTCTCAATGCTGTCCATGTATGTTTGGCATTGCGTACGTCATTCTCCGCTCATGGAGGTGTGATGGTACAGGCAGCCCACTTTCCCGACTTCCCACACTAACACTGCACTTGTTAGCCCTTCAGTCACCACTGGAGCATGAAAAAAAGCCTTAGCCTTTCAGTCTGCATTTTCCTCATATATACAAACCATGAAAGAGTGCAATTTTTGATTTATACTTTTATGTTTAGAATAATAGCTATTGAAACTGAGCTGAAGAAAATCCTGAAATCAATGTGAAACATTTGTTAATTCTGCAAGATTCCATATATTTCAACAGCAGAAATACCAGCACTAGGGGTGTAGTTCAGTGGCAGAGTATATGGCTACTACACATGGAATCTTGAAGGACATGTAATGTAATGTAAGTACAATGACCTCTCCTTGCCCGTGTTTTTGCTTTCTGTGGTTTCTGTAAGCTAGAGTTCCCCACATTCTGAAAATATTATTTGGAACGTTTCATAGGTGTAAATTACTTCATACAATTCATAGGTGTAAATTACTTTCTTATGGCATATCATCATACTATTTGTTTTATTTTATTACTGTTATCATAAATCTCTTACTGTGCCAAATTTATAAATTAAACATTTTAGTAGAAATGTATGTATAATCAGCCCTCCATACTTGCAAGGTCAGCTAGTCTTGCCATATATTCAGCCAATCATGGCTCAAAAATGTTTGAAAAAATCTTATCCATACTAAACAATACAGAGTGATTCTGCCAATATTCTCTATAAATAAGCTTAACAGCTACTTACACATTATCTTTAGTGTTATAAGCAATCTACAGCTGATAGTACATAGGTGGATAATATGAAAATCGTATGCAGTTTTATGAAACTTTGGTAATTGCAGGGTACCCTGGCCAATGAAGCTAGTGGCCCCCAGAAGCCAAGGGACAACTATATAGAGAAATAACAGCCAGTGGAAATCTTAAGAAACCTGAGGTCTCCGACATTCACTGAGGTTTAAACACATCCTCTGCAAACAGAGAGGAGCCACTGTATTTCATATACAGAGCATCTTTGCCTTGCAGAATGTTGGAAGTTTCCACCTGGCAAAAGAGCATTTTGGGAAAGGCTGCAGTAAACTATAGGATTTGAACACGGAGGGATTTGTGGGAATCAGGAATAAAGCCAAGACCAGATCAAGGTCAAATATCCTGAGTGCAGGGGAAATGTCTGTCTCTGAGCATTGGGGAATGGGGGTTGGGGAGAGGAAGCAAACCAATGTAAATTATTTGTTTTCACACACTCTCTCTGGGACCTTTGATGTGTTCAAGAATATAAGGTTTAATTTGCCAGTTAGAGTCTTTGATTTCTGTATATTTTATTACTCTCTGAGCTCAGGTCTTGTGTGCTAGAAGGAATGCACAGAGTGTTCTCTTGCCTGGTTTTCATCTTGTTCATGCAGATGACATCCCCCCTCCCAGGTCACTAAAACAAGGGTGGAGGTGTCTCTCTGGCTGTAAGACTGCCCTTTCCAGCCACTGAAAAAATAAACACAGGTGCTGGTGTCTGGACGCCCTGCTGCATGGTAATCATCATAGAGACACACAAGCAGGGCCCAGCCTGCTAAGGCTGCAGGACTGTGTCTAAGGAACACAGGACCTAACAACCCGCCATCCCTGTCTTAGAAAAGTGTTCATGGCCCAGGGTCTCACATAAGTTAGTTTCTTCTCTTTGCTCATGAATAATCAATCATAATGTAATTGTGATATTTCGTCACTTATTTTTCCCTTTCTCACTTGTGTTTAACTTGTCGTTTCATATATTATGTGTACTTGTTCATTCTCTCCATGTGACCTCTGAGATGATAAGTCTGTGGAAATTTGTTTTCTCTTGTCTGCTCTACATGTCATTTGTAACAAAATAATGTGCAGGGAGCCCCAAAAGATGTCAGGCATCTTCGCCATACTGTGAATTACTCTTTTTCTTAGAGAAAGATCATGCTTGACCATTTCTCATAGGATTTACAGATAGGCATTTAACTGTTGTAAAAAAAAATAGGATATACTTTACCTATCATTTAAGCAAACACGGTATGTAAATGGCTCAAACTCAAGTAAAGAATGACTTTTCCACTCATTCTGAACACATCAGATTTCTAATATCCCTATTTGCTTGGCTTTGTGTATATGTTCTCTATGGAAAATTCTGGTGCCATCAGATTCAGCCTCTCCCATATATGCTTCTCAGTAGAGCCTCTGACTTTTTAGCCTAAAAGACTTTATTATTTTACCAGATGTCTTATTTGACTGGTAAGTAGGAGAAAATTAGTTTCTTTTTATTGATTAACAGTGGTGAATACTCAATCATTGAAGTGTTTGCTGATATCAAACTGTATTTAAATTATTTTATCCTATACACAAGTAATGCATAATTTGTGTTAGGAACAGAAAGCTTATCTGGGCCTCTTGTCTAAAATTCAGGTGTGTTTTATGCAAATAGCTACTCTTAAAACTCACTTGAAAGTCTCTGGGACATGTTCCAAGTTTGGATTCTCTACTGGGAGCCTGCTGTGTAGGCAGTGTGCCATCCAACCCTCTTGCAAGTGGCTCAAAGCAAGTCCTTGGTGTCACCTTTGATTTATCCCTGCCTGGATACATCCTCCCACTAAAATAGTCCAGCATTAGCATTTGAGAGCTGAGTAGGAGCTTGAGAATCTGGGACCAGTCTGCCTACCTCTTGGACACAGCGAAGACCCTCGGTTCTATGACTTTACATCTCTCTATCTTCCTCTGAATGTTCTCTGAGATTTCATTTTTCTCTAGTTTCACTAGAGAGATCTGTTACTAGTAATTTTTAAAATGTCATGTCCTAATTATTTGTCCTTACTTTATTTTCCTCATATGTATCAACACTTGATGGGCTGATTGTGCTCCCTGGTATTAATATGGTTGAGTCCTTGTACTTAGTGTCTCAGTATATTATTGAATTTGACCAGGTGTCTGAAAAAGGAACTTAGGTAAATTATGTTGGTTGTAATGGTGTTGCCGTGGACTCAATGTCAGTGTCCCTCTGAAGTTCATATGTTGAAACATACTACCCAGTGGGATAGTTTTTGGAGGTAGGCTCTCAGGAACGGGGTTAGTGTTTTTATAAAGATACTCTAGTATGTGAGGATACAGCTAGAATACAGCCATCTATGAACCAGGAAATACAACCTTGCTATGGGTGTATTGATAAAAAAACAAAAGAAACAAACAAGCTAGTTTTGATGATGTCTTGATCTCCAACTCCCAAGACTCTAGAATTACAACAAATGGCTATGTTACCTAATCTATGCTATTTTTAAAACAGAAGCCCAAACTTCTAAGAAAAGCATGCCAGAAGAGTAAGTATACAGGCATTGAGGATCAACTCTCCCTATATATATCATATGCTGGGATTAAAGTCAAGGTATGATGCAAAGGTACTAACCACCACTTAGCTAGACTTCCCCCTGTATCCAGCAGAGTGATGGCCTTCTGATTGAGACTGTCTACTAGATGATTACAACCCCCAGTGTGTATTTACCATCCGAGACAGGCCTTGTCTGGCCTCTAACACTTGTTCTGCCTCCTTAGTGAGCAGGCATTTACAACGTTAAACATTCCTGCAAACCAATTATGTTAGCAGAAGTGGCAAATACAGGAGATGCTTTCCAGGCATGCCTGTTCTATGTCTGTCTGTCTTGGCATTTTGAAAAACAACTCTACAATCTCCTTAGACAAGTACACAACATGCACTCGGACATTATCTCAAGCAGACATATATAAGTCCTTTACTCATGAGACTCCAGAATATTCTGAAATTGTCTGCATTTAGTTTTCTCCTTCCCACAATTGTCCTGGACCCAGATCTTAAAGAGAAAAGCATACTATAAGAGGTCCTGAAGATTTTGGCAGCAAATCAGTAAACTTATACTGTTTTATAGTTTGAATATGAAGTGTTCCCTCAAAGACTCTTCACGTTTGGAAGGCCGGGTCCCTGGTAAAAAAGCAGTGTTCAGAATGAGTTTGGAGGAAACAATAGGTTCAGGGGGCTCTGACTTGCTGAATGGATTATTCCCTTGATAGATTTCTAAAGTGGCACAATGGGTGCTTAATTAAAGAAAGCACGTCATAGAAAGTATAGCCTGAAAAGATACACTTATGCTAATACCTTCACCCTTTTTCTTTGGCTTGTCCTCCTGCTATGATGGTCTCACTATGGACCCAGAAACATGGAACTAGTTGGCCATTGAATAAAATTCTGTAACTGAGTGTAGTAGTTTGAATAAATGACCCCATGGACTCATGTGTTTGAATGTTTGGCCCATAGTAAATGACACCATTGGGAGGTGGGGCCCTGATGGAGTAGGTGCACACTTGTTGGAGGAAGTGTGTCACTTTCAGTTCTCCTATGCTCAAGCTACACCTAGTGTGGCACACAGACCCCTTCTGCTTCCTTTGGATCAAGATGTAGAGCTCTCAGTTCCTTCTAGAGAACCATATCTGCCTGGGCTCTGCCATGCTTCCCACTATGATGCCAATGGACTAAACCTCTGAAACTGTAAGCCAACCCCAAATTAAATGTTTTCCTTTATAAGAATTTGCTGTGGTCATGGTGTCTCTTTACAGAAAAAAAATCCTAACTAAGGCATTGAGGAATGGTGAAACTCACCTTGTCTTGAGTTGAATCAAATAAATTCCTCTTCTCTTAAGTAGTTTTACAGTGACAAAAGTTTAACTAACAACACATCACCTGTGCCTTTTGCAATAGAGAATGATTCTGCAATTTCGTGGTATTTACTGTCTCTTAACTGAGGGCATTCCCTTCCAAACCTATTTCTGGGGTTTGCATCAAAACTAACAAAGAAACAAAAATTGATTAAACAACCTTTTTGGGACTAGGAAGAGATTAGAGAGGGGGCTACAGCAGGGATACAAAGTTAATAAATTGAAATAAATAAATAAATAAATAATGACCTTTTGGGACTAGTAATTCCTTACCACCAGAAGGTCATATTTTATTGACAGAATGGTCGGACATTAGATCATGGCCACTGTGGCTAACCCTGAAATTCTATTCACATTAAGTCAGGGCAGGTAGGAGGTTATTTTGAATCTTGTATTTGTAGTAGAAGCCATATGATCTGTTGAAATCCTGCTGTCACTGTCCTTCAACCCAAAGGACTATACTCTGTCATAGCAGTGACAATGTACCTCAGCGCTTTGGATGACACTGGAAAAGACGGTCTGTGAAATCAGCAGCTATGAATCTGGTTGGAGGTTTGTGCTCATTTTATTGTGTGATGCTATGTGATACCATTCTGTGATATTTGTCTTCTGCATAAACAATAGGGTGAGAAGCATGACATATTGCACTTACTCCAGCATTCTGACTGCCTCCAGTCTCTAATCCTGCTGTTCCCCTCCTGTGCCTACCATAGACATTCATAAGAGGGTACTCTTCTGCAGCTGACTTATTGTCTCCCAAGTTCGTCATGGACATGACATCCTTGAACAATGCTGCCTTTTATGTATATGTGTGTGTGGAGGAGTGAGATACACAGCCCTTGGATAGCGATCACTTCCCTACAGTATTTTAACGTTAGGTCTCATTATCTGTTTGAGGATTGGCTGTTTTTTCCCCTAGACTTAAGTACCTGAGTTGTGGATCTTTTGCTGTCTACCCTGTTATTTTAACCTCAGTGGAAATTCTTACCTCACCCATGCCAGTATGGTTTCAGATAGGAGATATACACATACATACATGTATATAATGAGAGGGTCCAGCATGCGAGTGTTACCGAGTGTGCCTGTAGTTTAAATCTTCTTTCCCAGCGGATACTTGTGGAAATCAAGAAGCATGTCTACACTGGTGAAAATGCTCACAGAAAGTGATCCTGGGAAAATGATGCAAACTTTGGTAAAAACAGTTTCCAATATACTATACTTTCTTTTATTCATATATACATATTAGTTGGTGATGGAGGAGTCAGAATATCTGTTTGTCTGCCCATTAGACACCAAATATGCTCAAATATTAAATGGAGCCTATCCACTAGGCACTTTCAAAGCCTGTAACATTGTTGTTATTGTACTTATTATATGATGAGAACACCCCAACTGAGCATTGCCCAGGTCTTTTCTAACTACTTGTAGCAACTTACTCATTACAGATAGTTGTGAGCCACCATATGGTTGCTGGGAATTGAACTCAGGACCTCTGGAAAAGAAGCCAGTGCTTTTGACCCCTGAGCCATCTCTCTATCCCAACAGCTTATTCATAATTCTGGTATCTTTGATAGTTTCATTGCCCTCTTGACATTGACTGAGATACTGTTCTGACGAATGAGCAATGGGTGCTCTCCTAAGACATTCACTCTGTGGACACAGTACTGCTTAGATATGGGTTATGAGGATTAAGAAGTCTAAACCATATGGTGTACTTATGGTTATGGTAATTGCTTGGTAATCATGACTTTCCTACTGTCATTGTCACCAGATCATTTCTATGCCATCACCATTATAATATTATCATCTGCATTAGTAAAATGATTACTATTATCCACACCATGATTACTATGACCTCCAGAAACTCTACTATCATCATATCGCCACCAACACTGTCACCAATGCCATCTCTGTTGTGGCTTGCCTTCTAAGAATACATGCTGGAGGCTGGATTCATGGGTGTTTTGGTGATATGGCTATAAAGAGGTAGGTCATAATGAGAGGTCCTTAGGTTGGTTAGGGATATGCTATCAGAAGGGATACTGTGGCTCCAGAGTCTCTCTGGTTTCTTGTTTTGCACCTCCCCTTTATATATGCCACCTCACCATGATGTGACACAACCAAGAAGAACCTTATCAGAGCTGTGCAGGTACCAGTTGTGTGCCCTTGATCCTTCAAAGCTGTAAGCTAAACACATTTCTGATAGTGTACTGCTGTAATCCTCATAACCATTTTCATTGTTACCATAACCACTTCTTCATCACTATCAGTACTGACCATCACCACCACAGCCAGCTATTTATTTTATAATTATACACATGAGTTTTTGCTTTCTTGCATCTTATCTGACCCCACTGGTTCTCTGTAGTCTATATGGGCTTCAGTGGCCCACCCTGTCCACAGGTGTGTGTGGGGGGTGGGTGAAAGTCAGAGACTGGAAAAAGGAGATCCTCTCTGAAGCTCCAGGGTGGTCCCTGAGAAAACAGTGCCTGCAGTGGCTGGGATGGAAAAACTAGTGACAGAGGAAACCCACACCCATCTGTGAACTCCCACTGATTGAGCAGAGCCTCTTGCCTATGTCATGGGAGGAACAGGGGGATGGGGCTGTGCAAACAACAATGCAGCCCAGCAGACCCACCACATCACCTCTGTTTAAGGCCCTCTGAGAAGATTTGCTTTTATTCCTCATCACAGACTCTTCCTTTCCCTTGGGCTCATCTCAGCAGGTTGACCCAGTGTGAAAATCTTTCTTATGTCAGCTTTTGTACTCACAGATTCTGAGCCCTCTTCCCCTTTCCAGATTTCTTTCTGTCTCATTCTGCTTCTTCCCCTTTGACCCTTCCTCATAGATGTAGCCAGCTGTGTTTACTACCACCCAGCTGTGTTTGCCTCCACTTTGTTGCCTGATCCACAGACCCTAGAGTTACATGTCAACTGGGAATAAATGTAAAAGACTGACATCAATTAAGGTTCAAATAGAGCATTTGGATTGACATTTCTTTCTGCTAACAATGGTGAAGCAGAAACCCCATGGAGCTTATCAGGAGCGATGTAGTATCATATGGCCTCAAATATCTTTTTGAACTCAGATGTTTATGGAAACAAATCAAGATATAATTACTAATTTTTATATTTAGGAATAAAAATGAAACAATTGTTCTTTGTCTACTAGCAATCTTTGATTCCCACAGATGTCACAGGAGACAATCATCCATGTAAGAAAAGAAGTATGCAATACCATTCATGTTCATTGGCATGTGTTTACTTTTCATTGTTGGAGAGCATCCTAGAGTGCTTTCTGTTGTTGTGATAAATACTATGACCAAAACTAACCTGAGAATGTGTTTATTAGAGCCATTCATTGAAAGAAGGCAGGGTATGAGCTCAAAGCAGGGACCTGGAGTCAGGGACTGCAGCAGAGACCACAGGTAAACTCTGCTCATTGTCTTGCTCTCTGTGGTTTGCTCAGCTTCTCCTCTTACAGTCTAGGTCCACCTTCCCAGGGGTGGTACTGCCCTCACTGGGCTGGGTCCTCTTATATCAATCAGAAATTAATCATACACACAAGCCTGGTTAATGGAAGCTATTTCTTAACTGAAGTTCTCTCTTCTCAGTATGTAAGGTTTGTGGCAAGTTGACAAAAACTGTGGTGAGGACTGGTTGTGAGGCTTCAGACGTGCTAAGCATATTGTCAGGTAGACAATGGTCCCTAGCCATGTAACTGTATCAAATAATTTTGAATTACACATCACCTAGATACAATGATTGAGTCATAGAAAACATAAGGTTAGAGGATATTATTCAGGACTGCTGCAGATGTATGTCTTCAGCCATGTGTAGTGGCTCAGAAAATGGGGAAAATGTTTCTTCAACAAATCCATTTATGGGAAAGAGAGATGGAGAGAGAAGGAAAAAATACTTTTCATGTTAAAAGAGAACATTGGGAACCATTATTAGCAATTTCTAACATGGAGCTCATTTGAAAAATAAGCACAGAAATAAAGAGACATTCAGAAATACCCAAGCATCTGAATATTGGATGGCATTAGGAATAATTGATAATTTAATTTTAGAATGACTGTCTGTGCTTTTTTAAGAAGAATATTTGTTGTTTAAAAGAATATGGTAAAGTGTTTTGAGATAAGTGACCGGATGCTGGGGAACTGCTTCGTCATAATCTGAAGGGAACTAAGGGTAGATGGAGGGTTTGAGACTGTTAAGATGGCTGACTGCTATAAAAAACAAACAACAACAAAACCCAACGCTTTAATTTTTTTCCTTTTTCCTTTTCTCTGTTCTAGAATGTCCATATTAAATGTAAAATGATAACGTTTACCTGGTAAGAGAGACGCCAAGATCAAGACATTAGTTTTTCCAGGGTGAGCTCCGTGCTATTGCACTCTGGCTGTGCCTATCCCCATTGTTCCTCAAAATGTGGGAGATTCAACTGCGTAATTTGTAGTAATAGGGAACAATGTCTATTCAGAAAATAAAATAATGATAGTAAAATGAACAAGATACAAGGAACAAAAAGGTAGACAGGGATAACACCCACAGCCTGATAGTAAAATGAACAAGATACAAGGAACAAAAAGGTAGACAGGGATAACACCCACAGCCTGATGGAGCAGAGCCTGTATGTAATTCAAAGTCTGAAGACAAGCCAAATCAACAGGTGGAATGTTTGTACTACTCAAATGATGAGTTATCAGACGTTGATGACTGATACTCAGAGGGGGCTTTACATGACCTTGAACTTATAAATAATGGAGTTTATGAGCTTACAAATTAGGAAATCAGTGATGGCTGGACTAAATTCGTCAATTAAAATAGACTGATGTCTTATGGGACGCACAGAAAAAAACTAAACTACCCTGGTAGAGAAATGCTTGCCTGTGTTTTATGATGAGGCCATCACCAGAAACACAATTATGAAAGCAGAGGTGATTAAGCCACTTTCAGATCACTGGAATAGGAGTATTCTTTAGCTAAGGAGAAGTACTCTTAGGTTGCAGTAGCCAGGCACTGTGGTATCAAGTCCTGTCTGATGTATTAATGAGGCAACTTGGGCTGGAAGTCTCCCCTGGGCTGAGTAATGAGCAACTACTAATGTCTGCTGTGGACATGGAACATGCAGCCCCTGTTTATGTCTGCCCATCAAATAATTCTACCAATGCCTAGAACAGCATTTTCAAGTGCGGACCCAATGGGAGAGGCATGGTTGATCCGTGACAGTGTTAAAACTGGATAAGATCTCTCTCTCTCTCTGTATGTGACTGAATGGTTTTGTATGGTATGTGCAAAGCCCTGGGTTCAATATCTAGTAATCCACACAAACAGACACAGACAGACAGATCCACGCACATGCACCTGCACACAGGAATTAGTCTTAAAATCTCAGCTATGGCCCTTATCAACTATACATAAGGAAACAGGCTTTGGGATCAATTTGGAACCAGGCTCAAAGATGTGAACCCTGGCCAAGGTCAGAGAAGTAAAGATGATGGTCGATCAGAGAGACAATGAACAGAGGAAGAAAGGTAACTTTGCAGCCCAAAGGGATGTTGGGAGCTAGAGGGACATACACAAGGCTATGTAGTTTCAAATGAGCCTGAAGCTTGGGCAGAGACTTTTCTGAGATAATGTGGGAGGCAGACTTCGTGGACAAATTTTGGCTGCCGGGTTCAGGTAGGCCTTGTCTCAGGAATTGCTACCTACAGTAATGCCCAAGCCTAAAGGAAATCAGGATGTGCACCAACTTCAGAGGGTTTCTGAAGACCAGCATGTGATCCTGTTTGAGCAGTACCATGGGAACAGCTGGGCTCTGGATGGCTGCAGGGTTTGCATCTGAGCTTGGTTTCCAGGACAGCTTTCTCTGGTGGGGGCAGGGCAGAGGAAAAGGTGCACCATGGAATGGTTGTTTTGCAAGGCTGCATCCAGTCCTCTGAGAGAAGCTAGCAGGGTTCTTTAGGCAGCTCCCAAGACTGCTTGAGGTTGAGCTGCAGTACCCTTTGGAAATAAATCTGCGGCTACCACTTCCATCTAGTGGTAACTGAGATAAAACACAGGCCACAAATGGCAATGACTGCCTAAGAAAGGCCTCTATTGTAGCAAACCTGGTTGTTCTCACCCAAACTGAAGGACAAATTGCCTTCCAGATCAGCAGCCTGACCCTGAAAAAAAAGCTATATGCCATCTTTACCTAAAGTATGAAAAACGTGAGGGCCATACAGCTTCTGGGGCTCACTGGCTGCTTGAAGCAACCACTCCTGGGACCTAAAGAGAAGCAGTGTCTAATGTTTTCCTGGAATCTGAAGCTATGCAAAGAGCACCTAGATAGGCAGAGAAGACAAACAAATGAACAGATAGACCTTGGTCAGGCAACTATTTATGATGAAGCAGTAAGTGAGGCCTAAATAATATAGTCAAATTGTTCAATACACATTTTCATTTCTCAGTCTTTGCTTTGAGAAAACCTTTATCTCATGATTGTTTGGCAAGAGAACATCAGAATAATGTTTTATGTTAATTCACTTACTTTGGTTTCCCTAAAGAAAAAGTCTCTAAGGGCAGACAAAGGATTTTTGGGCTTCTCATTCTAGCCCCACATAGCTGTGGTTCTAACCAGTCCCCCGAGTAAGCATCATTCCGATTCTCTGCAGAATATGCCTATTGCTCAGGCTTCATTTTCCTTCTTTCTTCAAAGGGAGACATTCTGTGCTCTTCATTATTCCCCATTTGCTTCTTAGATGATTTATTTTCCAATTGCCAACAGTTATCGATCTGTCTCTCGAACACCCAACAGCCATCTGTGAGTCATTGACTTTTGGAGCCCAAAGGGCATCTATTTAAGTCCATATCTCAGTACAACAATGAATCATCTTTGAGACCTTTGGACAATAGGCACCCTAACTGGTTAACTGTTTTGGGCTATTATAACATTATTTTACAGAGTCAGGAGTATCTTAGACTGTTCATTCCCCCGCTGGCTTGCTCATATACCTGCTTCTTCTTGTAATTAGCCTTCACTGTTCAGTAGCATCATGGGGTAGCCTTCTTTGTCTACTCTAAATGGAGGGAATGCTTCTGCTCACTCTATCTCATGTCTTTGTTTCTGTTTTACTTTATTTTAGCATTTATTTTTGTCCAGTTACTTAATTTAGCTTTGAAGACAAATTTTATTCATTCTTTAAACCAAACTCTATTAAGTAAAAAATCACCCTACCTCACTCTATTCCTGCTACTGTAGCAAAATCTCTGAGAATAGATAATTTACAGAAAATGGAAATTATTCTTCCAAGATGTATATTTTTTAGGTTCAATATCAAGGCACCAGCAGATATGGAGTCTGGTCATGATGCTGCCATCTTGAAAGAAGAGAGAGTATATAAGAGATCAGTGCTGTGTGCTCACCTGGCAGAAAGGATGGATGAACGTGATAGCTCCCTGAAGCCTCTTTTATAAGAGCATGATTTATGCTTTCAGTCCATGAAAGAAGAGCTCATAGCCTCATCTCTTTCCCAAAGCCCCCATCTTCTAGAACCATTGTTTCTGTGATTATATTTCAGCATACATGTTTTAGAGAGACATGTATCAAAACCATTAGCATCTTCAAATAGATGGAATTTCTTTTAAAATCTAGAACAATTATTGCAAGCAATTCCTACACACTTTAGTCTGTGTTTCAAGTAGCTGCCATTGCTCTGATGTTTCTATGTGCAATGACTCTTGATTTGTGTTTCCAAGTAAGCCTGTCTTGGTGTCTTCTGAAAGGAGATAGCAAGCAATTTGATGTTAATATTTGATAATGACTTTTCTGCAGTGTCACACAGGTCTTTACTTCCCACAGAATGTGCATGTGTTATACCACAATCCTTAGCTTCCCTATACAGAGATAGTGGACATGTTTGGGCCAATGGACTGATTAAGTTGTGTAAGACCTAACAATGTACTCTCAAGATCTGTATTCCTTTGTGTTGGTAACCTTGGTGACTATGCTAGAAATAAATTATTAGTGTTGTGTTAGTAAATGTAAATCAGCATGATTTGTGTTCTTTCCCAGTATTATGTTACTATATACTATCATTGAATGTAGAGGTGGGAGGAGACATTAAAATCTGGCTGTGGTAAGCCAGCATGAGCTCACATCAAAGTCACCTGGATACAGAGTTATAGCATGTAGAAATTATATGTGTGAAAGCAAATGTTTATGTACTAAACCTCAGGGATTGTATTTGTTACTGAAGGTCAAACAGGGCTTTTGATTGTGATCTCAATATTTGGTACAGTATTTGAGATTTCCAGTGTTCTAAAAGACTGGAGAACATATTTTCAAAACCTTTTTCTTGAAGTGTTTTGGTGTGGTATAAAACAAATACTGAAAAAAGAATATGTCATGGCCTAGGAATGTAGCTTAGTGGAAGAGCAATGCTAACCATGTGCATGGTCTTGGGTTTAATTCTCAGTAACAGACACACACACACACACAGACAAACACAGACACACACAGAGACAGCCACACTCACACAGACACACACATACAGAGACACAGAGACAGAGTGACACAGACAAAGACAGACATAGACACAGACACACAGGCACAGACACATACACACACACAGACATAGACACAAACAGACACATGCAGACATAAATACAGGCACAGGCAGATACAGAAAGAGCATGTACACACACACACACACACACACACAGAGGGAGAGAGAGGGGGAGAGAGAGAATATCTTAGGTGAGTTCTCTCTCATTCCCTCTATACTTGTAATTGTTTTTTATACTGACTGGAAGGAGGAAGGATACTTGAAAAAGAAAGAATTTTGCTGACTACTCACATACCGTTGTTTCCCTCAAAGAATAAAGCCTCAGATGTTATGCTTGGGAGGCACAAGCCAGAAAGAATGTGCTTGACCCCAGGCCCAGGAAAGAGCCACATTTTTTCACATGTGTGGGCTTGGAGCTGTGATCTGGGAACCTTGTGGAGAACGTGAGGTATGGCTGGCAGTCTGTTGGAGACAGAGAACCCCTAGAGCTTTCATCAGAGGCCCAACAGAAGAACCAGCTTATTGCCACCTTCCCAGTCCAGTTTCCAAGGCTGCCGATGTTATTTGTCTGTTCAGAGATTCACTAATCTGACAATGAATGCAATTTTAATAAGTGGCTTTATTTAGATACTGGACTGACCAGCACCTGGACTACACCTGAGACTGTACCCCAGATGCAGCATTTAGCCAAAAAAGCTCAGGCTGGTTTACAAAGACAAACCCCACAAGATTACATATATTCTGCCTGCATAAAGGCAGGGGCTAATTTTAAAAATATGTCTTGCAGTTGTCCTGGTTATCTTTTGAGCAGACTAAGCAAGCTTGATTACAAAAGCAGAAATAGTACTTAACCTTATGACCTAGTATTTTGCAAGAGCAGCAAATTCTTACAAGATCAGTCCATTTAAGAATAATCTTCAACATCTGAGGGGAAAGGGTAGTGAGCTGCTAGGATACAGGCAGCTTGTGTAAGCTAGGTAGGAGCTTACATGTTAAAATCAGTTTTGCTTTTCAGTCTCCCAAGCGTAGTAAGTTTAAACTTTAAACATAATGTTAACCATCACATCGAAAGGCCTAAAAATAAAATGAATATTTAAGGGAAATTTGGGAAATCTCCAGTGACTCTGGTTTAATTTAAACAATTTATCATGCTGTTTTAGCAAGAGAAATCATACTTGAAATACAGATTGTTAGTAAAGCTACACTTTTGTACATAAGAGTTTTGTGGAATGAAAATAGTGTCCCCACCATAATGGTACAGTCTTGCTCACTGCTTGTGTTTGTTTTCTATTGCTGTGTGACAAATTGCTATAATTTAGAAGCTTAAACAATGTACATTTGTTATCTCATAGTGTCTGTGGGTCAGAAAAGGGAGAGCGGCTTAGCTATTTCCTGAGCGTAGGATGTCAGGAGGCTGCAATTAAGTTATTGGCTGGGTCTGGCATGTCCTCTGAGACACTGGGTTCCCTTCCACGCTTGCATGGCTATTGGCAGAATTCATTTCTTAACAGCTCAATCAACGAAGACAAAGCTACTCATGCAAAGGTGACTATGTCCCTGGAGACTGATGGTTGGAACAGGGAGTGGGTAGAGAGCAGATTGCATGCCAACGTAATTTACACTAAAATGTCCTTGAGCCTTTGATTCTGTAATGGAACAATAAGATGATAAAAAAAAAGTCTCCTGAAAATCTGAAGATTTATGTTGTTCCCCAGGTTAAAGGACTGAGACATGGATTTTTATTCTTCATCCCTTTGAAAATCTCCCTTCCTAATTAGCTCCTCACAAAGTATTCTACTATTTCTTTAAGCAAAGTAACTTTCTAGATTGAGAATCAAAGATAGCTGAAATCCCTTATCTCATGGACTCTCTGTGAGAAGAGGAATTAAGAAGCTTAACATCAGAGACTGATGGAAAACACAGCCATGTTCTTCTGTTGAAGGGACAGGAAGGTTCTGCTTCCAACCTCTGAAATCAGGCACCAGGTGGAAGAGATGATGAAGGAACCTGCTAGTGCTTTGGGCTTTGGGCACTGATGGGAATGTGCTGGGTGCCTTCTAAGGTTCATCTCTGGTCTCTGGTACATGTGCTCAGCCTCAGTAGAGTGAAAGGCAAAGACTGAGCCCTGATCAGAAGTCCTTGCTTCCCGTCTAGTGTCTGATTCTGAATACACACTCACATCCACCAGATTAGCCTGGAAGATAGGCAAAAAAGCTAAAGAGAGTGAGTAGGAGAGGACAGGAATTACCAGTTCATGATGGAATTTGTGGGAGTGGTTGTCATCAACAGCAGCACAGAGCACCATGTGACCTTGGGAGTGAGTTGCCATGGTTGGCAGAAGACAAGAAAAAGGAGAGGTTAGCAGTTGAGAGATGAGACTACCTAAAGGCCAGCTGTGTATATAGAGAGAAGTAAGCAAGAATTATTCTCGGTGTTTTAGCTAATGAGAGCATGCCAAGCGCTAAACTACTCATGGAACACTGTTGTGTAGTAGTTTCCTCTAGATCAAAATACTTCATTCTAGTTAATTAAGACAGTAATCAACTAGAAAATAGTTTCAGGAAGTCCCTGAAACTGACTAGATTCACTACCCACCCCCAGTAAACAATTAATATTGCTGAGACTCACTCTCAGACAAACAAAGCTGCAAAGAAGACTCTTACCTTGGCTGTCATTTTTGAACCATTTTTGTTGCTTGTTCAAATATACCAAGCAAGTAAAACATGAATATGTTGTAATGGTTAGCTTTAATTATTGTCTTGGCCACAACTTAGAATCACTTAAAGGGAAGTCTCAGTGAAGATTTGCCTATGACAGTGTCTGTAGAGGTTTTATTGTTGTTAATTGATTTGAGAAGATCCAGCCTACTGTGGTTGGTACCATTCCTTAGGCAGCAAGTTGTGGGGGTGATATAAAATATTGGAGAACTCAAGATGAGCACAAGCAAACAAGTAAATATGCATGCATATGTACATACATACATACACACACACACAATTTGCCTCTGTTCTTGACTGTGGATGTGGTGTAAATAGATTTCAATTTTGTGCTTTGATGTTCCCTCATGAAGAGTAAAAACTGAAGCAAAATAAATCTGTTCTTTCTGAGATTCCTTTTTGCCAGGGTATTATTTTACTATAGCAACAGAAACAAAACTAGAAGGTATGTCATTGAGGAAAATAGAGCAAAGCAACTCAGGTATGGTCATTGGATGTTTAGTAAAATCTTAACACAAAATCACATTTGTCTTGTATCTGTTCTGTTACAGGATATTTTCTTTTCATATTGTCTTTTGGTAGGTTTCTATTTCTTCTGAGAGCTTCACTTATTTTTAAAATAAAATTTTTGATTGTGATTAAACACATGTAACAGAAGTTTCTGTTTGTGACAGTTAACTTTTTGTGTCAGCTTGACAGTATCAGGTAAGGCTCACATATTTGGTATATGTTTCTTTGAGGGTGTTTCTAGATGAGATTGACATTTTAATTAATAACCAGAGAAGCTTATGTCTTTTCTTGATGATGTAGGCAGGCCTCATTTAATCAGCTGAAGGTGAGAACAGAACACCAGGCTTCCTCTTCTCTCCAGTAATAAAATTCTACCTGCCTGATGGCATAGGAACAAAAACATTTTCTCAGGTCTGAAGCTTGTAGTCTTTGGGTTGAAATTTACACTATCGGCCTTCCAACTTGCCAACTTCAGGTCTTAGGACTTGGCCTCCATGATCTAATCTTCCTGTTTACAGACAGTTGTCACTGTTTCTTTAGAGAATTGCAATTAAGACAGCATTTTATTCATTCTAACATACATTTCACTGACATTAATAGCACTTACATAGTTGTGTGTGTTGCTGTCAGCACTATTTGTACACCAAACTTTTCACCTTGCAGAAATGAAACTCTTATCTGAGGTGTTTGAATGAAAAAAATATTTCCTACAGTCTTAGGCATTTGGATACTTGTAACCAGTTGGTAACACTATTTAGTGAGATTTAGGTGGTACAGACTTGGTGTAGGAACAAGGTCACTATGGCAGGCCTTGGTAGCTTTCCAGCTTTTTCTCTTTCATTTTGTACTTGTGCTTAAGAGGTAAGCATTCAGCTTTCTGTTCTTGACACTGCCTGCCACTCATTGCTGTGCCTTCTTGCCACAATGGACTTTTATTCCCCTGGAACCAGACGCCAAAATACACTCTTTATTCTATAAATTGCCTTTGGTAATGGTGTCTTATCACATTATCACAGCCAGGGAAAAGTAACTAATACAATACTATTTTTTTTGCATACAGGTTCTTTTATTAATAAAAGAAAGGAATAAGTTCTTCTCTTTAACCTGTATTTTTACAGTAGATAAACAAATAAGTGACATTTAATACTTGAGTATAAATACATGAGTTACTCCTTCTATGCTTTAAAAAAATTTGGTTTTTGAAAGTTGTTTTTTGCAGTAACTTACTTTGTCAAGCTGTTTAGGTGTTTTTATTTTTTCAGTTATTTTTTTCTTTAAATTTTTTTAACATTTTTATTTTATTTTACATTAATCACAGGTTATGTACTTTGTGTCTCAGCCGTAGCCCCCTCCCGCATTCCTTCCCTATGGCCCCCTCCCTCCCTCATCTCCTCCCTGCCCCTCTCCAAGTCCACTGATAGACTCTACCTAGCAGGGTATCAAAACAAATATTAAGACACATAACCAACCCTTTGGCAGAGTGCAGGGAATCATATGAAAGAAGGGGGAGTTAGTATGACCTGTAGAGGACAGGAGCTCCGCAAGGACCAAATATATCAGGGCACAGGGGTCTTTTATGAGACTGTTTCTCCAACCAAGGACCATGTATGGCTATAACCTAGAACCCCTCTCGAATATAGCAAATGGTAGCTCAGTATCCAAGTGGGTACCCTGGTAAGGGGAACAGGGACTATTTCTGACATGAACTCAATGGCTGGCTCTTTGACCCCCCCCCCTCCAAGGGAGGAGCAGCCTTGCTAGGCCACAGAAGAGGATATTGCAGCCAGTTCTGAAGAAACCTAATACAATACTCTTAAACCTTAACCTCTTTCCTTTCATCTCTCATGTGCTGGTCCTTCAGTCATTAGACATTTACCTCATCTAGACACTTGTAATAAATGAGATGATATAATTTGTGTTCTGTTAGTGGCTTATTTTAATTAGCCTTTTGTCTTCCAGATATCTATGTTGGAGCATCATTGTCAGAATGCCAACATGTCTTCCTTTGCAGATTAAGCAATATTCAAAACTATAAACTGTATAATTTATTTCTCCATTTGTTCTTTAATAAACACACAGTGCTTACATCCTTTTGTTATTGTAAATAAAGCTGTTGTCTTGTGTGTGTGTGTGTGTGGTGTGTACTAAGATCCCTGTAAGTCCCTGTTTTTAATTATATGGTTAGGAGCTGTATCATTTCTTATTCTCTTTAACAGTAAACAAAAATTGTAATTTTTCTACATCCTTGCCTATGTATATTATTTCATTTCATTTTTTAATGGCAGCTGCATTAATGGATTCAAGGTGGTAGAATGTTTAACTTACACGTTTTCACAGGGACTTTATGACTAAGATTTTCCCCCTGCTTATGCCCAAGATATTTCATTCATCTGATTAATTTTTCCACAAAATATGTGATAAATTCCTTGGGTTAAGACTTTAAAAGGATTAAAATTCTTTTCCAATAAGAAGCATGCCCAGTTCTCCAAGCAAGTGTCCTCTTTTCTCAGTGTGATGCTGCTGTGAAGCCACACTCAGGTCTCTGTTGGGTTCCAAACCCAAGAACCTGGCCACTTGCCACTGGCTGAGTGACTACAGAACATGCCCACATGTGCAGTGCTACAGTAGCATGGGCCCTCCCTGGGGGAGCTTTTCTGTGTTCACACTGGCAGGAGACAGTCATCATGTGGTACTGAAACCACAGCCTTGGAGGACCGCCAGGGCCACTTGCCAGTCTCCTGCTGTGAACTCTCTTCTCCAGAAGCACAACAGATGAGGGTGTCAACCCTCTGCCTTGATTTTTCCCTGAACACCAGAACACTGGGACATTTTCAGACTCTTCATTTATTGTGTTAAGATGTAGCAAGAAGTGACAGTTGACTTAATTTGGCGTTTTCTCTTTCTGCCTCCCCTGCTGAGCATGTCTGCATGATCAACTTTTCTCTCCTAGGCTTTATTTCTATTTAAAAAATTCTCACCACTTTTCTCCCTCTATTGACAACTTCTGTCTTTCCTGAATCATTGACATTCATATTTAATTATTACATAGGCTACTATTATGCTGTTTTAAAAATATTTTCAAACATTGCTTTGTACCCCAAACCTTTTATAAATATATTCTTTTTCTGAAAACAGTCTGTTCTTTCCTTCTCCAAGTTATAAAAATAAATCAATGCATCTGTAATCAATTACAGTTTTAAATATGAATTTCAGTACTGTAAGTATTATAAAAGCAATAGGTATGAGGAAAAAGTTGGGTACCCAATAATGTTTAAATTAATTGTGGACATTCTCCCTTTCTAGGATGATAATATTAAAGCTAAAATTGCACAGGTATTGACTGAGTCAGTCTAAGAAGAAGAGGGAATAGGAAGTGATCATTTTTGGCTCTATGAAGAGCACATGCAGAGATTTTTGAGACCAGATTTGTGGAGTGGGATAGAAGGCTGGAGGTGAAGCGTGGCAGAGAGTGGGTAGAAGATGGGGCAGCAGCTGGCACTGTGAAAATGGAGGGAGGAACAGGCCATACTGAGACTATAGACTGTCCTAAAGACAGAGGTTCATCTCCTATTATTAAGTTCCCTGAGGGCAAACTATGAAAAGCAAGTAGAGTGGCCAGTCAGAAAACTGCTGACCTTGTCAGCAAGTCATGCCACCTTAGAATATCACTAGGAGAGTACTTCCCTCATGGCCATCCCTTTGGCAGAGAGACAGAGCACAAGGAGTTTTGACTTCTTAGTTAGTGCCTGTGGGTTGTGAACATGTTCCAGTTGATAGCCAAGTTCCAAGCTCTTTTTTAGTGGGAATTCAGGAATTTTGGTTTCTTTTTTTAAAAGCTTAACTATTATAAGACTATGTTTTAATTTTAATCCCAGTTGTGGGGATATGGGACTGCATTGCAGCAGGTGGCTATCATTTGCCTCATGCTTTAGCAGAGGTATGGTTTTGCTAAATGCAGATAGTTTCTGCAATTGTGTGATGTTTGGAATTCTGGGAACTTTTCAGAGGGTATATAAACACTAGGGTCCCAGGAGGCAGTATGTGTGGTTGTTGGTCACTCAGGGAAGATGGTTGTGGTTTGTTAGTGGTCATGCTTAAAGAAGAACAAAATAGATTGAAAGGGAAGGCCTGGGATTAGGTAGGTGGTGTGAGAAGGCCAGAGGTGGTGACCGTGGTGGCACCAAGACTGTCAGAAAGAGATCCAGGAAGTAGATCCAGTACATCCTGTCAAATGTCTTAATGCAAAAGAAAAGAGCCCACAAAGGCAAATTTTTTGTAAATATATTTCTTGGGAAGACTTCAAAGATTAACAGAACTGAAGTTTTTAAAGTTTTCGTAATTAATTATGAATATGTGTAATGAGATAACAGGCACATAATTTGAACTCCCATTCTTCCTAGATAATTTTAACGTTTTCAATTATGAAAAGTTCTAAAACTAAACAAGAATAGTTACTTTGATGTATGGCCAAATTACTTTCACTGAAGTTGTTTGAAGTTATGGTCTGGTTTCAGCCCCTGTAAGAAGTTAACCCTCATTCTCTCTTAAATATTGGAAGAAGGCATTGGTCCTCATCCTAATATTAAGTTTCAGGAGGGAAATAAGGTCTTTCTATCATTTCAGGGCTGATATCTTTTCCAAAAGGTATTGCTAACTACTGAAGAGTACCAATGCCCTTTGCCAATGTATATGGATGGTTATAGGTGCCTCCTGACTGACTAGTGAGGTGTTATATGCCAGCGGTGCAGCACTTGGGAGAATTAGGGCACAGGATCACATACTTGATGCCAGCCTGGGATATATAACGAGACCATGTTTTAAACAACAAACAAATGAATGTAACAATAATTGTCTATATTCATGCCCAAAATCTATGCAAAACTCTTATCAGCAAAAATGTTCATCAGCCAAGAAAAGTATTTCTTTAACAAGAACTTTCACCTGCAGGATCTTTTGAATAACTTCAGAGAGCAGTAACTTTAACAAATAAATCTGCCATCTTACTAAAAGAACTTACATAAAAGCATAATGTAATAACTTAAAATTATCTGTCTACATCTTGTTAAACTATGAGGCTTTGTAAGTTTCCAGGCAAATTCCTTAGAAAACATCAGAGAGTCAAAAGTCATTTTTGTGTTTCCTGTGGTCTTATTCATGCTTTTGGTTTTGGATGAGCATGAGTAGCAGAGAGAAGTATCACGTAGATGGTAAAACACCACAAAAGTAATGCCTATAACATCTAGAAGAAATTGACCAAGGAAGCACCATCAAAACTGTGATGTACATCTTGTTGGCAGGACAAATTTTGGTCAAAGGTTTCGTGGGTGGGTTGGCATCCTTATCCTTCCACTGGAAGTCCTGCCTGGCTACAGGAAGCGGCCACTTCAGGCTCTCTACCTTCTGCTGCTAGAAGGTATAGACCCCATAGACTTTCTGGGGCCTCCCCTATTCCAGGCCTCTGGCACCTCCCAGAGATGCCCCCTACCTCTGATTTCCATTCTCTCATCTGGCCTTCTTTTCCCCATCTCCCTACCCCTTCTCTTTACCCCTGCCCCCCTTCCCATTCTCTCTCCTACCCAGTTCCCTCCCTCCCTCCACCACCATTGCCTATTTTACTTCCTTTTCTGAGTGATATTCAAGCATGATGTGTAGGGTCAAACATGGAGCAAAGATCGAAGGAATGGCCAACCAAAGACTGGCCCTGTTTGATACTCATCCTCTGGAAGAGAACCAGTCCCTGACACTATTCATGCTACTCTGCTATGCTTATAGACAGGAGCCTAGCATAAATCCTCTGAGAGACTTCACCCAGAAGCTGATGGAAACAGATGCAGAGACCCACAGCCAAACATTAGACACAGCTCAGAGAGTCTTATGGAAGAGCTGAAAGAGCGATGGAGGAGTCAAGTGCTTCACGTGAAGACCTACAGAGCCAACTAACCTGGGCCCAAGGGGGATCGCCAAAGAGCATGCATGGCTTAGTCCTAGCCCTCCCCCACTCTGTGCCTATGCAGCAGATGCATAGCTTGGCCTTTATGTGTATTCCCCCAAGAACTAGAGCAGAACCCTCTCTGACTCAGATGCCTCCCTTTGGATCCCATTCCCATGACTGGGCTGCCTTGTCTAATCTCAGTGGAAGAGGATGTACCTAGGTCTATAGGAATCTAATGTGCCAGGGTGGGTAGATATCCATGAGGGACCTACCCCTTCTCTGAGGAGGAGAGGGGAGAATGCATGGTGGGGGGAAGGGTGTGTGAGGGGAGAGTGGGAGGGGAGGAAGGAGGCTACAATCAGAATGTAAAGTGACTAAATACATAAATTTAAGATCAAACTGTGATGCACTATCAGATGGCCTCACTGTTAGTTAGAGTCTCCATCTCGATGTTTTCCTTTCCCTTTTCAAGCCCCCACCACCTTGCGGTTTCTTTATACTTTCCTGGTTTCTGTGGTTACTCACATACTTGTGTCTGAATATCGGGAGCTAGGAACTGCAGAAGACAGACAAGATAATTCCCTATCTAAATCTGAAATCTTATACTTACAGATAAGTGTAGTTATTACTCCTCATCAAAGAAGCTTCTCTCTGCAGCAAACTGAGACCATTACAGAAAATCACAACTGGATACAAGGCGAATATCAGTGGACTGTGGGGAACACAGCCTCCTCCCAAAATACATGCATATTACAGCTCTTGCATCTATGGCTCAGAGAACAAGAGTGGGGAGGATAGGAAAATTGTCCTTAATGGCAAGAATAAGTCTGCTTGAAATGGTCTTTCCTCAAAATGGCTGTAAAACAAGACTGGAACAATGGTACTATCAATGGACAAGGTAAAGTAGAAGAGGAAATTTTTATGGGGTCCCTCCCATAGAACAAGAACTACAGGCAACTAATGGCTTCTGGGAGAAGGAGAATTAGCCTACCTCAATATTGATTGAGAATTAGCCTCAATATCAATTGTCCAAAGTGAAATAGTCAGTCTTGAAACCACATACACACAGACAACAAAAATAGACTCTACAGGTTGAGTTTATATATATTTGTGCATACATATATGTAACAATAATAATAAAAGAAAAGGAGGGTACCAGCTTGACAGTGGGGGCATGGAAGGAGCTGGAGGGAGGAAGAAGAAAGAAGGCAATGTAATTCTATTCAATTAAAATGTTTAAAATATAATTACACCACTTCTCTCCTTTTCTCTCTCCAACCTCTCTAATCCCCCATCACTTGAAATGTCATAGATTTTTATTTGATTATTATTGTTGCTTATATATGTATAAATATATAAATATAACCTGCCGAGTTTATTTTTGTTGTTGTATATGTATGGTTTCAGAGATGACCACTTTTTTTTTGAATAACCAACCAGGAGACTCATGCCTGGTAGAGGCTGATTCTCCCTCTCAGCACTCATTTGTTGCCTGTAGCTCTTTGTGTAGTGGTTTAACCCTGTGAGACTTTCATGCCTATTGATATTTCCATTGTTTAGGTTCTTGTCTATGCAGCCATTTCTAAAAGAGGGTCACACAGCTTACTTCCTTCGTGCTTGACCCTTTGCTTAAAGACAGGCCCATCAGTCACCCTTCCTGAGCAATGAGCACCTCATGGGCCACAATCAAAGTTGCACTGAGAGTTATTGCTCTCGATATTTTCCTCCAGACAAAGGAAACACACGTGTGCACATTTACTGACTTTCCTGCTCTGAATTGGGCAGGCTGGAATTTGAGTTATTATTTTTACTGTGCCTGAGAATGAAGTATCCAAGATGAAGATATCTTCTGAAGGCTCTCTGGTCCTTTGTTTATTGGGAACTGAGTTGTTCTTCTGGATTCTGAGTCTCCTTAAAAAAAAAAAATTAAAAATAGACTCAAAGAATCCTGAGCATAGAAAAAATTGAGAGAAAGACAACAGGATAGTCATGCTGCGGATCCTGCCAGCTTCCAGGAGAAGAGATGAAAACATACAAAGCAGAACAAACCATGCTTTTGAAGTTAGGCACAGAGTCAGAAACACACTGGTAAAGCCAAGAATGTCAGGAAAAGCTGGTGTTAGGCCAGTAACCAAACCAGAGGTAAAGAAAAGGAAAAGGAAAAACCTATTTAGTGCTGAACTACAGATCTGCGTTCACGGGCTCTCAATCCCAGGCCCTGGTGTCTGAGGACAAACTGTTGCACTGGAGAAATGTGGTTAGAAATGGAAACAGAGATGATTTATTATGAAAGGAGCAGCACTTCCCCTCAAATGGGAGTGGGTCAGTACACCAAGGAAGGAACCCAGAACACCCGGTCACAAGGCTTACAGACTTTTATTGGACATTTACATAATACCTGCCTATCCCACTTGTATTTTGCCAGCTCTTGCTGAACTTGCTCTGTTCACTACATAAAGCCCAGATGAGAAAGTGCTTCTAGTCTTCTGCAACCTGGCTTTTTCTTTTTCATGAGATTCTTAATATATATATATATATAATATATGTATATATTGTTTATTTACCAGAAAGTCTGCTGCAAGATTGTGACATTTAGAAAGACAAAAAAGCTACACCCATAGTACCTCAACAGTATGACTTCCGGAGGAACCTGAACAATGACAACACCATGGCTACGATAGCATGGAAGGAGGAAGTTTCACTGCTTCCCACCCCTAAGCAAAGATCAGTGGGTAATCAGGCATTTACCAACTTGTGAGAGAAGGATTAATCTTCCCCAAGGAGGAGTGTCATAATGGTTATACAATACCAAATGGTCAGCCCTGAGTTCCTGTACATTAAAGTAACATTATACTCAGCATATTGTACTTATATATTTATGTGTTGATATGTCTAGGAGTAATAATTAAAGAAAGAGAAGCCATGGATTTGAGAGGGACTTGGATAAGGTGTATGATGGGAGGGATTGGAGGGAAGAGAGATGGAAGGGGGAAATGGTAAAATTATACTTTAATTTTTAAATTGCAAATAAAATACACAAATTGTATGCTAAGCTTGATGTTTCAGCCTTCAGTCTCCTGCTGCACCATGACTGCTCTTAATACATTTTAATATTTACTTAAGTGTTTAACATTTACTCATAATGGCCTTTTAGTGGGCTGCCCACCCCTATAAGGAAGCAAGGCCAAACCCATTGTACTAGCATAAGTGAAGGTGATCTTAACTCTTGTTGCAGATGATAAATAGGTTTGTAGATCAGTGACAGGGAACTTCATCCTGAGATGATCAATATAGCAAGGTACACTGACATAGCTTGCAGTTAAGGAAAACATTAAAATGGATTAATGGAGAATATTTGTTTGTATATTTTTTAATTGATTTGACAAAGTCTCATGTTTCCCAACTTGACCTTCACTTCATTATAAAGTGGAGGCTGATATAAAATTCCAAGTCCTGCCTCTACCTTCAAATTGCTAAGAGGACAAACATGCACTACAAGACCTACTTTAAAGGTATCAGGAATCTTGGTTTTAATGCAGCTATGAGCAGCTAATTGCAGTATGTGATTCAAAATCTCAGAGAGGTCAACGGGTGTTTCAGGATACACAGGCCTACCAAGAACTGTTGTTATTTAATGTTTACCTAGGCATCTCCCCACAAATAATATCTTTTCACTTGGAAATCCTGGTGCTTGCCATAGATAGTACAAGTTTCAAAATCTGTCTGCAAGGCACTGATTTGATTTTACTATCCTCTGACCTTTGAAATTGAATGATTCAGTAAGAGGGAATGCAATATAGGAAAAGAAGTTGTCACAGTAATCTAATGGTGAATCTTGGTTGTCAGTTTGACACACCTAGGGGGAAAGAATTTCAGTTGAATTGTATCCACCAGTTTGGGCTTCAGGAACATATGTGGGCACATTTTCCTGATTGCTAATTGATATAGGAGGCTTCTGCCCACTGTGGTTGGTCCTATTCCTAGGCAATTGGGTCTGAGCAGTATAGTAAAAGTAGCCTGGGCATAACCCAGAAAGTAAAGGTCCTTTATGGTTTCTGCCTCAAGCTCTTTCCTTGAGTTCCTTCTACTGATAATGTACATGTAGACGAAAGACAGCCTTTCCTTCCAAGTTGCTTTAGATTATACTTTTTTCTTTTTATTATTATCATTTATTAGAATGTATTCAATTTGTATCCTGGGTGTGGCCCCCTCCTTCATCTCTTCCCAATCTCATCCTCCCTCCCTCTTCTCCCTCTATGCCCCTCCCCTGTCATAGTGTTTATCATAGCAACAGAAAATAAATAGAACATGTCTTTACTCCCTAGAAGATTTTTTTGCCTTCTGCAAAATGTTCTTATTCAGTTATTGCTGTCCTAGGTGGCCAATACTAGTGTAACTTTTCCTACATTGCAAACCTTCCTAGTAATGTCACAGGTTATGAGTTAGCCCCCTGCACCTTCCCCTAACTTCTCCCTGGGGGTTCTGAATTCTTCACTTACTTTCCTATGTGGATAACACTACTTATGATGATTCAGTCCAGATGAAAACTTTTACTTTGTCTATTTCCATGTGAATTTAAATCATAATTTGAGAGAGGAGTCAGCAAGCTAGCTTTTCATAGTAGGTTTTGTCGTTTTCTTTTTAGCCAAATGTAAAAGTTCTTTCTCTGAACAGTTAGTGATCTCCATCTGACTGCAGTCAGCACTCCACCATCAGTCCCCAGAGGCAACATCATCTACAACACACCCTGTACCCCATCCAAAGCTGTCCAGAGTCCTAGAACAGGCACACAGACGTGGACTCAAGAATCTCTCATCAATTAATTAGCCTCCTCTGTGGATCTCTTTAGTTGCTTATTCGTTTTCCAGTGCATAAATTCTAGTCATCAACACAGCCACTCCTGATTGTTGTTTGCATATATGTTTTTAATCAAATGTCAAGATGTGGGCTGGTTTCTGTGAAACAGTGAGTTCCTCCTGCCATCTAGTGGCCACACTCTTCATTGCCAATGCAAAAATAACAATTTGAAAAGAACACATGAAAGTACAAACGGGAAGAGAATCACCTGAATAGAGGGTAATGAGAAAGGATAATGAGAGTGTATATCATTAAAATACTTTAGATGCATATATGGAAATTCCACAATGAAACCTGTATTGTGTATAATAACATCTATGAATCTTAAAAGAGAAGAGACAGATTGATACACTGATCCTGATTTGTATATGGGATTTCATTTGCCATCTTGTGTGACTTCTTAGGAAGGATGTGATACTTCTTAGGAACCCAGCAGCAACTACAAATGGAGATTGTTCCTGTCTATGTATACTTTTGTTGGTTAATGAGCGAGAGCCTCCAGTTAATAGAACATAGGCCCTGGGTCCCTTTGGGACAGCTTTTGATGGAAAGCCAAACTAATATGTGATGAAAGGAGTCTGGACAGAAGTTACACTCTGGTTGTTAGGTCAGGAGTTTACCAAAAAGGGTCATGTGGAAAAATTCTAAGGGGCGACATTAGTGCCCAAAGTAGCATGGCAGAGGCTTGGGCTATGCAGTGTGAGCATTTGTCAGAATGTCCTGGATGGCTCACTAAAATTGCATCTCTCTGGGGGTAGGGAGGTAGCTCAGCCATAAAATGTGGCAGCACAAACATGGGCTCTGGATTCTAACACTAAAACCCACATGAGAAAAGACAGTAGTCTGAGCTTAGAGTCAGAGTGCTTCAGAACCAGAGACAAGGGGATCCTTTGGACTTGCTGGCCAGCCCGTCTAGTCTAACTGGTAAGCCCCGGTAAGAGACCCTGTCTCAAAAACCAAGGTGGACAGTTTCTGAGGGATGACCTCTGGCGTTTACCTGCACAGAGCACAGGTATGCCCATCCATTCTTGCATTTGAATGTGTACCCGAGTGTGTGCAGAAACACACGTATACACACACACACACACACACACACACACACACACACACACACACAGAGGATGCTTTTCATTGCATGTGAGTTTAACTTCCAAAATACAATGTCATGTAGAAAGTAACTCTTGTTTGAGACTGCGAGGTGACCTTAAAACTAACGTATGTTGGAGGGAATCCAAGATGGTGGCCCCAGGAGGACACTGTGTCTGAGGAGTAGAACAGCAGTGTCAGCACAGTGACCAGGAGACTGAAATCTGGGACCTAGAACACCAGCATTTGTGATTGCCAGGTATCTTGTCCAGACTGAGGCATTCCCAGATACCATCCCAGACTGGGGTGCACAGCCCCTGGCTCAGAAGGAGGCGCCAAGTCCCCAGACCAGAGTGAAGTGCTTAGCAGCAAGCCCAGGTCATAGCGTGGAGCCTCCAGACCAGAACAGCACCCCCAGCTGCCATCTCAAACCAGGACACTCAGCGTCTGGCACAGAGTGAGGTGCCAAGCCTCCAGACCAGAGTGGCGACCAGTCTGCAATGCTCATAGCTTCTAGCACAGAGCACGGAGCCGGGCACACAGAGCCCACAATAGAGTACTTGTCCCACCCACAGCACCACCCACTGACCTCAGAGTCCAGCCTGCAGAACCCGCCACAGATTGAAGACTACCGGGAATTCAGGAAACTGGTGCAGGCGCTTGGTGCCCACAATCTGCACTTGCTAAACTCACTAGCACCCTCATCCCCTCCTTAACTTGCTCCCAAACCCCATAGTCCAAGCATATACGCTCCCTAGCACTCCCCTTCAAGACACCTTCCAAGCTCACTCTCGCATGCACATAAACACACACACACACTTACTCCCCCCACAACAACAATACTGCGCCAGCTGCCTTTCTTCCTACAGGTACAACTGAGGGAACAACACACACTCTCAAACCACTGGAACTCCTTGAGTTTCTTGAAGAATACTCCAGACACCAGAGGTTGACAGTTCCAGGCTGAAGTTCAGCCTCAAGGAACAAACAGCTCCTTGATTATATATAACAAATGGCCAAAGGTCGATGTAAGAACTCATCCAACAAAAATCAGGACACCATGGCACCACCAGAAACACCCAAAAGCAATGGAAATTTTAATTCAGCAGAGACACAGGAAAATGAATTAAAGCTATGTTTAAGCAGTTACTAGAGGAACAAAAAGAGGAAATGAACAAGGCCCTCAAAGAAATACAGAAGAATATAACTGCCCACATAGAGGAACAATTTAAAACATATAGAGAAGAAAAAACAAAAATACGAGCCACATTCAATCAGATGAAGGAAATGGTACAAAGCATGAAAACAGAATTAGAATCTATAAAGAAAACACAAAGAGAAAAACCTGGAACTTAGAGAAAAGACCACAAATGTTAGCATCACCAATAGAATACAAGAGATGGAAGAGAGAATCTCAGGAGCTGAAAATTGATTCCTCACTCAAAGAAAAAATAAAATCAGAAAAGTCCCAAACACAAAACATCCAAGAAATCAAGGACACCATGAAAAGACAAAACCTAAGAATAATAGGAATAGATGAAAAAGAAGACTCCAGGCTCCAAGGACCAGATAATATTTTTAAGCAAATCATAGAAGAAAATTTTCCCAACTTAAAGAAAGAAATGTCCATAAACATACAAGAAACCTAAAAAACACCAAATAGACCAGAAAAGAAATACCTCTTGTCACATCATAGTCAAAACACTAAACCTACAAAATAAAGAAAAAATATTAAAGGCAGCAAGGGAAAAGGGTCAAGTAACATATGAAGGTAGACCGATCAGAATCATACCAAACTTTTCATCAGAAACTATGAAAGCCAGAAGGATCTAGACAAAGGTCATGCAGGAACACAGATGCCAACCCAGACTACTATACCCAGCAGAGCTTTCAATCAACATAGATGGAGAAAACAAAATATTCCATGACAAAACAAAATTTAAGCAATATCTACACAGTAACTGAGCCTTACAGAAGATACTAAAAGGAAAACTTCAATCCAATGAAAACAACTACACCAACAAAAATATAGGATACAGATAACTTCCAAACAAAAAGGGGAAAAAAGCAATGGATCATAGTAAGACCACCAAGTCCACAATAAAAGGAGCGAACAGTCATTGGTCACTATTATCTATCAACATCAATGGACTCAACTTTCCAATAAAAAGACACAGACTAACAGAATTAGACACAGACTAATGGTTGCGGAAATAGGATCCAACATTCTGCTGCATCAAAGAAACACACCTATGCAACAAAGATAAACACTACCTCAGAGTAAAGGGTTGGAAAAATGTGTTTCAAGCAAATGGACCCAGAAAACAACCTGGGGTAGTATCTAATAAGATAGACTTTCAACCAAAGTTAATCAAGAAAGATGAGGAGGGGCACTTCCTTCTCATCAAAGGAAAATTCTAACAGGAGGACATCATAATTTTGAACATCTATGCCCCAAATACAAGACCACCTACATTTGTAAATAAAACATCATTAAAACTGAAATCACACATTGATCCCAACACCCTAATAGTGGGAGACTTCAACACTCCACTCTCACCAAGGGACAGATCATCCACTCAGAAGCAAAACAGAGAAACAAGGGCACTCACAGACACCCTCAATCAAATGGACCTAATAGATATCTACAGAACTTTTCACCCCAGATCAAAAGAGTATACCTTCTTTTC
>CM053754.1:5567554-5616682 GCA_028658305.1 Pachyuromys duprasi
TCTAGTATCTTTTGTAGGGCTGGATTGCTGTGTAGATATTGCATGAATTTTGTTTTGTCATGGAATATTTTGTTTTCTCCATCTATGTTGATTGAAAGCTTTGCTGGGTATTGTAGTCTGGGTTGGCATCTGTGTTCCCTTAAAGACTGCATGACTTCTGCCCAGGCCCTTCTGGCTTTCATAGTTTCTGATGAGAAGTCTGGTTTGATTCTGATTGGTTTACCTTCATATGTTACTTGACCCTTTTCCCTTGCTGCCTTTAATATTTTTTCTTTGTTTTGTACGTTTAGTGTTTTGACTATGATGTGACAAGAGGTATTTCTTTTCTGGTCTAGTCAATTTGTTGTTCTGTAGGCTTCTTGTATGTTTATGGACAATTCTTTTTTAAGTTGGGAAATTTTTCTTCTATGATTTTCTTAAAAATATTACCTGGTCCTTGGAGCCTGGAGTCTTCTTTTTCATCTATTCCAATTATTCTTAGGTTTTGTCTTTTCATGGTGTCCTTGATTTCTTGGATGTTTTGTGTTTGGGACTTTTCTGATTTTATTTCTTCCTTGAGTGAATAATCCATTTCAGCCAGCGTATCTTTGGCTCCTGAGATTCTCTCATCTATCTCTTGTATTCTATTGGTGATGCTTATCTTTGTGGTTCCTGATCTTTTCTGTAAGTTCTCCAGTTTCAGGTTTTTCTCTTTGTGTCTTCTTTAGAGATTCTCATTCTCTTTTCATGCTTTGTATCGTTTCCTTCATCTGATTGACTATGGCTCCCATTTTTTTGTTTGTTTCCTGTATATCTTTAATTATTCCTCTATGTGGGCAGTTATATTCTTCTGAATTTCTTTGAGGGCCTTGTTCATTTCCTATTTTTGTTCCTCTAATATCTGCATAATCATAGCTTTAACATAATTTTCCTGTGTCTCCGCTGAATTAAAATCTCCATTGCTTTTGGGTGTTTCTGGTGGGGTCATGGTGTTCTGATTTTTGTTGGGTGAGTTCTTACGTGTACGTTTGGCCATTTGTTTATATACAATCAAGGAGCTGTTTGTGCTTTAAGGCTGAACTTCAGACTGGAACTATCAATCTCTTGTGTCCGGAGTATTCTTCAGGAAGATCAGGGAATCCCAGTGGTTTGATAGTATGTGTTGTTGCCTCAGTTGAACTCTGTTGTGGGATCTGTGTTCTCGGCTTTGTGCTCTGTGCTAGAAGCTGTGAGCACTGCAGGGTGGTCACCCCTCTAGTCTGCAGGCTTGGCTTCTCACTCTGTGCCAGAGGCTGAGTGTCCAGGTTTGAGATGGCAGCTGGGGGCACTGCTCTGGTCTGGAGGCTCATGCTCCAACCTGGGATTGCTGCTAAGGGATCTCCTCTGGACTGGAGACTTGGCGCCTCCTTCTGGGCCAGCAGCTGTGTACCACGGTCTGAGATGGTATTTGGGGGCACCTCAGTCTGGACCTCATACTGTGTGTCCCTGTCCGGGGTGGCTGCCACAGGGAGTGTGCTGGCTGGATGCAGCCTGGTCTGGGAAATGGATTCTGGGGCCTTCTCAGACTGACCCGTGGATACACACACAGGGTCTGGAGTGGTTTCCTGGGTTGCAGATCGGTGTGTGCCTGCTGTATGCAAGTTGGTAAAAACGGTACCTGGGCCTTCTCAGGGTGGCCCGGAGACTGTGTGACCCAGACTAGTATGGCAGCTCTTGGCTCCCAGGGCAGCTGCTAGTTCAGATCAGGGCTGTGAGCCGCAGGTCACCCGCAGTTTTTCTGGGGAATAACTGGATGTCCCTAGGATATTCCCACTTGATTTCCTCACTGTAGGAATTCCGCTCACCTGGCAATCACAAATGCTGGTGTTTTAGGTCCCAGAGTTCAGTCTCCTGGTCACTGCGTTGTTACTGCTGTCCTACTTCTCAGACACAGTGTCCTCTTGTGGCAGCCATCTTGGATCTCCATCCGAGTGTCTGGCCTATGAGATT
Source organism: Pachyuromys duprasi (assembly GCA_028658305.1). Taxonomy (NCBI): domain Eukaryota; kingdom Metazoa; phylum Chordata; class Mammalia; order Rodentia; family Muridae; genus Pachyuromys; species Pachyuromys duprasi. Next base: position 5,569,523 of record CM053754.1, read on the forward strand.
TCAAGAGGCCTACAGAATACCCAAGAAATTAGGCCAGAAAGGAAAATCCTCCTGCCACATAATAATCAAAATAGTAAGTATACAGTACAAAGAAAAAATACTAAAATTTGCAAGGGAAAAGGGCCAAGTAACATATAATAGCAAACCTCTCAGAATCATACTTGATTTCGCAACAGAGACTAGAAAGCCAGAAGGGCCTGGACATATATCATGCAGACCCTAAGAGAACTCAGATGTCAGTCCAGGCTACTATACCCAGCAAAACTCTCAGTTATCAAGGATGGAGAAAACAAGATATTCAAAGACAAAAACAAATGTGAACAATACCTACACACAAATCCAGCATTACAGAAGATACCAGAAGGAAAAATACAACCCAGGAAAACTACCTACATTCCAGGAAAACACGGGAAATAAATAAACTCACTACAGCAGAACTAAAAGTAACCAAGCACACAAACACACTACCACAACCAACAGCAAAATCAAAGCATCTAACAGCCACTGGTCAGTAATCTCCCTCAACATCAATGGACTCAACTCTCCAATAAAAAGTCACAGACTAACAGAATGGATATTTAAACAAGACTCAACAATATGTTGCATAAAAGAAACACACCTATGTCACAAAGATAGACATTATCTGAGAGTAAAGGGCTGGAAGACAGTTTTCCAAGCATATGGACCTAAGAAGCAAGCAGGAGTAGCCATTCTAATATCTAATAAAATAGATTTTCAACCAAAATTAATCAAAAGAGATGGAGAAGGTCATTTCATACTCATCAAAGGAAAATTCCACCAAGAAGATATCATAATTTTGAACAGCTATACCCCAAATACAAGAGCACCCACATTTATAAACAACCCAGATTTCCCTCAGTTGAGGAATGGATACAGAAATTATGGTACTTTTACACAATGGAATACTACTCTGCAATTAAAAATGAGGAAATCATGAAATTCACAGGCAAACGGTGGGACCTAGAAATGATCATCCTGAGTGAGGTATCCCCAAAGCAGAAAGAAACACTTGGTATATACTCACTTATATAGACCTATAGGATAGGATGGACAAGCTGAAATCTATACACCTAGGAAAGATAAGCAAGAAGGAGGACCCAGGGTTGGATGATCAATCCTCGCTTAGATGGACAAGTGGGATGGACATTGAATGTAGGATAAAACAAGCAACAGGACAGGAGCCCACCACAGAGGGCCTCTGAAAGACTCTAACTAGCAATTATTCAAAGCAGATATTAAGACTCACAACCAAGCTTTCATGCAGGAAATCATATGAAAAAAGGGGGAGTTGGTAAGACTTGGCGAGGATAAGAGCTCCACAAAGACTAAATAGATCAGGGCACAGGGGCTTCTGTGAGACTGTTTCTCCAACCAAGGATCATGTATGGATATAACCTAGAACTCCTGTTCGGATGTGGCCCATGGTAGCTCAGTACCCATCTGGGTACCCTAGTAAGGGGAACAGGGACTGTTTCGGTCATGAACTCAATGCCTGGTTTGTCAACCATCCTCCTTCCCCCCAGAGGGAGGAGCAGCCTAACTAGATCCCAGAAGAGGACATTGCAGCCAGCCCTGAAGAGACATGATAAGCTAGGGTCACATGGAAGGGGGAGAAGTCCTCCCCTATCAGTGGACTTGGAGGGGGGCAGGGAGAAGATGAGGGAGGGATAAGCAGAGTGGGAGGGAATGAGGGAAGGGGCTATGGCTGGAATACAAAGTATATAACCTGTGATTAATATAAAAATAAATAAATTACTTAAAAAAAGAAACATTAATAAACTGAAACCACACATAGATCCCCATACATTAATACTGGGAGACTTCAACACCCCACTCTCAACAAAGGACAGGTCAACAAAACAGAAATTAAACAAAGAAACACTGACTCTGACAGAGGTCATGAATCAAATGTACCTAACAAGACATCTACAGAACCTTCCACTCAAACACCAAATAATTTGTTTTCTTCTCAGCACCTCATGGAACCTTCTCCAAATTAGACCATATAGTTGGTCACAAAGCATGCCTCAACAGATATAAGAAGACTGAAATAATCCCTTGTATCTTACCTGACCACCATGGACTAAAGCTGGACCTCACCAACAACAGAAATATCAAAAAGCCTACACACACACACAGAAACTGAACAACTGGCTACTCAGTGACAGCTGGGTCAGGGAGAAATAAAGAAAGTAATGAAATACTTCCTAGAATTCAAATGAAAATGAAGGCACAACATACCCAAACTTATGTGACACAATGAAAGCAGTGCTAAGAGGACAGTTCACAGCACTAAGTGCCATCAAGAAGAAATTTGAAACATCTCATACAAGCAACTTAAAGGCTCACTGGAAAGCCCTAGAAAAAAGAAACAGATACACTCAAAAGGAGTAGATGGTTGGAAATAATTAAACTCAGGGCTAAAGTTAATAAATTTTAAACAAATAAAACAATTCAGAGAATCATTGAAACAAAGAGCTGGTTCTTTGAGAAAATCAACAAGATAGACAAACACTTAGCCAAACTAACTAAAAGGCAGAGAAACACCATCCAAATCAACAAAATCAGAAGTGAAAAGAGGAACATAACAGCAGACTCTGAGGATATCCAAGCAATCATTAGGTCTTACTTCAAAAGCCTATATGCCACAAAATTTGAAAATTTAAATGAAATGGACAGTTTTCTTAATCAATTCCACTTGTGAAAGCTGAATCAAGAACAGGTAAATCAATTAAATAGTCCTATATCCACTAAGGAAATAGAAGCTGTCATTAAAAGTCTTCCACCCAAGGAACATTAAAAAACTCATTCTATGAAGCCACAATCACTTTGGTACCTAAACCTCCCAAAGCCCCAACAAAGAAATAGAATTTCAGGCCAATCTCCTTTATGAACATTGATGCAAATATACTTAACAAAATACTTGCAAACCGAATACAACAACACATAAAAGATATCATCCACTACAACCAAGTAGGCTTTATCCCAGGCATACAGGGGTGGCTCAATATATGGAAATCCAACAATGTGATCCACTACATAACCAAACTGAAGGAGAAAAACCACATGATCATCTCCTTAGATGCCGAAAAAGCATTTGACAAAATCCAACACCCATTCTTGTTTAAAGTCTTGGAGAGATAAGGGACACACGGCATATACCTGAACATAGTAAAGGCAATATACAGCAAACCTATACCCAGCATCAAACTAAATGGAGAGAAACTGATATGAATTCCACTGAAATTAGGGATAAGGCAAGACTGCCCACTCTCTCCATATGTTTTCAACATAGTTCTTGAAGTCCTTGCTAGGGCAATAAGACAATTAAAAGAGATCAAGGGGATACAAATTGGAAAGGAAGAAGTCAAAGTATCACTATTTGCAGATGATATGATAGTATACCTGAGTGACCCCAAAATTCTACCAGGGAACTCCTTCAATTGATTAACACCTTCAGAAAAGTGGCTGTATACAAAGTTAACTCACAAAAATCAGTAGCTTTCCTGTATACAAAAGACAAAAGGACTAAGAAAGAAATTAGTGAAACAGCACCCTTCACAATATCCACAAAGGACATAAAGTACCTTGGTGTGAACCTAACCAAGGAAGTCCAAGACTTGTATGAAAAAAATTCCAGTCTCTGAACAAAGAATTAGAAGAAGATATCAGAAGATGGAAAGATCTCCCATGCTCATGGCTCGGCAGGATTAATATAGTAAAAATGGCCATCTTACCAAAAGCAATCTACAGATTCAATGCAATTCCCATCAAATTACCGACACAATTCTTTACAGACTTTGAAAGAAAAATTCTCAACTTCACATGGAACAACAAGAAACCCAGAATTGCAAAAACAATCCTCTACAGTAAAAGATCTTCTGAAGGTATCTCTATCCCTGATCTCAAGCTACACTATAGAGCATCAATACTAAAAACTGCATGGTACTTGCATAGAAAAAGACTGGTGGATCAATAGAATCAAATAGAAGACCCAGACATAAATCCACACACTTATGGACTCCTGATTTTTGACAAAGATGCCAAAACTATTCAATGGAAAAAAGACAGCATCTCCAACAAATGGTGCTGGTATAACTGGATGTCTACATGCAGAAAAATGCAAATAGATCCATACTTATCACCCTGCACAAAACTAAAGTCCTAGTGGATCAAAGATAGCAACATAAAAACAGACACACTAAAACACTTAAAAGAAAAAGTGGGGAAGAGCCTGGAACTCATTGGCACAGGAGACAACTTCCTTAACAGAACACCAAAAGCACAGGCTCTAAGATCAACAATCAAAAAATGGGACATCATGAAACTGAAAATCTTCTGTAAAGCAAAGGACACTGTCATCAGAACAGAATGACAGCCTACAGATTGGGAAAAGATCTTCACCAACCTTATATCTGACAGCGGGCTAATATCCAGTATATAGAGAGAACTGAAAAAGTTAAACAGCAACAAATCAAGTAATCCAATTAAAAAATGCAGTACAGAGCTAAACAGAGAATTCTCAATAGAGGAATATCAAATGGCAGAAAACACTTAAAGAAATGCTCAACATCCTTACTCATCAGGGAAATGCAAATCAAAAGGACCCTGAGATTTCACCTTACACCCATCGGAATGGCCAAGATCAAAAACTCAAGTGACAACAGATGCTGGAGCAGTTGTGGAGAAAAAGGTACCCTCCTCCACTGCTGGTGGGAATGTCAACTTGTACAACCACTCTGGAAATCAATCTGGCACTTCCTCAGACAATTAGGAATAGCCCTCCTCAAGATTCAGCTATACTACTCCTCGGCATATATCCAAAAGAGGCTCAAGTATACAATAAGGACATTTGCTCATCAGTGTTTGTAGTAGCTTTACTTGTAATAGCCAGAAGCTGGAAACAACCCAGATACCCCTCAACTGAGGACTGGATACAGAAATTGTGGTACATCTATACAATGGAATATTACTCAGCAATAAAAAAAAACCAAGGATATCATGAAATTTGCAGGTAAATGGTGGGAACTGAAAAGGATCATCCTGAGTGAGCTATCTCAGGAGCAGAAAGACACACATGGTATATACTCATAGAGACATATAAAATAGGATAAACCTACTAAAATCTGCACATCTAAAGAAAGTAATCAAGAGGTAGGACTCTTGCTTAAATGCCCAATCCCTATCCAGAAAGGTAAAGAGGATGGGCATCAGAAGATTGAGAAAACAGAGTACAAGATAGGATCCTGCTACAGAGGGTCTCCGAAAGGCTCTGCCCTGAAGACTATCAAAGCAGAGGCTGAGACTTACAGCCAACCCTTGAGCAGAGTTCAGGGAATCTTATGAAAGAAGGGGGAAATAGTAAGATCTGGAGAGGACAGGAACTCCACAAGGTGAGCAACAGAACCAAAAAATCTGAGCACAGGGGTCTTTCCTGAGACTGATACTCCAACCAAGGACCATGCATGGCCATAACCTAGGACCCCTGCACAGATGTAGCCCATGGCAGTTCAATGTCCAAGTGGGTTCCATAGTAATGGGAACAGGGACTTTCTCAGACATGAACTGATTGGCCTGCTCTTTATTCACCTCCTCCTGAGGGGGGAGCAGCCTTACCAGGCCACAGAGGAAGAAAAGGCAGCCACTCCTATGAAACCTAATAGACTATGATCAGAAAGAAGGAAAAGAAGACCTCCCCTATCAGTGGACTTGGGGAAGGACACCGGTGCAGAAAGGGGAGAAGGGAGGGATTGGAATGGGAAGAGAGAGGGAACTACAGGGTGAATAAAGTGTAATTAATAGAAAAATTTTTAAAAAGCCCTGGGCCAGATGATTTCAGCACAGAATTCTACCAGACCTTCAAGGAAGCGCTAACACCAATACTCTTCAAACTTTTCCAAAAAATAGAAACAGAAGGAACATTACCAAACTCATTCTATGAAGCCACAGTCACCTTGATATCTAAACCTCACAAAGACCCAAAAAAGAAAAAGAATTCCAGGGCAATATCCCTTATGAACATTGATGCAAAACTACTCAACAAAATACTTTCAAACCGAATACAGGAACACGTAAAAGATATCATCCACTATGACCAAGTAGGCTTCATCCCAGGCATGGAGGGGTGGTTCAATATGTGGAAATCCATCAATGTAATGCATCATATAAACCAACTGAAAGAAAAAAAAAACACATGATCATCTCTTAGATGCCGAAAACATTTGATAAAATTCAACATTCATTTATGTTTAAAGTTCTGGAGAGATCAGAAATACAAGGCACTTACCTAAACATAGTAAAAGCAATATACAGCAAGCTTATAGACAACATCAAACCAAATGGAGAGAAACTTAAATCAATCCCTCTGGAATGAGGGACAAGGCAAGGTTGCCCACTTTCTCCATACCTCTTGAACATAGTACTTGAATTCTTGCTAGAGCAATAAGACAATTAAAGGAGATCAAGGGGATTCAGTTTGGAAAGGAAGAAGTCAAAGTGTCACTGTTTGCAGATGATATGATAGTATACCTGAATGACCCCAAAAATTCTACCAGGGAACTCCTACAGCTGAGAAACACCTTCAGCGAATAGCTGGATACAAAATCAACTAAAAAAATCTGTGTCCTTCCTGTATAAAAAAGATAAAAGGGCTGAGAAAGAAATTAGGGAAACAACATCCTTCACAATAGCCACAAAGGACATAAAGTAGTACCTTGGTGTAACTGACTCTAACCAAGCAAGAAAAAAAATTGTATGAAAAAAAATTCCAGTCTCTAAACAAAGAATTAGAAGGAGATGTAAGAATATGGAAAGATCTCCCATGTTCATGGTTTGGCAGGATTAACATAGTAAAAACAGCCATTTTACCGAAAGCAATACACATATTTAATGCAATACCCATAAAATTACCAACACAATTCTTACAGACCTTGAAAGAAAAATTCTCAACTTCATATGGGATAACATGAATCCCAGAATTACTAAAACAATCCTCTACAATAAAAGATTTTCTGGAGGCATCTCCATCCCTGATCTCAAGCTGTACTATAGAGGAACAATACTAAAAACTGCATGGTGCTGCCATAGAAGCAGAATTGTAGATCAATGGAATTGAAGACCCAGAAAGAAACCCACACACTTATGGACACCTGAGTTTTGACAAAGATGCCAAAACCATACAATGGAAAATGAAGCTAGTCTAACTGGATGTCTACATGTAGAAAAATGCAAATAGATCCATACTTACCACCCTGCACAAAACTAAAGTCCTAGTGGATCAAAGATCTTAATATAAAAACAGACACACTAAACCTGTTAGAAGAAAAATTTGGGAAGAACTTTGGACTCATTGGCACAGGAGACTACTTCCTGAACAGAACACCAACAGCACAGGCTCTAAGATCAACAATCAATAAATGGGACCTCACAAAACTGAAAAGCTTCTGTAAAGCAAAGGACACTGTCATCAGAACAAAATGATAGACTACAGATTGGAAAATGATCTTCACCAACTTTACATCTGACAGAGGGCTAATATTCAGAATATAGAAAGAACTGTAGGAGAAGAAGAGGCAGACAGACACTATTCAAATCAACAAAATCAGAGACAAAAAGACACTGAGGAAATCCAAGGAATCATTAAGTCCAACTTTAAAAACTTCTCCTCCACCAAATTAGAAAATATAAATGACATGGATGATTTTCTTGATAGATACCACTTAACAACTTTAAATCAAGATCAGGTAAACAATTTAAATAGATCTATAAACCCAAAGGAAAGAGTCATTAAAAGTCTCCCAACCAAAAGAAAAAAAAAACCAAGAAAAAGAAAAAGAAAAAAAGCTCTGGTCCAGATGGTTTTAGTGAAGAATTCTGCCAGACATTCAAAAAAGAGCTAATACCAATAACTCCTCAAATTATTCCGCAAAATAGAAAAAGAAGGAACATTGCTAATTTCATTCATCAGGCCACAGTCACCCTGATCCCTGAATGACACAAAGACCCAACAAAGAAAGAGAATTTCATACCACTCTCCCTCATGAATTTAATGCAAAACACTCAATAAGATATTCATAAACCCAATCCAAGAACATAATAAAAACATCATCCACCATGTTTACATAGGCTTCATCCCTGGGATGCCGGAATAGTTGTATGTGAAAGAGCAAGCATGGACTGAACGTAAAGCCATGTCACATATGTAACTGAGGGGCAGACTGGTCTCTGTGTGGGTCCTCTAACAAGTGGAGCGGGGATCATGCCGGACACGGACTCTGTTGCTTGCTTTTGCATCAGTTTCCCCTAGCTGGGCTGCCTCCTCCGGCCTCAGTGGAGGAGGATGTGCTGTGACTTGATGTGCCAGGGTACATTTGTAATGGCGAAGTCCCCTTTTCTTAGGAGAAGGGGAGGAGGAAAGGGGGAAGAGGATGGAAGAGTGAGACTGGGAGGCGAGGAGGGAGGGGTCTGTAATAGCATGTAAAATAAGTAAATGAATAAATTTAATAATTAAAAAAAAAGAGCTGAGCCTGGCAGCATGCAACTATAGTCTCAGCTCTGGGAGATAGAAAAAAATAAACTTGAGGAAGGGAGAAACTTTTCTCAAGGCCTAATGATTTTTTATTTCATTTTGTTTTTATTCCTTCACATAGTCTTTGCTTAACTTTTAGCATCTTTTGCCTAAGTTAATATTTTTATTATATTTTATCATCTGTTATCCATTAGTTTTCTTCATAATTGCTGATAATATTAGGAAAGAGTGTGTATATATGTACATGTGTGCACATATAGAATCCATGTGTGTGTGGCAGAGAATACACATACATGCACATACATACATCAATATGTTGATGTGTATGAGCCTACAGTTTCTTGAAATAGTAGTCATCTCCTATGGATAGTAGATGGATAGCAGTCATTTCCTATGTCATATAATAAAGTCTAGGCTGCTGCGGAGCACAGAAATGGCAAAAAGAAAGATTTGGTTCTTCAGTCTTCAGAAGCTTCATGAATTATGAGAATGTATTTCACTTCATGAAAGGAAATCTTGGGTCAGAGAATGCCTCAGCAGAAAGAGAGAGAGAGAGAGGAGAGAGAGAGAGAGACATGTGCTTTGCAGGCTGGACGACCTGAGTCTGACCCTTGCATTTCACAAGACAGCACGGGAGCACAGGCTCATGATAGGTGTCTTCAGTCTTCCACATGCTTCATCAAGTGTTTGTGCCTGCTTCAAATGTGCACATGCACACTTGGCACATGTGCATGCACCAACACACACATGCATGCACACACACACGGTAAAATAAATATGTCTAAGGAAATAGAAGAAAATATAGTGTCTAAGGAAGTTGTTTAACACATGCAAATAATAACAACAGAGCTTCCATTCACACCCATGTTGTCTAGGTCCCATGGCAACACTTGCTTTTCACTCACTGGGAAACAAAACACATTCTGAGCATTACAGGGAATTGCAGGAGGATAAATCTAGCTACTGCTAGGAGACCAAGTGTCTAAGCCCTGGCACTGCTCAAGGGCTGTTTTTCCTATACAAACAGCATATTGCCACAGAACAGGGAACCAGCCCGTGAGAATCCCCAAAGCATCTCTCAATTTGATTCACAGCCACAGCTTCTACTTTCATTTTAGTATAAAAATAATTCATTTCTAGTACTTGATTTTATCTCCAATTAATTTATATATAGAACTCTGCTAATTTCCAACATTAAGAATTTTAATATTAGAGTTTTTTTAATGACATAGAGATTAAAAAACTTTCTTACTTTTTTCTTGTTTTTTTATTTTTTGGTGACAATATCTAGTTATGTAGCCTAATCTGGTCCTTTGAGATATTTATGCCTCTACCACCCAACTGTTTATATTCTTACCTTACCACATATACCTTTTCATAAACTATCAAACTAAGTCATCACGTGTGTTGTCATTTTGGAGGAGAATGATGACCCAGGAGGAGAGTGGCTCACACTTCTATCCAGTCTACAAAGTCCTTGTTGAGGATTTGTGGGCACTATGCAGTTTTACTTAGTCTTACTTGCACGTGTAAAGTGAAAGGTGTCATTTCTGAGGTCTGGTTCAGCAATGACTGATTTGTCCTCCAGCTGATCTTGTCCCCGTGGCTCTCACTGGATGTCCTGAGTACTAGGTACTGAGATCGTCCTAACTAATGGGGTGAGAGCGGGTGACCGTGATGACATTAGGGCAGAACTTCTCTGAACTGTCCGGGTGTATTGCTATCCATTCTGCAGATCCATCCTCTTTCTTTTCAATCAGGATTTCCCGTCCTTTGATACTCAGACATCCTGGTGTACCTTTCAGAAGACAGAGGCGGGAATTTTCACCCGGTGAAGATTTAGCCACTGGGTGGCGCTGCTGAACCACAGGAACTGAGCGAGAGCGGTCTAAATTGGAAAACCTCATGCCTGTTTTCAAAAATGTTTCACTTGGAAATACTTTACCACTTGCTCAACAGAAATATCTTTTCCTAAACCGTAGGACAGAAGGTCCCATCATGAAAAGTAGATCCAGAGCTTGTGTTCTCCTCACTTTTCACAGGAAGCTGCTAATGAAAAAGAATGTTGAAAACCAGTGGTGTGGTCTTAGAGGTGACTTGGCCGGGATAAGCCTTGAGAGGACAGTGATTATTTTGCCGTCATTAGTCCAATCTTACTCATTCTAGGGGCTGGCTAAAACTCACCAACAGCTCTAAATCATAGCCACGATTAATCTTTTAAGAGTGAATCCCTCATATTCTTTGTTTTTATCTGACTCGCTGTGAGGCACTCATTTCCACTCCAGACATTGTATGTGTATGTTGTGTGTGTATGTGTGTATGTGTATTCCACACTTCTCGAGTTGAATTAATGCAAAAGAAATTTGACTGGGGATTGGAAAGAGGAGGAGCCAGTGAAGTTTTAGAAAATGGCAGATGATGAGACCTGATAGGCTAGGTAGGGTCAGATAGAAAGCAAGGAGGACCTCCCCTATCAGTGGACTAGGGAAGGGGCCAAGAGTAGTGGGAAGGTGGGTGGGACTAGGAGGAGATGGGAGTACAATCAAAATAAACTGTAATAAATTTAAAAAGTTTTTTTAAAGAAAAAAATCTAATTATGATGAAGGCATGAGAAGAGACTGAAAGAAGGGACAGGAGTATTGTGGATAGTGTAGCAATATAAGAAGTCTAAGATTGCAGGGGAAAAAAATGGCAGTTCCCTGAGAGAATCCACTTAAGAACAAAAAGCACACAAACGCAAAATGAATATTCAGATCTATACAGTTTGCATCTTACTAAAATAATACACAAGAAAATGTTCACACGCATTCAAACTAAAAGATGTTCTATTCATCCAGCATTAATCCCTGACACCTTCTAATCACAGGCCAGCACATTTGCTGTCTGGGCATGCATGTGGACAATATTAACAGAGGCACAAAAAGAAGTCAGGACCTGAAAAAAAATGACTCGTCAAGTTTATTTGAAAAATATGCTTAAAAAGAAAAAAAAAAAAGAAAAATATGCTTTCAGGTTAAAACCTTTCATTGGATAAAGGGAGATGTTGAGGATTATGCAGACACTAGAGGAAAGAAAATCCCCCTGTGTTATTATTTTCATTTTAATATTTTCAGATAAGGAATGAAAGACCGTAAATCAACAAATCTGTAATGAATACGTGAGTGTAGGCTAGAGGCATCTATTATTTTGCACAGCATCCATTCAAAAGGGCCCAAAGAAGGAATTCTCTCAGGTCTAAATGTCAGCATCAGTCATGTTTCTTGCATTGCAAGGCGTGGAATCTTATAATGGATTGTTTTTATCCTTGAACAAAAGGAGAAACACCAGCTCCGTGTTGGGAGGTGAGAGTCATGGATCTGTGGATAACTATCAGAGTGAAACAAGCCGCTCCATGTGGCTGCATTGCTTCTCTCTGAATATGCAAAGCTCACCTTCCTGTGTTTGTTTGTTTGTGTTGTGTAACCCAGGCTGGCTTTGAACTCCTGATGGTCTGGAGCCAGTTTTGGGATTACGGGTATGTGCTACCAATTTAATTTTTCATCTAGTTTTAGCCTTTTTAAAAATTTTATTTATTAAATAAATTGTTATAAACAGCACTGATGAGTTCTTCTATTTGCCTTTTTTATTTATGTATCTGTGATATACAGCTAGGTGACGTGCATAAATAGAAACATGAACATGAAAGAGAGCTGAGGTGTAAATGGAGCTATAGACTTAGTCATAATACAGCTTAGGAATGCCCTTACATAGGTCTCAGGCCAAGCAAAATACCGCTTTCTCAGAAGGGGCTATGTGGCCTTTGGTCATGGCTGTGGCAAGCAAGCAGAACATAATAGAAAGTTGCTTTGTCTGTCTACGAGGGAGTCATTGTGCAGGGTGTCACAGTGAAGAGACACAGCCAGCACCTGGCATGTGACTTCATTACCCCTCCCTGCCAGACAATCTGCTGTGTGCTCCTATAGGACTCAGACCTGTGTGTAAGAAGCCTGTGGCCAACGGCTTCTGTAGGAAGCTGCTGTTGTATTGAACATCTCAACACACCTTTCCCAGGCTCAGGGAGTTTATGTAAGCTGAACAGGACCAGCAGACTCATTCACAGCAGCACATGTTCTGGATTGAGACAGCCAGACATTAGGATTTTTGCCCCTCACTCTGTCAGGTGCTGGTGAGAACAAAGCAAGGGACAGAATGGATGTAGTCAAGAGGGCAGTGATCCAAAGGAGTCTGGACTGCTAGAACAAGAATAGAACAGAAGATAGAGAACTCAGGCTACAAAGACTCAAATTGTCTCAAGTGATAATTATGCGATTACAGTGGCAAAACACTTGTTAAATCAGGATGGTACATTAAAGGAATTTAGAAGGGTTTCATAAACCCATTGCAAAAAAAAAACATTAATCATAAAACAATCTGCAATAAATACAAAGGGTAACACAGTAGGAGTCTGTAGACCACACCAAGAATACGAGAACAAACTGTGATTCTGTGTCTATATATAGCCATTCCTTGGGGCTAGTAACCCCTGGTTAAAACTGAGTTGAATATTATATATGATTATTCAAAATGCTAACTCCAGCTAATGCATGTCTGTAATCCTAACTCTAGAGAGGTGGAGGCAGGAAGATCACAAGTTCAAATCCAGTCTGGGCTACATAACAAGACCCTGTCAAAACCAAACCATGTTGATGACATTAATGTGGGAAGTCTGAATTGGACTGCTAAATTTCTGAAATGCAGAAAGCACCCAACAGCCAGCGCATGAACTATTGAGTGAATAAAATGGGTACTTATGAGCAGCAATACCGTGCAGCAGCCCTGGGCAGGTGGGCTGTGTGGACTACTGCCCCTGAGGATGATATGTGCCATCTTTCCTGGGCCTGGTTCTGAGGCTATCCCTCCAGTTGGAAAAGCTGTAGATTCCAAAGAGCCACTGTCTAGTGATAGGAGTCATGAGCTCAGTTTGGAAGAATAGGAATGAGCCAGGATTACAAGATCCTCTGTCCTTTGGAGCAGTAGAGTGACTGGGGGTGGAGGAGAGAGAAAGGGATGGAGAGAGGCGGATAGACAGGGAGAGGTGCACAGAGAAGCACGTAGAGAGATACCCCAGAAATACACAGAGAGGATATGAACATGCTATTAAGAGTATACACCAGCTTGTACATATTTAGCATGAAGGCATCAGTGAGGTAAAGAGATAGTGGGGAAGTGAAGCAAGGGTACTAGCCTGTGCTATGGGTAGGAGGAGGCCAGGCCTACAGTGGTTAAGACTGGAATCCGAAATGGTTGGTGGTGGGTAAGAATAATTCTCAGTGACCTGGAGATGCTAATGTGCTTTGTAGATACATTTTTGGATTGGCTGTGTAATCTAATGTAACCCTGCCTAACAGCGCACTTATGACAGGTCTGCAGCAGCACTATAAATATAGAGAGAAAAGAATAAGACACTGCTTGGTCCTGAGGAACAGGCTCATCAATGGCAAATTTCTCTTGACTCCATCACCAATTGTTTATTAAGCTGATTTTGCCTGGACAGTCCTCTTAAGGCTTCTAGGTTTTGTGTGTGAACTGAGTCATGACAGAATCATCTTCACAGAGCCATGGAGAGAATGGCACTTGTTGCCTCCTGGGAGGATCCCAGCTCTTGGTGGCATTTCATAATTGAATGTCCTGCATCTCTGTGGAAGGACACAAAGGAGGTTTGAGATGATGTTACAGATTCCCCAAAAGAAAGACATTGATTTTCTTAAGTATTAGAGTAGCTATTCTCTGGTTATCAGGACATTTGGAAACTGTCAACTACACAGCAAATTAATGTGGTGCTATACCCCCATAATGCTAGCACTGAGGAGGATGAACATGAGTTCAAGGCCAGCCTGAACTGCATAGTCAGGCCATGTCACAAAATGAAACTAGACAATGGCTGGAAAGATTCCTAAGGAAGATGAATCTTAGAACAGAAAGGAGAGAGAGAGTCAAGCAGACAGTCATTTCATATTAGAAGATACTTCAGAATCACTGTCTATGCCTGTGAGCCTCTGTACACGTCCAGCATTTCTGAATCAGGAGCCCCTGGGCAGAACCAAGAATTCTGTGTCTCCAGATAATATGATATTGATGTTAAAGTCGTGCCCACAAATTGAGAGCCAGTGCCCCACAGATGGAGGGCTCAGTGCATGTTTCGTGTCCAGCAGCAACGCTTAAAGGAAATTGAGTGTGAGACTCTCTGCTAACAAGAGACTGGGTTGGTGTGAAGATCCATTTCCCCCCAGCTTTCCCAAGACCTCTGCATGAGAGACCTGAAATATACCTTCCCAGAATAGCTTTAGCCAGGCATGGTCCATTGAAAGGTACCTGCTCTCTCAGGAGCTGAGGGCCGGGCATCTATGATGAAAACATTTTTGTGAGGCTGTAGGTTGGAAGGAGAAAGAACAGCAAGGGGCTGGTGAGCTGCAGAGTTAGCTTACTTCAGTGTCCTCCACTGCTTTGTATTATAGACTCACAGCCAGGCCAGGAAGGACAGCACTTTTATTCAAAGCTGTGGGACAAAATGGAGGTGTGCGTAGGCTGGAATTGCTAAGACTAGCAAAGCAGCTGACTGCGTTAATAATACATCAAATTGGGACCACACATCGGAGTAACAGAGGCAATTCCGTGGCATCTTATCTCTGGGCTGGAGGGTCATGCTGCTAAAACTGCTGGAAATTGCAAAGCACAGCCGTGTGGAGAATATAGGTGGTGAGGATTGGTAATCAGGAAAGCACCTCCCTCGGGAGGGCCAGGGACCTACCATGTATCAAGTCCATGGCGGCCCTGACCTGGGGATGGGGGTGACTCACATACAATGTCATCTCATTACATTTTCACAGCAGTCTCTGCAATGTGTTAATAGCTTCACTTTACTGATGGGGAAATAGGCTGAGAAAGCTAATCTAACTTTCCCACTACTAGGGCAGCAGATGGGAGTCTCTTCCTAAAACATTTGAACATTCATGAGGACATTTTATCATTGAAAGTTGTAACAGCCGCTTGCCCCTGGCTCTCTCTACCCTGTGGAAGAACTGACTGCAATTAAAAATGGATAATGTACTGGCTAGGGCCTGGAACTTGTTTTTTTTTTTTTTTTTTGGTTGTTGTTTTGTTTTGTATTAAAGCAACATTTATTTCTAGAACAACACATGGACATTGTACAAACACATTTCAGGTAGGTGCCAAAGTCCCTGGGGATCTTTGATGGATCAGCCCATAGTTTGGATGTTGGAGAAGAACTGCTTATTTCAAAGACTATATTTGCAGTGACCAGAGCATTTGCGGGACCTGGGAGGGGGCAATAGTTGAATCAGGATTTTTAAAAACTGGCATGTTTCCATCATGGCTGTTGAAAAGAACAACCACCAACTGGGTAGATGCTTCCTCGGCTGCATCACAGGACTGCCACTTAGTCCTGTGTTGCGCATAGGCAGGGTTTAATAAGAGACAAAAATGCAATAGAAACAAACTAGGTGTTTTCCCAGAGAGTGCATGAGTTCGAGGAAAGCAAATTCAATCTTTCCATAAGTCCTTAAAATATCCCCTCAGACCCACATGAAGGTGTTATTAGCAGGCTGAAGGGTCTGTGTAGAGTAAACCTTTGCCATGAATGTCTTTGGGCCATAGCCAAAGTGAGGGGATTGGATCCACTAGGACCGAGACTCTGAACTGTGTTCATCTCCCTATGTCTGTCCCAGACCTGGTGTCCTTCCTGTGCTCCTCATTCTTCTTGCAATGTTGTTGGTCAGGGCAGAGAGAGGTCACAAGTAGGAGAGGAAGAGGCAAAGATGGAGACATACTGCCCTATGAGCTCACTGACATGTGGTAAAGTTAGGTGGAAGAACATTGCACAGGATTCCAGGTGTCAAATGGCTTTGGAGCTAGCTTACCTATCATGTTTTGGTGGTATAAGTTGTGGTGCAGTTCAAGGGCCTTTGGCTGTGTTTAGAAAGCATGGAGGCCTCTCTTTTGACACACCAAAGCCACAAGACAGTTTCTGCAGATGACATGATTTCTACTTTGTGACATTTACTGCAAAATGCAAATTCTGGGCCTTCTACTAAGAGGAATAAGAAAACTGTTGGAGATTCTAATGGCAGTTGAAATGTATCTTCAATGCTGCCTCTGGTTCCTGGAACAGAGCTTCGAACCTCCGTGGTTCCCTGAGTAGGCAGAGTGGAGAGGAACACCTTTGGTTATTTGTAATAAATCCTTCGTGACTCTGCTTGCGTGTATGTGAATGGGAGAATCTTGGAGCCTGGGAGCTGGTTGCCATGAGCTCTACTGGCATAGAATGTTTAATTAATCTTAGTTAGGTTTGCACACACAAATAAGTACCTGTGATAAGTGAAAAAGAAAGAGACTTTACCTTGGACTACGGATTCAGAGGTTTCTGTCTTTGCTTAGCTGGGTTCATTACTTTTTGTCCTGTAGGGAGACAGCACATTACGGTGTAGAGCACATTGTGGAACAAAAGCCAGAAGCAAGGAGGGGAAAAAAGAGGCTGGCCCGGGCCACGCTTCCCTCACTAGGCCTCACTTCTTATAGGCTCCATCACCTCCCAACAGTGCCAGAAGTTAGTGATCAAGTTTCAACACATGGGCATTTGAGGGACATTCCAAAACCTAGCAGAAACCTCCAGGAGGGCCCAAGCTAAGTGCTGGGATACTAGAAACCTCTGTGTGTACCTGAAAAATGCCCTCCCCCACTTTGCCCCAATAATCTTCTCCATTTGTTTGCTCTGGATGTGTTCCCTTTATCATAAACCAGTAATAGTAAATGTCATAATTAGCTTCAGCTGTCAACTTGGCACAAACCTACAGTCACCTGGGAAGAGGGAACTGCAACTGAAAAATTGCTTCCATCAGGTTGGCCCGTGGCCATGTCTGTGAGGCACTTTTTAAAAAATTGCTAATTGATGGAGAAGGGCTCCGCCTATTGTGAGAAGCGCCATCCCTAGGCAGGCAGGCTTGAGCTGTATAAGGAAGCAATCTGAGCAAGCAAAGGGGAAGGAAGTTTGTTCCTCTACGGTCTCTGCTTCAGCTCTTCATTCATTCATTCATTCATTTATTTATTTATTTATTTATTTATTTATTTATTTATTTATTTATTTATTTATTTATTTATTTGATTGTTGCCTTGAGCTCTTGCCCTGGCTTCCCTCAGTTACCTTTTGTTGTCCACCTTGTGCTGTGTACCTGAAATGGGGGCACTCTAGCAAGCCTGCCCTTCGCCTGTTGGGTTGGTCCCAGGTTCCAACTCTGACAGAGCTGAAATGATAAGACACCAAGTTGATGTCTGTAGAAAACTGAAAAATTTCTGTGAACAAAACCACAAAACCAGGTGACATGGCCAGCGCATGTAATCTCAGCGCTTGGGTGGTAGAGGCAGGAGGATCAGAAGTTCTAGGAAATCCTCAGCTACATGGGGAACTCAAGGCAAGCTTAATGTGGAAACACCATCTCAAATAGCTTCTCACTGGCTTGCATCTGTAACAGTAAGGATTTTTCTTCCCTCTTCAAGGTACAAAAATATGACCTTTTTTCTTTTTCCACATGACTTTTCTGTTCATGTGCATATTCTGTTTTCCCAGTAGATTGCTATTAGAGGAAAGATAGGTTCAAGAGGAACTGTGAAACTGGCCCATTAGTGAATGAAGAAGGCAGCAATGGTAGCAGAGTGGTGGAATCATCGGCAGCAGATCCAGTCCAACATGAGGGATTTGGTTTATATAAGTCTAAATTGTGGCACTGTCACTTTCTTGGCAACATGAACAAAACATTCTCTTAGACTGGGCTGCCACAGTTCTAACTGCTGGCTCTAGACAGTTTAGTTTCTTGTTTGCATTCCCTATCTTTTGCATTTCTGTCACTGAGGTGACAAGGGTGTGATACAAGATCATCTGAAGTTTGTTGTAATCTGCTAAGTGGAAGTCTGGTTGCAGAACACTGTAAGAGGCCGACCTAATACCACAGAGAATGAAAGTTCATTGATGAGAATAGTAGGGCCTCTTTCAAATGGTTCATTCATGCCCATGATAAGGGGTAGAGCTGTGTTAGGAACAGCAAACAAAGGTATTAAGGTCACAGGTAAGAAGGCAGACACCTATATTGTGGAGCTCCAGCAGGAGCTGTACAGTTTTGTTACTGTTCAAGGGTCATCTTCACAGCAGATGTTCCACAGGGAAAAGCCAACAGTTTGAGTTCCCAGCCTGGAAAAAAAAAAATGCATCTACCACCGTGGGAATCAGGAAGCCTGAGATGGCACTTGATCTTATGCAAAGATTACATACTGAGGGACTGCAAGATTTGACTTGCATTTGGATTTGGTTTGGCCCAAGAAAGACCTAAAAATGAATTGACATTGGTATTAGCCCTAAAAGAACTTGGGGGCTTCCTGTAGACAACTAAATTTCATGTTTCTCTTGAAAATTCAGCAGAACTAATACTGGATCTGAAGGCTCAGGCACTTTTAATGTGAGGAGCTATGCCTCAGACAGGGACCTGGCATAAATTCAGAACCCTCCAGTATAGGCAGGACCTGCCTCAGCAGACCAGCTCAGTCCTGGCTTGAAGCTCTTTCCCGCCTTCTTTGCTGTGACTGTGTGCCTTCAGCCCAGGGTCCCATCTCCATCTCCCAGCTTCCTGCCAAATAAGATGTCAATGCGAATAATTGCTTTTTAAATTGGACACCTAATTCTTTCAAACATACAGCAATCAATTTTTTTTCTCCATGGCACTGGAATATCATTTCAAAGAAATTCTTAAATGTGTGTGAGAGCTGTGATTGATAAGGAAATAAAATTACCTTATAAATATAAATAATTATGCTAGCAGAAAGAAAACAGAAATATATGTTGTGGAGGGCCAGCAAATGATTGGTTCCAGACTAAAGAGCCATTTTATTTTATTGTTTGGATTCCTGCTAGAGCAGGCATTTATGTGCACCAGGAGTGGGAGGGTCTGTGTGACCTTGAACAATACTGACACCCTTCTGCCTTATGTCTTTACCACCTGCAAAGCAGACTCTGGAGCGCCCACTCTTGCTTTATTGCATCGGTAAATTAGACCTTGTGTGCAAGCGCTGTGAGTTTTTCTGTAGACACAGGGCACACATTGCTGATCTTGATATTGTGAATTGGAACATACACTAAAGCGTTATTTATTCTGAAAACTTGAGGTTATTATTTCCTTGGCAGCTGAATGACCCTTTTAAGCAAGTGCATATTTTCTTACGAGGCTAGAAAAGAATAGAATGAACTGCTTTCACTTGGCACAAATGCACAGTTTTAAATGCTTGTAATGCCTGGCAAGCGTTCTGCCCTAATCACTTTGAATCGTGCTAGTCATAGCCATAATGTAATAAGGCCTTGTGTTTTTTTTTCTTCTATTACGTGCGTTACTCCAAAAGAATGTAGAATAGATGGGGTTTATTAAAAAAGGAGGATTCCATTGTCCTTTGCTATGTCAAATACATGCTGTTCTTGTTTTTATTTTTTTTCCTCTTTATTCTCATCCATTTGAAATTTATCCATACAGAGTTTATTTTCATTTCCACAAAATCCTATATTTTGGACCTATGGCATGCCTCCCCTTTTTGCTTCTTTAAAGTAAATGCTTGCAAATCATAGAGGCCCATGCCTCATTCTGATTCTTATAAGTTGGTCAGTGGACCCAGGCCCACACTCAGGAAGACTTCCTCCTGACACCCATGCCACACTGTTGAGATTGGTTTTTTTTTGGCTGTGGCAGGGTTTTCCAGAAGTGTAGAAACAATAGGATATATCACTGTATGCTTCACTGTATACAGGGAAATGCTGTAATAAGTTATCTGTAGTTGGAGGACTTGAGATCCTGACAGTGTGTCCTAATTCAAGACATTGTCTCAGAACTGAGAGATCTCATAGTATAACTCTGTTCGGGGTCTAAGGAATGAGAACCCAGGGGCTGTTGTTATGAGTTCAAAAGTAATGAAGTTTATTATGTAAGAGCCTCAGAAAAAAAAGAAAGAAATGGCTTTCTCCAGACAAAGACCAAGACTTTAACTCATGGGTCTATGGAGGGAGTTTTAAGTCTCAAACAGAGAAGTGGGGAGCTGTATAGATGACTCAGCAGTTACAGCTTGTATTACTCTTTCAGAGAACCTGCATTCATTTCCCACCATCCACACTGAGTGGCTCACAGCCACTTGTATCTCCAGCTCTGGGGGATCTGATGTCCTCTTTTTGGCTTCTGCAGGCATCTACACACACATGGTGCACACACCCCCCCTAATAAAATACATTAAAAAGATATGTAAATGGCTTAGAAGTTAAGAGTGCTGGCTGAATCCATATCATGCTGCTTATAAATACCTGTAACTCCAGTTTCAGATGATCAAGTGCCCTCTGGCCTCTGGGCAACTGCGTGCATATGGTTCACATAAATCTACACAGGCACTGTGGTAAAGACATAAGCACATGAATAAGGGATGGAGAGATAGCTCAGTGGATAGAAACAAATACTGTTCTTCCAGAGAACTCAAGCCTGAGCAACCCCCAACTTAAACTGGGTTGCTTACAACTGCCTGTAACTCCAGACCCAGAGAAATCCAATGCATTTGGCCTGTGTGTACACTTGCACTCATGTTTACCTCCACACAGACACACAGACATTGGTGTATAAAGTCACTGAAGACATGAACTCTGTCCTGTTGTTTGGTCTGGGCTGTGTCAGATTTCTACTTCTATATCTAAACCCTCAAAATAATCAGCTTTTAAGGATCCAAATCTCATTTTGGTGCACAGATTTGGAAAGGTCAGCATAGTTTTGAATTGCTCATGTCTTTGAGACAATGGTGAGGCATTATGACACGAATAAATGGTGGAGGGATTTCCTCATCTCAAAAGCAGCCACAAACAAAAAGAGAGGAAGTGATAGGATCTCTTTGGTGACCTAAATTCCTATCCCCAGGGTGTTTTTCTTTTCTTTTTATTTGTATTTATTGTTTGACAATTTCATATGTGCATACATAAATACACTGTATTCATATCAGATCCATCCACAACTTCCCTCCAACACCTCCACGGCCTGGCCTGAGTCGGTCCGTTTAGTGCTACTTGCATGCACCTGCATATGGTGCCACCCACTGAAGCTCAGGCACCTCAATAGCAGCCACACACCAGAAGAAAAATGTGTCTCCTCATCCAGAAGCCCTCCCTTGCCAATTGTTCCTTAGCTAGGAGTGGAGCCTCATGAGTTCTTTCCCAATCCATATTAGAATGTTGACTAGCTTGATCTTGTGCAGATAAGTATAGCTTCTATGACTTTGTGAATGCCATAGTCATGTCATCCACAGGACAGAAATTCATAGCACTTCTCCCTCTCTTACATTCTCTATGGCCCCTATTCTGAGGCCTTGTTAAGGGTAGGTGGGCGGAAAAAGATGCTCCATTTAGGGATGAGCATCCAATAGTCACTTATTTTCAACACTTTGACAAGTTATGAGTCTCTTCATTGACAGCTAACCACTTCAAGAAGTTTCCCTTGACTACATTTGAGAGCAGGGATAATCTATGGATATAAATAGAAACATTTAAAGGCAGTTTGATGATACTTCTATTTCACAAAACAGTAGTAGTAAATGTTTTCCTCCCTTTTGGGTTAAGACTTCTCTATACCTGGCTTTTAGTTCTAGGCATGAATTCCTTCCTCTGAGGCCTCTGAGGAAATTTTTTAAGTGGTTTGTTACACATAACAGTAATGCTACTGTCGCACCATTAAGCACATTTGCCTGGCAGGTTGGTATGTAGTGAGCAGGGCCCACCTCTGGGTCAGCCCACTGATATCTTTTTTCCCTAAGTCCTCTACATAGTACCCTCTGGTACTACTAAAACCAACTAGCAGGGAGGAAGTTTCCAGATAATTCCAACTTGATTTCTCTGTGTTTTGAAACCACAGAGCTAGGTATCTTCACCAACATCTCTCTCTTTTTTAATTTTCCCAAATATTTTATTTTATTTTTTCAAATTTTATTTTTATTTTATAATTTATTCATTATATATCCCAATTGAAGCATCCTCCCTCAACTCCTCCCAGTCCCATCCTCCCTCTGTCTTCCCCCTAACACCTTCCCATAGTCTGTCCAAAGGGGGAGCTCTCCTCCTCTGCTCTCTGCCCATAGCTTATCAAGTCTCATCAGGAAAGCCTGGATCCTCTTCCTCTGTGGCCTGGAAAGGCTACATTGCCATAGCCAAGTGATCAAAAAGCAGGCAACAGGTTAATGACAGAGGCAGCCCTTGTTCCCCTTAGTCAGGGACCCACATGGACACTGAGCTGCCAATCGGCTCTATCTGAGCAGGGGTTCTAGGTCCTCTCCATGCATGGTCCTTGGTTGGTGCATTAGTCTCTGCAGGACCACCTGGGATCAGATATTTTAGCTTTGTTGGTCTATTTGTGGGGTTTCAGCCCCTTCCATATCCTTTTATCTCCCCTTCTTCCATAAGACTCCCTGCACTCTGCCCAAAGTTTGGCTCAACAGAGGAATGGATACAGAAATTGTGGCACATTTACACAATGAAATACTACTCAGCTATTAAAAACAAGGAAATCATGAAATTTGCAGGCAAATGGATGGAACTAGAAAAGATCATCCTGAGTGAGGTAACCAAGAAACAGAAAGACACACATACTATACACTCATAAGTGGATATTAGCAGTGTAATATAGGATAACCATACCACAGCCTACAGACCTAAAGAAGCTAAACCACAAGGAGGCCCTCATTCAGAATGGCAAACAGGGTAGATACCAGAAGGGGTGAAAGAGAGTGAGTAGGATGGAAGCCTGCTATATAGGGCCCTCTGAAAGGCTCAACCGAACAGGGGATTGAAGCAGATGCTGAGACTCACCAACATATCTTAACCACCGAGCTGGGTGGGCAACCAGGACTTACTACTTAAAATTCCAATAACCCCTCTATAATATCATAGACCAGAGGACCAAACAAAGGCTAATCTGGTCTTCTGGGGGCGTTTAAGATCCAAATAATAGAGGCCTCCATCCAGAATTACCTGAGGAGTATGTAAAGGGAATTAGTGTGGGGATTTATAATAGACACCATGGCAAGTACCTTTTAACTGGGACCTGAGCGTAACTGTTGTGAAGCAGATTCTCCTGAGATTGAAACATTACACCTTCCATCTACTTAGGAAAGAAAGTAAACAACTCAGAATAGTTTCAAGAAGTCCATGAAAGCAGCCAGATACACTAAGTATTTCTCTCCCAATAGTAAACAATAAAGACTGCTGAGCCACTCTCACACAAGACAAGCTGCGGAGAAGCAAGGAACAGCTAAGCAGGAAGCATGGGCCCGGTTTAGAGCAAGTGGGCTACCTGGAAATGTCAATCTTCAGCTTGTTGAGCTGCCTGTAGTCTGTGGAGTGCTCCAGGCGTTTGTCACCCATGCTGGATTAAGCTTTGATGATGGAACTTCTTTGGGTCATTTCTGCTCTTATAGGTAACCTCTTACCCATATTCATGCAAATAATCCCAACAAAATTCATTGGTTTAACATCCCAGATGTTGGTGCAATCTATGTCATGGTATCTGGTATTAGTAGATGTATGTATTGACTTTCCCCAGGAAAAGTCTTATCACATAGCAACAAGAGTGACTGACTATATTTAGGAATACAACAGAAAAAGTGATTTCAACCAGGAAATGATTATAAGGCTTGGTCAACAGCCCTGGTAACTGGCTGAGACTAAAATTTCAACAAGTGATTCTTTAATCTATATGTCCATTTTAAAGTGAGCTCCAAGGAGCAAGGCAAGAATCAACCTGATATATATGGTATGGACTCCAGTTTTGCAAGTAAAAGGTTTAAGGGTTTTGTGATTAGAAATTTTAAGAAAGCAGGTACCAGTTATTACCTGACAGTACGTGGTTTTGTGGAAAATCTTTATGTAAGAGAAGCTATGCAAATGTGAGACATGGGCAATAAAAATACTGTGGTAGGTGAGAGACTTCTGGATTTAGAAATGCTGAATGGAAGACAGTGTGAATCTGCACTTCTTAGGTGACAACGGGCTTGGTCATAGGGCTTAAGTCCCAAATTTCTCCTCTGTAGAATGCAGATCATAATGTCTGCATTTCCTGTGTCTCAGAGTATCATTTGTGATGCACTGCCAAACAATAGTCTGCTGGTTGCTAATTCTTGTAAAAAAAAATGGGATTGCTGATCAAGGCGCCCAGGAAAGTCAGGGCTAGATGAAGAGGTATAATTATCCATCTGCCCATGCTTGGGTTTTTTAGAGGCTGCAACCAGCTATTATGCTTTCTGGATTTCTCTCAGTAAATTTCATACACATGTTTGTGTTTTTCCTTTTACTGCAACCTCTTTCCCCCTTTCAGGCTCCTTTTTTTTCTGAAAAGCATTTCATAGAACCCAGTTTGGGATATGCAAGCATGAAGCAGTAAAAGAAGAAACTCAGAAAGCTTGTGCCTGCATGCTCTCTTCTATGTCAAATAGTGTCTTGCTTATAATACTAATGCTGCACAAAGCAAATACAGTCCCCTTTTTTCTCAAGGCATTTTGAAGCAACCTGGCAGTCTGCACTAGGTAGGATAAAGGGAAAAGCCTTTAATAAAATCATGGACATAGAAAAGCATTTCTGCATGCGTCTTGGGACCTTGTCAGCTGGCTTCTGGGGTGATATGGCTTCTTATCAAGCTGAGTAGCCATATGAACTGGTGGGAAGGAGACAGGAGCCTCATAGTTACTGCTCTGCTGACGATGTAGATACACTGGAGTGCTTGGATCTGACAAAGAAAGCATTTTATTACTGAGATTTCATTACATACATGAAGCTAAGAAAAAGAATCAGAGCCCAAAACAAAATTGATACATTTTTAACAATTATATAAAACTCTTGGTTGTTTTAAACTATTTTTTTCTGGCTATCAAAAGGCTCCATTTGATGGAGGTGGAACACTGAAGATGTGGCTGTCCCTTGTCCTGTGCACTGGCCTTTGCTAGGTTCATAGTGTGCTATCTCTTTACCACATATCAGGTCTTTGATTTATTATCAAAGAAAATGTGATTTAAAAGGTTTCCTTGAATCTTAGTTTTTTTTTTTTAATCTGTGAATTGAAAATGATCTCATTACAGTTGATTCATTCCTTTCTTCCATTTGTGTAACCTAAAACCTAAAAGAGAGTCCAAGCTTGAAGGAACAGTTGCCATTACTGACATTTTGGAAACAAATGATTGGAAGGAGGGACAGCTATGTGAACTGTAGCCTATTTAGCCATCTCTCTTGCCCTTGGTGCCTGTAGTGCTCACTTACTCTTTAGTTGTGGCAAGTGAAAATATTTCCAGATTTTATTCCATGGAGGGAGAAAATAATCATGTGTCGTGGTGTTTATTAGAATTTTAGTTTCAAAAGCAAATGGTTCAAGGTGTAATGAAAACACTAGCAATATAATTTTCTTTTTAAAATTTACTGTTCACTTTACATCTCAACCCTAGCCCTTTCCCCTGCCTCTCAGGAAAGGGGAGCCCCTCTCCACCCTACACAATACCACCTCAGATCATCCAGCCTCATCAAGACTGTGTGCTTCCTCTTTCACAGTGTCCTGGCAAGGCAGCCCAGCCAGGGAGAAGTAATTAATTGAAAAGCATGAAACAGAGACCATGTCAGAGACAGCTGCCAATATTTTCTCTAGGGGATCCACATGGAGGCTAAGTTCCCCATGGGGTATATATGTGTAGGGGGCCTAGATCTAGCCCATGTGTGTTCCTTGGTTGGTGATTCAGTATCTGCAAGCCCACCTGGGACCAGATTAACTGGGACTGTTGGTCTTGTGGAGTTCCTGTCCCCTCTGGGTCCTTCTATCTTTCCCCCTATTCTACCTCAAGGCTCCCTACGCTCTGCCCAATGCTTGGCTATGATTCTGTTTCAATCTGTTGTTGGTCAGAGCTGCTTAGAGGACACGCATCATGCAAGGCCCCAGTCTGCAAACACTGTAGAGCATCATCAATAGTGTCAGGGGTTTTCTTTCACCCAAAGGGTGGTTCTCAGGTTGGGGCTGGCATTGGTTGCACATTTCCTTAATCTCTGTTCTCTCTTTATCCCTCTATAATTTGTAGGCAGGGTAAATTCTGGGTGGAAGTTTTTGTGTGTGGCTTGGTATTCCCATTTCTCTGTCAGTAGTCTTGTCTGGTTAGAGGGTGTCCTTTCCAGTCTCTATGACCCCCATCATGGGGGTCTCAGCTGGAGTCACTCCCATATCCTCCCAGGAGCCTGCCCTATTGCAGGTCTCCAGCTTCTCTAAGAGATACCACTGTCCATGGCTTCTCCACTCTCTGTAAGCTCTCATTTCCCCCAGTGTTCCCTCTGCTATCCTGTTCCCTCTCTTCAACCACTTCTGCTGACTACTCTATTTCCCTTCTGAGTGAGATTTGAACATCCTCCCTTGGATCCTCCTCATTTGGGTCTGTGATTTATAATATGGTTATCCTGTACTATACGGTTAATAGTTGCTTACAAGTGAGTACATACAATGTGTCTTTCTGGTGGAATACCTCACTCAGGATGATATTTTCTAGTTCCATCCATTTGCCTGCAAATTTCGTGATTTCCTTGTTTTTTAAACAATTTTCAGAAAAAAACAGATAAGTGAGAGATAGAGATATAGATAAGGGCAAACCCAGCAAGGCAATATGTGGCAGGCACGGTTTCCCTTGATGTTGTAAGCTGTAGGCCTTGGCTTTCTTAACGACTTTTTTATAACCTAATTCACATTTCCATTGCTCTCAGCAGAATCTCAATTGGATTTGTTTTAGGATGGGGAAGCAAAACTTTCTTCTGAAGGGTTTGATTTTCCTGGTAGTTATGTTCAAAATGCTGTATTTTTCTTTTTTTCATTTTTATTTTATATTAATCACAGGTTATGTACTTTTTATCCCAGCCGTAGCCCCCTCCCGCATTCCCTCCCTATCCCCCCACTTCCCTCCCTCATCTCCTCCGTGCACCTTTCCAAGCCCACTGATAGGGGAGGACCTCCTCCCCTTCCATCTAACTCTAGCTTATCAGGTCTCTTCAGGAATGGCTGCAATGTCCTCTTCTGTGGCCTAGCAAGGCTGCTCCTCCCTCGGGGGGGGGGGGAGGTGTATTTTTCTTTTAATATTACCATTTGTTGTCCTTTGTAGTGTTGGGAAATGTTCTAGGACCTCTTAGAAATGCTGTAGTTCCTCTTTGTTGACCAGAATTAGTCATTCTGTGGGATATTGTAGCCCTGGGTTTGGATAAGACCCCAATTCCCAGCATCATAGGTTTTAAGCAGTTTCGTCCTTCATTTTAATGGAATCTGTTGGTTGATTGAAATATTCTTCTCCTCTAGTACTAAAATGCCCAGACTGGCATAGGGCAGAACTAAAGTATCAGGAATGGGTCCAAAAAAGGTAAGTTCAAAGGCCGTTTCCATTCATATCTCTCATTGTTAGACCTTTATTTCCAGAGTCAGTGAAAGACAGAATTACTCCTTTCATGCTGAAGGTGAGAACAATGGTTTCCTTTTCATGGAAAGTCTTTTCTAATAGATTAGCCAAACGGATGTTCTAGGTTGTGTATGGTAGCACTAGCATAAACTTAGATCAAACTATCTATGAATTCTCTATTTCTCTTATCACAATACCTAGGAACTTTCAAAGATGAGTGGTACTCCTTTGTGAAAGGCTAAGAAGATCTATGGTTCTGTGATACTTTGGTATCTGTGGGAAACTGGTTCTAGAATCCAAAGAAGATTATTTGTGGATGTTCAACTACCTTCTCTAAACATGGCTTAGTACTTGTATAATATTAGTGTAGAGCCTCTTGTTACTTTAAATCATCTCTAGCCTGTGTATCTTTTTTCAATTAATATATTTATTTTTGTATCAATCACAGGTTAGGTACTTTGCATCCCAAGTGTAGCCCCCTCCCTCATTACCTCCCACCCCCCTCCCTCCCTCATCTCCTCCCGCCCCCTCCAAGTCCAGCAACGGGGGAGGACCTCCTCCCCTTCCATCCAACCCCAGTTCATCCTGTCTCCTCAGTAGCCTGTGTATCTTAACTCTACTTTATTAAACTGTTGTCCTTAGGAGTAATGACAAAAAATAGTCATTCCATGTTCAGTATAGACACAATTTCTTCAGCAAGTATTTTAAATCTTCAGGTGGTTGAATTTGGACATGCAATATATATATGGCCAACTGTACCTTTCAGTAAGAATTACACTTGCTCTCAATCATCCAGGCTTTTTTTGTAAAATGGTCTGGATTTACTTGAAATAGAGTGAGAATTCTTCATCATCATCTCTTTCCCCTGCAGCATATCTTACTGATTAGAAAACGTCTGAACATTTAGGAAGTGCTAAGCGTCCATTTAACTAGGCAGGCCAAAAATTTATGTATTAGTTATCCTCTGTCTTTCACTGACCCTAAAAATTTGGTCTAGTATCAGGAGATAAAGTTGGAAATGACCTTCGAATTTAACCGTTTGGGGCCTTGGTTGTTGTGTGTCTTAAGTGCAAAGAAAAATAGAACTAATGTTTTTCAATAGAAAAAGTAACTAAGACATAGCCTAACCTGTTATAACTGAAACAGTCAGTGAACTGACTCAGTTGGAGGGACTGAGTGAAAGGCTATGGCATGCAAGTCAAATCTGTATTCCACATGCTACTTATCATATACCCTAGATGCTTTAATTTATAGTCTAAGAGGTTTTAGTTTTCCAGAAAAGTAATCTGATAATACGAACTTGGAAATTATATGAATAAGTAATATGCTCAAAATTGTTCATCACCATTAGTAATATGATAGAACCTTAGTTGGTCACACTCTAGCTGATCTGTGATATGAATCATCTCTTCTCTGGGAAAACTGTACTATTTGCCTGTTAGTTCTTAACCTTCTTAGTCATCCTACTGTCACAGTACTGAAGTGATTGTGCTCAAGTAAGCTTTCTTTCACTTAACAGTTGTCCCTGCTCTAATTTACTCTCTGTTGTTGTGCCAAACACCATGACCAAAAGCAAGTTGGGGAGTTAAGTGTTTATTTCAGCTTATAGGCCATCACTGAGGATAACCAGGGCAGGTGCTGAAATGGGAACTTAAGCAGAAGCACAGAGGAATACTGCTTGCTGAATTAAGCAACTCATTTTCAGCTACTTTTCTTATATAGTCTAGGACCACCTGTTTAGGGATTGTACCACACGTAGTAGGTAGAGCAGAGCCTTCGTACATCAATTAGCAAAGTAGAGAAATCACCCTAAAGTCATGCCCACATGCCAGTACTGGAGAAAAGTATTTTTAAATTAATTTTTTTTGAGACAAGGTTTCTCTCTGTAGCCTTGGCTATCCTTAACTGGCTTTGTAGACCAGACTGGCCTCAAAATCACAGAGATCTGCCTCCCTCTGCTTCCCAGAGTGGTGGGATTACAGGTGTTCACCACCAAGCCTGGAGGAAAGTCTTAAATCTAGGTTGCCTTCTTCCCTTCTTTCCTATGTCATGTTGACAGCCAAGATTAGCTATCAAAGCCTCAAAGCATAAGTGTAGTCTAATAACTCAATTATGCCAAAGGGACATTGTAATGTGTTTGCTTTAATTATCTTCTTACATCATCACAAGAAGGGAAAGCTAAACCTTTCTCTTTTGGGTGTTGGCAAGCCACGGTCACATAATTTATATTATAGCATACTGCTATACAATAGTTCTGGTTCCTCTGTCAGTCTCTGTGGTGAAATGCCTGAGCAAAGCAAATTACTAGAGGAAAATTTATTTTAGTTCACAGTTTCGTTCCATCCCTGTTGATAGGGTGTGGCAGATAATGGTTTCTCGAAGGCAGAGAAACTGGCTGCACCAAAAAGCTTTATCCATCTTTCCCTCTACTCTCTCTAAGCCTCATCCTACTGGATGGTACCTATCTCTTTCCTCCATGTTCATCTTATTTACACTTCTGTGGAAATGCTTCTACAAAGACACCCAGTAGTGTTTTTTTTTGCCTATCTCCTAGGGATTTATGGATCTAATTAAGTTAATAATAAAGACTAGGTACAACAAGCCCATTCCTTACCAATTTGATACCGGATATCTCTTTATATGTGAAATTATATCACTAACTCCACCAAAAGGTTCATGTCCTTCTTACAATGCCAGACATATGCAGTCCTTCTCTAAGCTGTAAGGCTCATAGTTGTATCAGTTCAAGTATTAGTCAAAAGGCCAAGCTCTAATATTTGTTTGAAGTCTAAGGCAAACTTCTGAAGTTGTAAGCCTGCAAAACCAAACTAGCTAAGTAACTTCCAATATATTGTGGCAAGAAATGAGCTTTCCATTCCCAAAGCAAATAATAGGGTACTGAAAAGTGGTGGGACAAAGAAAGACTGAACCCAGCACAATAAGCATTAAATTCTGTAGCCCCATGTCATCATCGTGCAGAGTGAAATGATCTGAGCTTTCACAGGCATGGGCAGTTCCATTTCTATGGAAGAGCAGGTTGCAGCACCCATGGGCTCTCTGTCGTGTTTGCTCTGCTTACTACCAGCAGTTTCCCCTGACAAACTTTTGTAAGTTGTGTATCACTACTTTGGCTTCACTTTCACTCCTTCATGCCTTCTTAAGAGGAGCTTCCAGGTATACTGGCCCTGCCATACACTGTCTAACCTTACCATGCCAATGTTCCTATTGCCCTTACTGCACAGTAATTATCATCTTTTTAATAGTACTAATCTTTTCAGTAACCATGCATGTATTAGACCTACCTTTACATCAGTTCTGGCTCAGTACCCTTTCCAAACCCCCTTTCTCACAGATATTATTATAAACTTGATTTAAAATATTCAACAATACTCATGCCATAGGGTGAATGCTGGACGGCCTTAACATTCACTCTGTCAAGCTTATCTGTCACCTTTAACTTCACCACCCAACAAAGTCTCACTGTGTAGAGAAACCTTAGACAAGTTTTTTGCTACAGTATAACACAAATGGATTCCCTTCTATTTCCCCATGGAGTTTTGGTTACCATTTTAAAAGAGATGGGTAAATCTTAAAACAGTTTTACTTTCTGTTCCTGTGAAGAGTGTGAC
This sequence comes from Pachyuromys duprasi, assembly GCA_028658305.1. Lineage (NCBI taxonomy): Eukaryota > Metazoa > Chordata > Mammalia > Rodentia > Muridae > Pachyuromys > Pachyuromys duprasi. Next base: position 5,601,206 of record CM053754.1, read on the forward strand.
CTCCTGAGCTTCCTTTGGGATCTCCTACCATGCTTCCCTTACAGCATCCTAGGTAGTCTCTAGCAATAATATACAAAAACCTCCATATCACTCCCACAAATAAGCTCAGAGGTGTTTGATCCATGGGGTCTTGTCAGCATGGTGATAATCTCATTGTTTTGGTGTCAATCTTTTGTGTTAGTGAGGTTTTTGTCACTGTGACAAATTATCATAGCAAAACAACTTAAGGAAAAAAGGACTTAGCTCACTGTTTCAGAGGTTTCACACTATTATGCTGAGGATAGAATGGTACTATTACTGTGGGCACTTCCACCCACACTCCTGTTCCCCAAACATGGACTCTGAGACTATTATTTATAGATAAATGCCTACTACATAAGCTTTGATTCATTCCCCAACTAGCTCATAACTTATTTTACCATTTATTCTATACTATATTTGCCATATGTGTGGCACATTTTCATGTGTCTGTCTTCCTCAGAGTGAGGGACATATCTCCCTTCTGACTCTATCTCAGAGTTCACCTCTCTCAGCTGAATCTACACCTCCTATTTCCTGCCTCTTCTAATAGGTCACCAGCTTTTTGTTGACAGACGATGCTTCCATATAGTAAACAAGAGATTCTCTCTACACAGTACAAAGGTAAAGAAAAGAAGTTTACATCATGGTACCTACTCAGAGTCCAGATAATGTCTGAACTCATAGTCTTTGTCTGACTTTGTCTTTTGTCCATTTATTCCATCTAAGCCCCTAGACCACTGGATAGTGTTAGCCACATTCAGAGGAAGTCTTCTATTCCTAGATAACCATTTCTGGAAATTTCTTCACATGCACATCCAGCAATGTATTTTACTAAACTTATTCTAACAAAGATGACAAGATTAGTATTTAGAGGTATTTTGGGTTGTGAGCCTAGCCTTTAACACCTGACCCATCTCTGTAGCCCAACTCTCACAGTTAATTTTAATTTATTATTATGCTTGCTATGTATATCAAGTTTATCACAGCTATACATGCACAGGAGCAAAGGCTGCACGAAGTCCAGTACTATTAGTAGTGTCTGTCACTTACTGAAGTGCCTAGAATATACAACAGAAATAAAAGGTAAGTATTATACACCGAGACTGGTGTTAATCTCACATTGCTCATGTCTTTAGTTTCAGGGACCATATTCAATCACTCCCATCTTCTGCAAAATATTGTTAGGTGGTCATTTCTGAGCTCCATCCAGTTTGGCGGCCTAAATCAATGACAATGTCATTTTTTTTTGCAGTTTCCAAGCTCATGTCAACCAGAGACATAATCTTTACCAAGAATGGATACGCCATGAGTGAGGTATCAACTGCTTGTATCTGACTTTCAGAGGATGCTTTGGTCTCCAATATGGGGCTGGTGTGTGTCCAGTGCTCTTTTTCATGCAGCAGAGTTAGGAAAGATAAAGCCCATTATGATAAAAAGCAAAGTGAAGTAGAGCTCCTGCATTTCTGTCCCCAAATGACTAGGATTTCTGCTTTTTATATTATACCTAGAAACTTCTAGTATCTCTTCTAACTTAGTATGACAGCTTTTCAGCTCTAATTTTAGTCAATCGGCCTATCAAACAGTACTATACCACCCCCAGCTGCTGGGTTTCAGACTTAAAATTCAAATTACCAGGCAAATGATTTCCTATAAATAAAATTTTCTACATATAAAAAATCCCATAACTCTTTCCATAGTCAACACTTTCAGATTCAAATTTTGCATTTAGGTCAAGGGTTTTTAAAGGCACCTAATACAAAATCACATTGCCTTGGAGGTTTAGTAAGTTTTGAGGTTTGTTTTTGGACTTGGGCCACAGGTGAGGATCTGTGGTCGAGATCTGGAGGTTTGTTTTCAAAGCGAGTTCCACAGAAGAAACAAGCAGGCTGTCTATCAATGCAGGGAAAGCTATGCCAAACAATGCAGAGAGCTGCTTCTGAATCATGGTAGCATCTAAGGCAGGGCCTCGGGGAGCGGGAGGATCTTTGACACCATTAATCACCTATACTTTTGTCTGAGGGCCACATGTAGGCTAGAATTTTGATTCAGTCCTATAACGTTTATATCAATAAAAAATGCTATGTGAACCCCTGTGGTTAGGGGGCTAATGCTTGAGGGAGAAGGTCAGCATTGCTGAGCTTTCAGAAACAATACCATCTATATTTTCATCAATAGCGGGATCTTTAATAAGCTGATTTTATTTTCAATGTCCTGTCTGCTGCTCATGACTTCTTACTTCCACATCTATTCATTTCGCTCAATTTCTCTCATTAGCAACAGTGTTCCTATATTCAGTTTCTTGGAATGAGGTCTCCACATGGCCTGTGGTAGTTTCAGTGAGATGTCTCCTGAAGGCATTTGAACACTTGGTTCCCAGTTGATGGCTCTGTTTAGGGAGGTTTAAGGTGTATGACATTAATGGAAGAATTATAACACTGAAGCAGGCTGAGAGATTGTATAGCCCCTCCTTTATTTCAGTTTGTGTTCTCTTCACTTTATCCTTTTAGTAAACAATGAGATAATTCCGCTTTCTGCTCCTGCCACTGTGCCTGACTCTTGCTGTCCTGTTTCTCTGCTTATAATACAGTCTTACTTTGTTGGAATCATAAGCCCAAACAAACTCTTCTATAAGTTGTTTTGGTCATAGTGTTTTATCACAGAAAAACAAAACAGTGTAACTAACACATTGTCACTGAGTATTCTTGATGCCTTTTATTATGTTGTTGGAGCATGTATGCACACACATGCTGGTTTATTTGGCATTGTTGTATCCTGAATTCATAGGGAGGCATACACGCTCCACCCAAACTTGGGGTCACATGGGTTCTATTTGACTTTGAGTTTTACTTGAATCTGGTTCCATTTGAATAATGGTTTCTACTAATAATTGAGACAAGTATTTACTTGTTTTGTCCACACATTTTTAGCATAAAATATAAGTGTATCTGTGTTACTAACAATAAAGCAGCTGAATATAGTGTGATGGTTCTTGTTGTAATTATACCATAATTTACTGCGTTTTCTGAGTCAAAATAATTTGTTTTAAGCAGCTTAAAATACTTCTTCACAACATTACCATCAAAACAATCTGAATTACAGTTAGCTTTTAATTGTTTCCAATCTTTAATGTTTAAAAAACATATTTAGTTTTACTTCTTGATTTTTGTAAAACATTCATAAGATTCTAAAATGAAAACAAAAACTTGGCATAACAATCTTTTTCTTTTCCATCTCCATGTTCTCCCACTGCCACAAACAAATCTCCATTTGTCTGTGTTTTAATTTATATTTCTATTTTTAAAGTCTATAAACTATGCAAACAATAGCACAGTGACATATTTTATACAAATATCTGAGCATGTCTTAGTAGGTAGTTATGCCTGTAGGAAAAGGCACATAAATAGCCCAATATTGTGTACCTTTCATTGCTTTACAATATCATCAATGAAATTCCTCCACAGATAACATTGCAATAGTTTTATTTCAAGGCCACATCATAATGCATAGAGGGGGCATATTTATCTACCTAGTACTCAGAGAAGAAAGCAGGATTGGTTTTGGCTGTTTTCATATACTAATGATATTGTGACGCCTTGTTTCATGCATTTATTAGGTCAGACTCTATATGGTTCTAAAGATAAATCTCTGGTATAAGGGGTTTATATTATAATATATCATGATTATATTAAAACATACCTGAATCTTACTAAGACAGTCATAGGTTCAATTTGACCCTTGTTTGTTTAAATGCAGAAGCTCAAGAATATGACAATCAAATATAAAATTATTCCTTTCTTTTCTTTCTTCCTAGACAATGACTAACTTGTAATCCAGAATGCAATTTTCAGGTTTCAGAGAAAACAGAAAGCAGTAACCTGGCAACAGAGCTGTGGCAGAGCTGCTGCTGCTTCTTCTTCTGGCTGCCATCCCCCTTTCACCTTCTCTATCTTTACAGAGAAAGGTCTGAGTAAGGCCTGGTGACACTGGTCTAGAGAAAGCCCTGACAAGTCCTCACTTAGGGAACTGTATCCTCAGCCACGGACATCCTTGTCATATGGTCTCCAGGTTCCTTAGACATCATTTTACCCAGACTAACATGGCAGCAGATGGGAATCCCTTCATCGTATGCTTAATGAGAGTCACCAGAGCTCTTTCCACAGAGAAAGGACAGTAGCATTTGGGGATAGAGATTAATCGTTCATGGCTGACAGGCTTTGCTCTTCTGCAGCCATAGTGCCAGTAGTAACGACCCCTTAGGATATATGGTATCTTAGCAGTTGTTTGCTAGAATAACAGACTGTTTCATTACTGAGAGTAAAGATAATGCAATTAAGATCTTCCATCTTACTAAACTCATAATTCTTCAGAAACCATTTAAAAAATCTCTTCAGCAAGAAATTAATGATTTGTGAGTTCTGTATACCAACAATAACAAAAATCTATTGCGAGTTGTTTGGGCCATGTGAATTTTCTTGGACCACAGTGAAATCATACCCAGCCAGGTTTGCTTTGTTTCCACTGTGCATCTTCATGACTCTGGTTTTGTACACTGTAGAAGGAGATACATTTCTTTCAGAAAGTGATGTGGGAAGAAGGTGCATTAACCGGATTCTGGACACGGGAATGATGTGTTAGTAGAGTCTAAGCAGCCATGGGAGCCCAGAAAGAGGGTTTGGTTGTGAGTCTCAGCATCTGCTTTGATACACTGCTAGGCAGAGTCTTTCAGAAGCCCTCTGTGGTAGGCTCCTGTGCTGTCACTTGTTTTCTCCTACATCCAATTTATGTTGGGATTTTTATCCATGTTTTTATTGTCTGTGCTCCCCCTATAATGGCTCCAAATGGCTTCTTAAAGAACTCTAGAGATGAGGGAGGAAAGGTAAGATTGGGAGGGAATAAGGGAAAGGGGCTATAGCTGGGATACAAGTAAATAATCTGTGATTAATATAAAAATTACAAATTATTAAAAAAAGAATTCTAGGGATTGTCTATCCTGGAACTCCAAACTTCTAGTCGCCTCCCAGAAACCAATTCTAAGGATCACGAGTGGGTTTATTACATCCCACTTCTTTTATCAAGTTCATGTATTGGTTATTTTTCTCATTAACACACACACAAAAGCGTTGGTATAATGTTCCTTTGGGATGTATACACCTTACCCTTGTTCATTCAAATACTGATTTCCCCCCACCCGCTCTGTGGTTTCAATCTGGATATTGTATTGTGATATTTATTCTAAGCATCCTGTCTCAACTCTGTGTAAACGAAAGAGAACAACTAGATACAATGTTGAGCTGGGAGGAGCCAGAGGGCAGGAAAGAGTGGGAAGTGGGAGGAGAGAGGACAGGGAGAGCTAGGAGAAGGCAGAGCGGGGGGAGAGATCTTGGAACTATGAGGAGAGATGAACTGCACCTAATGTATCACTAAAAGCAAGTACAATGTGGGACATCCAAATGTTAGGAAACTATAAGGGCTTGGAGGTTTAGGAGGGCGTAACTATTGCCCAGCATTGTGTTCTAGGTTAACTAAAATCCCAGTCTCTGTGTGGTGATTTGGTTATACAGCTGTTTAGGATTAACAGCAAGCATTACCAGAAGATATATCAATAGGAGATATTAATAGTCTTTTACAACATACAAGTATCTGACAAAAGCAATTTAAGTAATGAACTATTTATTTGGGGTTTTAGTTTTAGTCCATTATAATGGGAAAGATATGGTGAATTTTATGGTGGCAGGAATGTATGTCAGAAGGTTACATTTTGTTGGATCAGGAAAAAGATGAGTCTAGAAATAGTAAATATGACTAGAAGCAAGTCTAGGGCTGCAATGGAGCTTGGCAGTGACATTCAGAGCATTATCTCCAGTGGCCTACATCTACCATCTAGTCCTATCTCCCAAAGGTACCATAACTCATCAGAACGGTGTCATCATCTGGAGAACAAATGTTTAAAACGCATGTTCTAATAGGAGCTATTTCATCATCAAACTACAGCATCTTCAACTAGGTGATGACAAACGCCAATGCTGGCATCTCAAAAGTGGAGCTATTTAAGAACATATACTATCTATCAGGTTTTATTATATCTACTCCCAGTTTAGGGTCAAGTAAACTCCCTAAACTGTCTTGGTACCGTATCTCAAGACCTAGCAAGACTTCATGTGTGGGGACAGTCAGTTGGTATGGGTTCCCTTTTTTCACGGGGCCAAGATTCAAGCGTTGGCTGGAGCTCGGCCTGAAAGTTCAGCCATAGCTAAGTGATGGAATCAAGCAGCCTCGGGGCTTCTGAATCAGGGACTAAATCTTCCCACAAAGTTTCAGGGTGGAGGGCTTGGAAGTGGTTTAGGAAAGGTGGTGGTAGGACGCCTAGAAGCTGGGGATAATTGGAGAGGGCTAATTCCTCCCAGAAGTACATATTGTGACCCTCCAATGAAGAAACATTTAATATTGAACAAAATAAAATCCAAATCTCCCAACTCCCATAAATACAAAAATTTGTTGGCACATATCATTAGTACAATGGGTAAACTTGATTTAATTTCCTTTAAGACTTCATAGTCATGATTCATAGACAGAACTACAGCTACCTGGACAGTGTCTAGGGAGAATCTGAAGCCAAGAGGTCTTGGAATTATAGTGTCAGAAGTTAGTTGGGGTTATGGGGACATCTACATCCACCCTTGTTTTATCTTCTTTGTCTTAACTGGCCCACTGCAGGCCCATTCTAGAGGGAGTTTTGCTTTTCTGTTCTTTCCTTTCATATTGGAAACCAGGTTAGAGATGCCTCACAAAGAAGCAAGAGTTCCCTTCTGTGTCGGGGGCTACCACACATCTAGGTCTGATGGATTTGGGCAGCTGTGAGAAAGAGGGACTTATCCTGCTGAGGTTTATCTCAGTGACCAGGAGATGCATGATATCTTGGTTCTCACTATATAAATTTAGAAAAAGCCTCTATCCTTAGTGTCCGACCATGTTGGGTATATTAGCACCCGACCTGCCCTCCAGCAAGGATGCTGTTGCATTCTTCAAATTTGGACACCTAGGTGTCCAAAACAAGAGAAATTAATTGTCTTACAATTCTGAATTCTGGAAGTCCAGGACCGAGGTGTTCGCAGGGCAGCTGCTTTTTCCTGAATCTTTCTTTACATGACCTTCCCTCTTCATGTTTCTGTGCCTGACTATCTCTTATTATGAGGACACCAGTCAGAATGCATTAGCACTCTCAAGTCCTAACAGACAGTCCGTTATTAATGTTCCCCTCTCAATATACAGTCACACTCTGTGGTTCTGGGGAATTAGGACTTCCACAGTAGCAGGTGTTAGAGATATCTGTACGCTGAGCTCTAGGTGATGAAGTGGTCACAGTGAAGAGGGAAAGGCATTTGCTCCCTTCCTAATACTGAGAAGCTTCACTTTGGTAGTGGGATGACAAAAGCCTGCTCTCATGATGATGAAGCAGGGAGTAAGAGCAATGAGGAGATCTACCCTTGGGTTCAAGAGAGTGGGGTCATTCTTCTTGGTAATGGTGACAAGTCTCTCCTTGACAAAACTTCGTCAGTCCTTCCTGATTGAACCTGAGGTTGAACTTCATTCCATGTTTGGTAGAGTCCAGTTTTATCTTGACACTCACTATATCCATTTAGCAAAAAGCTTTTTTATCCTTATTGTCCAACTATGCTGAATATATTAGCACCCTGTCCTGCCCTCCAGCAAGAATGCTGTTGCCTTTGACTAATGAGAATCCTTTTTACTGCTCATGTTTTCTCTAAATAGCTTTCTCACCACTGACCCCAGCTTGTTTATAAATCCCCACTTGACCTTAAGTCAGAGTTGAGCTCAGAATTTCATGTAGAACCACGTTTTAGAGCTTTTTTTCTGCCTAATTAAAGCAAATTTTAAAATTCAAAAAGCCAATCTGTCTTGTCCTCTATAACAGTCTGTTATAATTCCACTTCACCTCAGGCAGAAAGGGTGTCCTCAAGTAAACAAACAAACAAATATTCGAATGCGGAGATGGAATAAAGGAGCCTTAGGTAGAAAAGCTGATGGTACTGTAGAAATCAGTAGAGTGGTTCCTCAGGAAATAAAAACGAGAAAGTCCATATGATCCAACTGCTTGAATTCAGTTGCTTACAGATCTTCACTGCAAAGTCTTTCCACTTGTCTTAGTTACATCTGAGAAAGCATAGTTTTCTTTTCTCTCAGCCCCCAACTGATATAGCTTCTGAAAGACCTGCATTGCTGAGCCTGCCTGTTTTGCTGACCTGTGACTCAAGAAGCATGGTTATCTTTTTCTCTTTTCCACTTGCCAGTATCTATCAAGATGCTATTATATTATGCTGCCAAGATCTACAGCTTGACCCTTCTGTTCTCTCTCTCTCCCCACTCTCCTCCTTCCCTCTCCCTCTCCTGCTCAAACTCTAATAGATCTGTCCTTCAGTTTTCTTCTGCATCCATGTTTTAACTTACAAGAGAGCCCCTATGTTCTCTGGTATAATATATTAGACAGCATTTTCTGAAGGAGAACAGAGAATTTCCATTTTAAAAACGGGTTCTAATTAGGTGAGTGCGCTTGGAAGATCCAAACAATGAAGATACACTATTCAACACCAATAACAGAATATTTTTTGCCTAAAAAGACTAAAAACAGAGAAATATGTTGAAATTTTACTTAATATATTAGTTTATGAATAGCCATAATTTTTATGAGAATATGGCTTTAATTGGACACTTTAGAGGTTTCCCCTCCTCATGTATACTGTTACATTTTAAAGCTCTAAACATCATTTTGGCTCTAGGTAGCATGCTGGATGAGATTCAGGGCTTGATGGATGTGAGGTGAGGGTCATGGTAGATGATTCAAATTTCAGCCAATATCAGGGTTCTGTGGGAATCTCCTGAAGGGCTCTAGGTTCTTATGTAGCAGTACAAGGAATTGGACAGAGATACCTGGGTAGTGACAAAACCACAAATAGTTCATTAGAAAAATATTTACTTTAAACCTGGAGAAAGTTTAGAAGCTCAGTGGCAAAGACGTGCAGGGGATAGGGACTTTAATAACCACATTTTTGTGTGGTTATTGCATAATGGTGTTTTCTGGGGACTGGGGTGAGTCCAGTGTTCCTCTTTGGCAACTATTTTCTTGTACGGTAAACTTGCAGCCCTTACATAAACTCTTGCCTACCCTGCCCTTCTCCCTACTTCCTCACTTCTCTGCAACTGGCCTCCCTTAGAACTACAGGCTAGTGTTTGGGGCTATCACAGTCTCCATTTGGAGGAGGCCTGGGGTCTCGGCTGGGTGTTCCTCCAGGAGAGCCTGGGCTGTTCTATTTCTTCTTTAAGCTTTATTCTTTATTCTTTAAGCTTTGTTCTTTATTCTTACTTTAAGCTCTAAGCAGTGAAGTGTCATTAATAAAGTACTTTTCTGGGTTCCTTGTTCGACATTTGTAGTGGCTCATATCCATTAGCAACTGCTTAGGTCTGTTACAATTTGTGTGTGTGTGTGTGTGTGTGTATGTTTGTCATTTATATCAGGGAACTAGTGGAGTCACCCCAGAGACTAAGTAAAGTATATTCTTGGTCTCCCAGCTTCATTAAAACTGAGATAATAAGGCTTTTTAGTGCGATAAACTCTTACTCACATTTGAACTCAGGGGTCCCAGCCTTCAGTGGGGTGGGTATTGAAAGTACAGGCAGGGTCTGTTTCTGATTTATTTATCTATCTATCTATTTATTTATTTATTTATTTATTTATTTATTTATCATTACAATTTATTCACTTTGTATCCCAACTGTAACCCCCTCCCTCTCCCCCTCCCAAACCTGCACTTCCTGCTTTTGTTCCTCCCATGCTCCTCCTCCAGTACACTGACAGTTTCTGTGTTTCCACAATCATCCTCTGATTGCTCAACTTGAAAGGACCCTTTCTTTCTTTCTTTCTTTCTGTCTGTCTGCCTGCCTGCCTTCCTTCCTTCCTTCCTTCCTTCCTTCCTTCCTTCCTTCCTTCCTTCCTTCCTTCCTTCCTTCCTTTCTTTTCACTGAAACTATTTTTTCCTTACATAATATATCCTGATACGGTTTCCCTTCCACTTCTCCCAATTCCTTCCTACCTTACCTCCCATCCATTTACACTCTCTTTCCCTCGTTAGAAAACAAACAGGCTTCTAAGGGATAACATCAAAATATAATAGGCTAAAACGAACAGTAGACATTGGAGTTGGACGAGATAAACAGAAGGAGAAAAGGCCAAAAGCACAAGATTCAGAGAGCCACTCATTTGCACACTCAGGAATCCCATAAAAACACTAAACTAGAAGGCATAATTTATAAGCACAGGACCTGACACACAGGTGGAGGCCCTGTGTGTTCTGCTTTAGTCTCTGTGAGTTCCTATGAGTTTTGATCATGTTGATCTAAAGGGCCTTGGGTTTTTGTTGGTGGTGTTGGGGTTTTGTTTATTCTTTGATGTCCCCCACCCTCTTTGGCTCTTATACTTTTTCTTTTTCCTCTTCCACATGAGCCCAGATGGAAGGGATTTGATAGAGTTATCTTGTTTAGAGCTGAGTGATCCAAGGTTTCACACTCTATGCATGTTGTCTAGCTATAGGTCTCTGTATTTGTCCCCGTGTGCTGTAGAAGGAAGCTTCTCTGATGACAGTCAAGAAAGGCACTGACCTATGGATATAGCAAAATATCATTAGGAGTCATTTGATTGCTATATTTTTAATTTTTAGACAAGTTATATTTGGTTTTACTCTAGGACCCTGGGCTATCTAGTTGTTAGTTCTCAGTCATAAAAGCAGTGTCAAAATATGGCTTCTATCTCATGGACTAGGCATAAGTCAAATCAGATTAGTTGGTTATTCCCATACCATAGCCACAATTGCCACTGCATATCTTGCAGGCAAGACACCATTGTAGATCAAAGTGTTTGTGGCTGGGTTAGTGTTTTTCTTTTGGTGGCATGGAGAATACCTTCTTGTGCCGCAGATGCTAGAATGTAGGGGTGAAGGCTCTCAGCTTGACTTCTCTATGTTCAATGAATTGCATTGGTGTCTTCAGCAATTGGGAGAAAGGACTTTTTCTTATCAAGAGAGTATATAAACAAACCCAAGGGAACCCAAAACCACTTGAACAAAAGATTTGTTTATAACATTACTATATATTGATAATTATTATTAATTATTATTTTTAATAAGTCATTCACTCAAGAAGGAGACAATGAGCCATCCTGGTTTGGAGGTAGCATTGAGAACATGGGAGAATCACTGAGAGAACATTGAAGAGCACATCCTTCCACCTAGCTCGCTTTCAAGAAGCAGAAAAATTGTAAGTATGTGTCTGATTAACAATTTGGAAGGAGCTTTGCTGAACTCGGGGGTTTCTCAGCTCAGCTCATATAATTTTCTTTTTCTTAAGACTATAACTGAGTCACAGAGAACTCAATGTAGTGTCCAGAATTTATTTATCTTTAGGCATCTTATACAACAGTGCTTGTATTTTTTAAATCAAAAATAGGTTTTTTTTGTCATAGAATATGTTCTGATTATGGATTTCTTTCTCTCAACTGCTCCAAGAGTCTCCCTTCTTTTCCACCCATTCAAATCCACACTTTCATTCTCTTTTTCATTAGAATACAAACAGGCATTTAAAAATAAATTATACAGATAAAATAAAACAAAAACCAGAAGAGGACAAAACAAACAAATGAGAAAACCAAAAGAGTTGAAGGGAAAAGTACAAGAAATACATGCAGCTGCTCACACACACACATTTTTACAAACAATAAAAACTTCATAAAAACAAAAATGAGAAACCATGATACATAAGTAAAAGACCTGTAAGAAAAAGAAGCCCAGATAAAGCACTGTGAGATAAAACCTCTAAAAACACCGTGGAGTTTGTTTTGTGTTGAGCCTCTACCTACTACTGGGCAAAAGGGCCTGCCCTTAAGTGTGGTTTGTATACCTAGTGAGACTCAGTTGGAGAAAACTGAATTTTCCTTTGTGAGTGGTTATCAATTGGAGATAGCTTTCTGGGTTGGGGTGAGGAACAGGTGTCCACTTCCCCTCTCAGTGGTGGGACTTCATCTGGCTTAGAACTGTGCATGCAGCCACAGTCTCTGTGAGTTCGTATGTGTATCGGTCCTGTTGTGTCTAGATTGCTTAGAGTCTTTTATGCCCTCTGGCTCTTAAAATCTTTCTGTCTGTTCTCTGAGCTGTGAGAGGAGGAGTTTATTGAAGACGTCAGTTAAGGGTTGATTGTTCCGAGGTCTCTCACTCTCTGCCCCTTGTGTTGGCAGGGATTTTTAAAACAGAACTTATATTTATAGTTCTTTAACATGAAAGTAGAGCCCCTTGTTACACATGCCACGGTACCAAGATACTGGTGCTCACACATGTGAGTGTATGAGCATATGTGAGGGGATGATGTGAGGGTGAATTTGTTGGTTGTGAAAGTGTGCTTATATAAGAGTATGTACTTGTGAAATAATTTTTGTCTAAGTTGTTTGTATGGTGTATGATAGTGTATACACAGAACATGGAACATGACCACTCTGAGGAGGCAGAGACTGTGCATAGAACTGGAACTTTTTCCAGTGCTATCATCAGAGAACTGGGTATATACTAGGGTATTTTCAGAGTGAGTGGTTGGGTGAGCCGGCCTCCTGCTTCCACCTTCCTCAATGCCTATTGAGGCATCCCCCATCTCTTTTGTTCCTTTCTACTTGATTTTCCCTTTACTTCCTCCCTCTGCGCCCTCCCCTTTCCTTTTTTCTTTTCTTCCTTCTCAACAGAACTTAAGATTTGACGGTCACACCTAAGGGAAGGAAAAGATAGATATGTGGTTATATCATTGAGATTTGCTTTTATTAATTTTTATCATCTGTATACAATGATGGGATTTCATCATAACATCTTACATAAGCATATAGCATTTGTTGATTAGAGTCATCCTCTTTATTAGTGTGCTTAACTTCTGTAGGCTCTGCTCATGTCAGACACAGGTAGTTCTGACAAGTAAGAGCCAAAAAGTTTCATGCCTGCAGGTGATAAAAGGTCTTTTGGAAGCTGCTAGCACTGGTGTAGTTGCTTAGTCACTGAGTGGCTCAGGGAGTCAGCCTCACCAGGAGTGTCTGGGGTTGTGGGACAGGGCATAGGTTCTTTGTAGTTTCTTATCTAGGAGCAGGAGACCAGAGAAGATGGCTGCCTGAGATGGCGCTTCGCATCACTATTCATTTGTCCTTAGCTCTGCAAACACTCCAACCATATTTAGAATTAGAATTTTAAAAAATCACTTGCTATTCACTTAAATGAAAACTTACCCGTGTGTCTTGTGTTCTCATTGGCTAAATCTGATATTTCTGCCTCAAGGCATCAGCTGTCTAGTAAGTAAGTCACATGACGCTAGCAGGACCTGTGGCAGAGATGCCCTGTGGAAACTGCATGGATGATCCCTTTACTTTGAAGGTTAAGATTTTAAGGAGTAATGGGCCCTGCTTGTTCTCTCTGTGGCAAAGTGAAGCTCTTCCTTGTCATGGCAGCTGTAAGGATGACGTGCTGTTGTTAGGAAGTAACTTCAATGCAAGGACAAGCTGAGGCTGAGGTGAGCATCCACTGACAGTGGGTTACTATTCATCATGTAAATTTATTCCCTTTTAAAGTTAAGGTGACTGAGTTAAAGCATGAATGGTCATGACACCTATTCAGATAGTTCCTTTAGTGGAAGATTTAAATGAGACAACTATAAAGCTCTTTGCTCCTCGGTGGGCTGTAGGAAAGAACCAAGTCAAGGATTATAACATATTTTTAGGAAGAAAGTGTGTCTATATTTCTAGTCTGTTTTATAAACCTTGAACACATAATGAAAATATTGCTATCCACCTATGGACAACAATGACCAGCACATGAAGTGCCTCTCATATCCTGTTTAATTGGACTTATGGTCTGTTCAATGGGAAAGAAATCATGCCTGGTACTGGAAACCTAGCCACCTTTCTGGGCTAATGAGGTCATGGACCTTAGAGGAGAACTGACTACTGTCATTGTTCTAAGCCAGTATAATTCCTAACTGCATGCTAAATACTGACCCTTATACCCGCAGACAAGCATTGCTCTGACTCCTCATTGGAGAATCATCTCTTCACAACAGATAGAGACCATTTACAGAAAACCACAAGTGGTCAAATGCAGAGAAAAACTGACTGTGGAGTGCAATGTCCCAGTGGATACATCTACAATTCAATTCCTGTACCTAAGGCTCAGAGAGAAGGAACACCATGGAAGAGGGGCTGGAAAGATTGTAAGAGCCAAATCAGGAAATCTACTGTAAGATACTGTCTCCAATGATATGGCTGCCTGAAAAAGACCTGAGTGAGAAAAGCATCAATAAACATGCTAACATTGATGAAGGAGACCACAAGAGCAGGGGTCCCATCCCTAGACAAAGAACCATGGGTAACTGTTGGCGGTTGGTCTGATGCTAATTACTGGCCCTCTGTGTAAACCTGACTAAGTCATTATACCTGATTGGCTAATTAAACAGCCTATACTTGGGCAGAGCAGTATGGGGTAAGTGTGGCTAAGGTTGCTGGGCTTTGGAGAATCCTAGGAGGACTGACAGGAGGGATAGATGGGCGGGAAGAGAGGAAGAAGAAAGATTCTACCATGGATTATCATGGAGAGAAAACCACGTGGGGCTGGAGAAAGGACTCCAATGATGGGGTGGAAAGGCCCAGATAAAGAATAAAAGGAAATACCGTGGGATTATGGATAAAAGGTAGGCCAATTGAGGAAGATTAAGGTGGACGGCATTGGATGGAAGCTGGGACATGGATGGTAATGGTGAAGATATTGAGACAGTGTAAGTGAAATATCTGCCTGGCCCAAGGTAAATAAAGCAATTGTAAATCTAATAGGAATCTGTGTCTTATTTATTTGTGATAGCAGGTTAAATAATACCACCGTAATAATCATAGGGCTAAAAATAAATGCAATATAGCCCAGCACCTTTCATTTAGTTATAACAGGTAGCTAAGGAATGCTGAGAACAGGAGAATGAGTCTCCTCTGAGGATGAGCTTCCTAATTGGTTATCAATTATGAAGTGTCCACCTCTGAAATCACATTCATACAAGCAACACTGAACAAACTCAGGTCATATTTGTGTGTGTGTGTGTGTCTGTGTCTGTGTGTATGTGTATATAACAATAATGATTAAAGAAAAGGAGGCTATGAATTTGAGAGGAAAGGGGCCACTATGGGAGATATGGGGGAGAGAGAATCGGATAAATAATATAATTATAATCTAATTTTTTAAAAACTACAGAAAGAAAATGTCATCTATGTGTGCTGGTCTTATTTATTTTCCCCATTGCTATGTTAAAATACTCTGACAAATTAAAAAAGGAAGGGTTAGTTGTGGCCCACAGCTCCAGAGTCTATATAGTCTGTTATGGTGG
>CM053754.1:5616782-5680788 GCA_028658305.1 Pachyuromys duprasi
GAAATTCGTAGGCAAATGGTGGGACCTGGAAATGATCATCCTGAGTGAGGTATCCGAAAAGCAGAAAGAAACATATGGTATATACTCACTTATATAGACCTATAGGATAGGAAGGTCATGTTGAAATCTATACACCTAGGGAAGATAAACAAGAAGGAGGACCCAGGTTAGTATGATCAATGCTTGTTTAGATGGACAAATGGGATGGACATTGAAGGGAGGAGAAAACAAGCAACAGGGCAGGAGCATGCCAAAGAGGGCCTCTGAAAGAATCAATATAGCAATGTATCAAAGCAGATATTAAGACTCACAACCAAGCCTTCAGCAGAGGGCTGAGAATAATAATGAAAATAGGGGGAGTTAGTAAGACTTGGGGAGAACAAGAGTTCCACAAAGACCAAATAGATCAGGGCACAGGAGTCTTTTATGAGACGGGTTCTCCAACCAAGGACCATGTATGGATATGGCCTAGAACACCCGCTCAGATGTGGCCCATGGTAGCTCAGTATCCAACTGGAGACCCTTGTAAGGGGAAGAGGGACTATTTCTGTCATGAACTCGATGGCTGGCTCTTTGACCCTCCCACACACACGCCCAGGAATAATAGCCTAGCTAGATCCCAGAAGAGGACATTGCAGCCAGGCCTGAGGAGACAAGATGAACTGGGGTCAGATGGAATGGGAGGAGGTACTCCCCCATCAGTGGACTTGGAGGGGGCGGGGAGGAGATGAGGGAGGGATGGGGAGAGTGGGAAGGAATGAGGAAGGGGGCTATGCCTGGGATACAAAGTACCTAACCTGTGATTAATATAAAAATAAATAAATTACATTTAAAAAAAAAAAGAAGCTCAGAGTGATCAATGTTTGTGCTCAACTCACTTTCTCCTTCTTATTTTATCCAGTATCCCAATGCAGGGAATGCTGCCACTCAAAGGGCAGTGAGTGGGTATTCTCACCCAATTAATCTAATCAGTGTAATCCCCCAGAGGGAGGCATCATCTCCTATGTATTTCTAGGTCAAATAAAGTAAACAGTTGAGATTAACTAACATTATTTTCCAGTGTCATCTTGAGATAAGCAACTCCTTCCTCTCAGCTCTAACTTCTCTTCCTGCTTCCCTGCGGCCTGTTCAGGAGCTCCTATGAGGCAGGCTTTAACCCAGTACATTTAATGACATTGGGGTGGGGGGAAGGTAAGAACAAAGCTTTTGACTACAATGGGCATACCTGTCGAAATATTGCTGTATAATGCCATAAACAGAACAAAACAGCAGCCTTCTTCATTTACCAGACTCAACTATTTAAGCACAGCTACTGTCAACGTGACTTTGACCTAGAAAGATCAAGATCTGAAAAGAATCCAAGAGTTTCAGAAGCTGCAAAATCCAGCATTATTTGGCAAAAATGTCTAATCCCTCCTGGCTGAAGACTTAAAAAGTTCAGCAATTCTTTGATTTAAAGACATGATCAATTACTACTCCCCCCCCCCTGCCCAGTTATAGAAATAAGTAGAAATGTCCATACAAAGGCTTTGAACATTGCTTTGCTGTTAGCTGTCTAGAAGTCTACTGGGAAGTCCACAAATTGGCTCCTGCATGGTGGTTCCTACATAGATGGCAATCTACGAGTTGTTCCAAGCCTGAGTCAATGCAGATGCAGGATCCTGGCACCCTGATTTTATGTGATGGTTTGAAATTGTCTCCTAAACAGATAACCAGCTGTTTCAGATTATTCTGTGAATTACAGGCATTTTGGTAATTAGGACAAAATACTCTAATTTTTTTTCTTGGCAAAATGTTTTAATGGCTGATACACTTTAACCTTGAAGGAAAGCTCTTTGTCCCATCAGCAGATAACTCAGAAGGTGATTAATTAAGCCCAATTAATATAGTCATCTTTACAATGGTGACTTGGACAGCTCATTAATGAAAATGTTGAAAGGATAAAGCAATTTTTCTTACTGTTTCCCCAATCAAAAGTGGAAAGTGGAGTGTGGTAGAGGATGCCTACTGTCCTGGTTTTTAACGATAGAAATATGTGTATACTGTGCAATCCATTCTGGCTCTAAACTTTAGAATTCTCTATGAGTTTCCAACACACAGCCAGACCCATGCATGGAGTGTGGCTTTTGAATTCAATATCATTGAAAAGAAAGAGCCCTGCTAACATCTTGGGTCTTTTATTATCATCTCACTATTTGGCTTTGACAAACCCCTATATCAAATGGTAAGATTATTTAAAGTCCAATGTCTTCTGCTCTGTTTCCATTGACCTTACAGGAAACTTTAAACTTCCTTAAGAAGTTTGTCCATATTTTAAGAGCCATAAAAACTCTGTGCATACCATATTCTGAGGCATGCAAGTATTTTGTAAAGTTTTATGTATTTATTTCTCAGTTGCTGTGAAAGGACCTAGGAATCTGTGCACACTAAGCATGTGCAGTACCACCGAGGGGTACTCCCATCTCCCATAGTGTGAACTTGATAATACTGAGCACACTGACCTTCCAGACTAGTACCAGCATTTAGATCAACTGCTTTTCAATTGTAACTCTATGTCTGTCCTTGGTAAATAAAAAATAATGTGCAACTATAGCTGTGATTTTAAAATATATGTAAATTGAATTATTTGTATGCCAGAGAAGGCTCCAGGCATTAGTTTCTAAATTTGGATTTTTCAAGATGAATTAAAGCCAATGGATGTGGACCTGATAGGAACATCTTGATTCAAATTCAGCCATTAAATGTCTAATTTCTAAGTTTATTTGCACATTGCCAATGGAATGCTATTTGGAAAGGCAGGAGGTATGACTGAATTTATTTTCTTTGAGGTAAAAATTCTTTCTTTGGGATTTCAGGTGGACCAATTTATTATCACAATGGCTGACCATCCCCACATGTGAAGGGCAGAGCAATTTCAATAATTTTACTCTAGGGTCTTTGATTTATAGTTTCATTTTTTTCTGACTCAGGGAAGTTGTGCCTTCCTGTATTCATGCTGACATTTGGTAATAATTCCCGTGCCATCCTGCAGCGTATTTACAGCTTATAGGATGTCCCAGGAGCCACAGGGGCCACCCTGTCACTAGACACATTTATACATCCAACTTTGAGTTGTAGCACACACTTGCCAGAGGAAAAATGAGCCATCCCTGGGGAAGATGAGCACAAAATGGTCCACAAGGAAAGATTTTGCATATATTGAAATCCACTGCATTGTATTTGAGATTGCCAGGCTGAAGGTTATGTGAGGGAGATTCTTTTTTAAAAGTCATTTCATGAAACAGTATTCATGAATTGGTTTCTTCAGGTTGTTCATCTAAGATCCTGGCCCAGAATTAATATAACAAGCAGTAGTAATTTTTACTGTTTTGGAGATACTTGACATTATATTATAATGCATTTTCATAAGACCTCTATAAAGCAGATACTATTCTCATTTCATTAAATGAGTAAATGAGGTTGGCATGCATTAAATAAAATTCCAAAAGTTAAAATTAATTCATTTATCATATCAAGGTCTGTCTGACCTCAAAACTATATGCCAGTCATAGTCCCTACATCATCCCTCTTTAGAGGCGTTATCTCCCTTGGATACTAGGTAATGAACTGAAGATGAATAAGAGAATTCATTGAGTTCATAATACCTAAAAAGAACATGGTGGTATGAAGCTATGAATATCTCAAGGCCAGTCTGTAAGAGCTAAAACTGTATAGAAGTTTACACAGTTTAGTTACCTTCTCCTCTGTATTTTACCCTCATACTGTAACCTCAAGTTCTAGGTCTTTAAACACACCCAGCTCACCCTGAGTATCAGGGTACATTTTGACAAATGCGAGGACTAAGTCTAATGATAGGATCTTGTTTTTGTTACCAAGAAACTAAGGGTCCCTTTGTGTGTGTAGAGGTGAGTTCTTTGTATTGTAGATAAGGAAATTTTAAAATGGACTTAGGGATCTAGAAAACAAGTTTATTGTAGTTTGAGAAAAAAAAAAATAGAGCAGGCCAACTGTAACCTAGGTAGCTACCAGGAAGAGAATACATAAGAAAAGATACATGCAGGTATTTTGGTTTCTTTCTCTTCACATTGTACTTCAAATAAGGAAGACAACTGTGACATGTACACTTTCTTAAAATTTGTGTGTTATTAAGAAAACAGGATGTAGGTGCCAAAGCTGATTGTGAAGGGAAGAGGCCCACCCTCAGTGACTTCTATGCTTGATCATTATCTGATTAGCTACATTTTCACTGGGGTTTGAATGTCCTTGGGTATCATAACAAGCTATCAATCCTCCTTGTGAATCCTTAATGTCTTGTGACACACTAACAAATTGATACCTTATAGAGCCTCCTATCAAGGTTATTGTTTAAAGCAGATTGCTAATCAGTAGTATATATCACACTTGTTCTGGGGAAATATTTCAAGGAGTGCATCCCCAAATGCGTTTATATGCTTATCTCAAACATTTAAAAATTTTTAATTGAAATAGAATTATATCACTTCCCTGCTCCTCTCTCTTGCCCCTCTGTGCTACCGTTTTTTTAATCCCTTACATGTCTCCCCTCAAGTGCTTAGCACTTTTTACTTTGAGTATTTATATTCAAAGTAATATACTTAGCACATTGAGTCCGTTTAATTGTTTGTGTATATATGGTTTCTGCATTAGACAACAAAGAAGGGGGTACATTCCCAGAAAAGATTAATTTTCCTTTTTCCAATCAGTCATTAGTTGCCTATATATTGTTTATAACAAAATCTCAAACATTTGAATTTACCAATAAAGACTCAGGAGCCAGTTGCCTGGGTGAAAGCCTGCTAGCTCAGAGAGGCAGAGAAAGCACCCAGCTGACCTTCTCCTCAGCTGACATCCTAAAAGGAAGCTTTCTTTCTCCGTGCCATCTCAAACCCCTCAAAGTGAATGTTCCTCCCTTCTACTTCCTGTGAGTCTGTCTATCTACCCTCTTAACTTCCTCTTACTATGTTTTTTCCTATGTTCACTCCCTGTCAACTGGGTGCCTGCCTTGCCTCTGGACCTGTGGTTGACTTTATTTAATCCTATTTACAATACTCAAGCAGAAAGCTCTTGGATTAAATGTGTGTGCTAGGACTGATTCTCACCACAACTACAAACAGATTTTGCTAGTGAACAGCACAATCTCAGGGTTCACAGTGTGATCAAATATCGTACAACATCTGTAGATCTTTGTCTAGGAAGTCTTCTGTGATAAATTCTCTCCAGCATATTTTTACATGACTGAAATCTTAACTTGTGTGTGTGTGTGTGTGTGTGTGTGTGTGTGTGAATTGAGTGAAACCAAAACATAAACTTAGAGTATAAAAGCATGCAGTGTATTTCAAATGAAAATGAAAGGGACCTTAAGAACCACAGGCAAGAACTCAGATTGACAAGGGATGACTCAATGCTTTCTCCCTTAACTTAACTATTCAGATGTCTCCCCTTGAGTTGTTTTCCTTACTCACTTTTTAATATTCCCAGTATCCCCTCCTTTACTCTTTGAGTCTGGAGGACAGGACCCAGCATTCCCAGGTTCTTGTTTTCTATAAAATAAAGTTATACACAGAGAGCTACAGGAAGGAGAAATAAAGAGGAGCTTGGAGATGTACTGACATTATCTGTGATTGTTATTCCCACAGATGTAAGGAGAAAGACCACGGACTCAATTCACGGCTAAATAACAAGCAATTAATTTTTTTAAATAAAGGAAAACCTTGTTTGGAGCCTCTCTTTCAGGAATAAGGTATAAACAGGGATGCTTAGGCTATGATTGATGGGAATACTTATCTGGAACCCGGTTGACTTGTGATAGGTGTAATAGAATTGTGCAGAAGAGTTACATGGCACATTCACAAATCACGTCACTCCAGTGGTTCCACGTGGGAGCTTTATTAGGTGAAGGGGTCTCGGAGACAAGGGTTTGCTAGACAAAAGGGTCTCTAGACAAAGCAGGAGAGAGAGAGAGAGAGAGAGAGAGAGAGAGAGAGAGAGAGAGAGAGAGAGAGAGAGAGAGAGAGAGAGAGAGAGGAAGAGCTTTGAGTTCTCTTATAAGACGACCCAGATAGTTTCCAGTGGTCAGAGGGGGGTCTGCAGGTGGCTTCATAGATGCCTGATAACCAGTTCGTCAGGGCCCTTAGGGCTGGCCGTAGAGATGCCTATGTAAGGATCCCAATAAGGTGGATCTACATCTTTATGACTTTTCAACTCTCTGAAGCTTATGTTATCATTGTTTGTAATCTGTGTTGAAATCTGTATTGTGGAAAAGCAGCTAATAGGTGTCTGTAAAACAGTTAAATAGAGTAATTGTTAGGATTGTGCTGCAAAGTTACACAGTGGGTTCACAAATCACCCCACATGACTGGTTCCACATGAGAGGTTTATTAAGGGAAGAGGGAAGGACTCACAGAGACTATTACAGAGGGTCACAGAGGGCAAAAGAGAGGGGTGGTGGTGTGAGTTCTCTTATAAGGTGACCCACAGCGTGCACAGGTGGTTTCAAGTGGTGGTGGTGGTCCATAGGTGGCCTCACAGATGCCTGATATCCGGTTTGTCAGGTCCCTTGGGACTAGCCATAGAGATGCCTGCATAGAGATCCCAACAGTAACGCTTTTGAGTCATAGCAAGAACTGTGTTTTGGGGTTTAAAAGCATGGATATTATTTTGGTCCAGAGGGCTGTACATTTAGATTGGACAAAGATGTTTTTAGTATGATGAGAAGAATCTTTAAGTCTATATTTAAAATATAACCAAAGGATATTTAAAGTCTTGCGTTGTAACTGATAACAGTAGCCAGTTCTTACCAGCTTATCAGAACTTTGCTGATTAATGATAAAACTCCGTATTTCTGAAATCTTAGTATAACAACAGCATAGTGTTACTTGTATTTATATATCTTAAATCATAATTTATTTAGATTTATATTTACTCATATGTTTAGAATTTATTTGTAGGCTTTTATAATTTATATAAACCTTAAATATTTTTTATCCAGTTATTTACCATTAGACATACATAAGTGGTTGATTACTAGGAACAGTCTTTGCAAAGAGAGTTCCTTTAAATAATAAAAGTTATATCTGAAACTGGGTGATGCTGAAAGTTGCTTATGAAGCCCGTTACTGGGGTAAACTTGTCTGTGAGTTTGCCTTTTTCATCAGGTGACCTTAGTCTATAACAGTGTGGCCTGGCTTCCACATATGAAAGTTGTTGATTACGCAGCTGTTGCTAAACCGACAAAGCTACGGTTAGCTGTCAACACCGTCAGAAATATGAGAAGAACAAACTACGGCAGTAAGTATAAGTCAAATGGCTTCTGCATTGATTACAATTTCAGAGACTTACCAGCTGTCTGTACCACTTCCCTAGGGTCCTGTGGAGGTCTCAATGTTTTTACTGAGGGCAACCTACAACTGAAGTTTTAGGTCTTTGACTGTCATATAGTACAGCATTACATCTTCAGCTGCTGCACAGGACAGCATCAGCCCTTAGCTGCCAGACTCAAAAGGTATGAGAGATTTTCCCCATGCAGAAGAAATATAGGAAAACCTCACTTTGATGAGGCAGAGTATGACAGTTAATGCAACAATGCCCATAGTTTTGGCAGAGCCTTGGCAGCAGGTGGGGCATGGGGCAGTTTTTCCAGTGGTTAGTGGTACCACAGTTTAGGTGTTTTTGTTTAGGGTTTTATTGCTGTGAAGGGGCACTATAACTATGGCAACTCTTATAAAGAAAAAAATATTTAATTGGGGCAGGCTTACAGTTTCAGGGCTTTAATGCATTATGATAATGGCAGGAAGTATGGCAGCGTGTAGACGGACATGGTGCGAGCAAGGAGCTAAGACTTTTACATCCTGATTCACAGGCAGCAGGAAGTAAACTGGCTTGAGCTTTTGAGATCTCAAAACTCATCCTCTAGTGATATACCTGCTCCAATGAAACCAAACCTATTTCAACAAGGCCACACCTCCTAACACTGTCACTTCCTATGAGACTGTGGAAGCCATATTTATTTAGACTACCACATTCATTGTCCTCTTTGGAGACCTTAGGGTCGCCACTAGGATTTGGCAATTCTGTTTATCGTAGGAAGTGTTTTTCATTAAACATTTTAAATGCCATATTCAGCAGATCTCTGAAAAATTTTGAGGGGCATCTATTAAGTATACTTGATTTTAATTAAACTTTGTTTTTACTTACTTGTTTAGGTTTAACATATTTGAAAAATGTACAAGAGGCTAAATAAATTCTCTGTAAATGAATTATATTTGTAAACAATTTGTTTATAATAAGATGAATATCTGCATTTCTTAATTATCCTTAACAGTTTATAAGAAACTAGTGGCTTTCATAAGATTAGAATTTTTCAGTTTCATTGCTGTTAAGTTTAACCTTAAAAAGTTCCAGTTTTTGAAATGAAGCCTTTTAATATAAATAAAAAAATATAATCCCCAGGGAGACTGGCAATTTTACCTTCCTGGTTCTTTCACAGTGCACCATTGAGGAATATCATAATTTCTTGTATTACTCAGTTAAGCAAAGTAGCTAAAACTTAACAAAGTTAGCAAAGACAAGGTGGCTAGGCATACATTCTTTTGTTGTTGTTTTGTTTGTTTTTAAAATTTTTTAAAATTTGTTACAATTTATTCACTTTGTATCCTAGCTATAGTCCCCTTCCTCATCCCCTCTTAATCCTGCCCATACTCCATCTTCTTTTCCCAGCCCCTCCCCCAGTCTACCAATAGAGGAGGTCTTCTTCCCATTCCATCTGATCCTAGCCTATCAGGTCTCATCAGGACTGGCTGCATTGTCTTCCTCTATGACCTGGTAAGGCTGCTCCCCCTTCAGGGGGGAGGTGATCAGAGTCAGCTACTGAGTTCATGTCAGAGACAGTCTCTGTTCCCCTTATTAGTGAACCCACTTGGATGCTGAGCTGCCATGGGCTACATCTGAGCAGGGGTTCTGGGTTATCTCCATGAATGGTCCTTGGCTGGAGTACCAGTCTCAAAAAAGACCCCTGGGCCCAGATAGTTTGGTTCTGTTGTTCTTGTGGAGCTCTAGTTCCCTCCAGGGCTTCCATCTTCCCCTTCTTTCATAAGATTCCCTGCACTCTGCCCAAAAATTGGTTATAAAATTGCTTTGAAACCTTGCTGGGTAGAGTCTTTCAGAGGTCCTCTGTGGTAGGCTGCTGACCTATTTCCTATTTTCTCCCTCTGTCTGTTTGTTTTTCTGAGTGAGAATTGATCATCTTACCCAGGGTCTTCCTTCTTGCTTAGCTTTTTTAGGTGTACACAATTTAGCATGATTATCCTATATAATGTGTCTAATAACCACTTATAAGTGAGTATTCACCATGTGTGTCTTTCTGTTTCTGGGATACCTCACTCAGGATGATCTTTTCTAATTCCCACCATTTGCTTACAAATTTCATGATTTCCTTGTTTTTAATTGCTGAGTAGTATTTCATTGTATAAGTATACCACAATTTCTGTATCCATTCCTCAGTCGAGGGACATCTTGATTGTTTCCAGATTCTAGCCATTATGAATAAAGTTGCTATGAACATGGCTGAGCAAACGTCCTTGTTGTGTACTTGAGCATCTTTTGGATATATGCCTAAGAGTGGTACAGCTGGATCTTGAGGAATCACTATTCCTAATTGTCTGAGAAAGTGCCAGACTGATTTCCAAAGTGGTTGTACAAGTTTAAATTCCCACCACCAATGGAGGAGGGTTCCCCTTTCTCCACAACCTCTCCAGTATGTGTTGTCACTTGAGTTTTTTATCTCAGCCATTCTGATTGGGTGTAAGGTGAAACCTCAGGATTGTTTTGATTTGAATTTCTCTGATGACTAAAGATGTTGAACATTTCTTCAAGTGTTTCTCTGCCATTCAGTATTCCTCTATTGAGATTTCTCTGTTTAGCTCTGTATCCCATTTTTTTAATTGGATTACTTGATTTGTTGCTGTTCAACTTCTTGAGTTCTTTATATATTCTGGATATTAGCCTTCTGTCAGATATAGGGTTGGTGAAAATCTTTCCCAGTCTATAGGCTGTTGTTTTGTTCTGATGACAGTGTCCTTTGCTTTACAGAAGCTTTTCAGTTTCACAAGATCCCATTTATTGATTGTTGATCTTAGAGCCTGTGCTGTTGGTGTTGTGTTCAGGAAGTTGTCTCCTGTTAGGCATACATTCTTAAGTCAGTCTATTAACCCGAATAGACCTTAGGTAAGGACAGACATTGTCAGAATGCTGAGGTCATTGTCTTGTTGCATTGTGAGACAGGAATTTTAGGTGGCAATTATTCTGTGTGTTTGAGATTCCAGTGTACCCCTGAACTTTCTCAGGGTGAGCCTTTATGTATAAAAAAACATATATTCTGATTGACGTATTTCAGTTAACAAAAACAGTTAGCCAAACGTAGAACTACAGGAATTAAATAGCAAGGTTAGTATATTTGGAAACTTTCCCAGAACTATAGACTTTGATAAAGTGGGTCTTTGTTTTCGTTTTGGCTGGTTGAGCTGCCTGTGTGCTGAGTTTTACAGTTTGAATGGTAAGATTACCTATGTAGCTTTCTAATTATTAGCCCTGTGTTACAAATTTTAAGTCAAAGTCTGTTACCCAGAATATGAACTTCTAATCATATTCAATAAATTTATAAATCCTGATGTAAAAAAGTTCATACAATAGTGTTACAAATCTTGTGTTAAGGTTTATATCTTAGCAAAAATTTAAGGTAGTTGGGTGAAACCAATAGCCTAATTTTTTAGCTGCTCTGCCTTGTTCTTTTTTTTTTTTCCTATCTCACAAAGTTAGGTAGCTCACCTGACACAGCACAGAAAATTTCCAAATCCAAAGCTAGCTTTTCAATAGAGCAGAACAGCACAAAACAATATTTCAATATTACCCATATCCCAAAGACATTTTAATTCCTGCTGGACTGAATCCAGAGACCAGAAAAAAAAATGAAGCTTGACTGACTATGGAAGTAGCCATAGCAAGCTGCAGCAGTGAATTTGTGCCTGGGCAGGGTGGAGTGTGCAAACTTGCCTCGGGTGGCATGCTGGGAGGTGTCCACATTGCCCCAGCCCAGGGGTGTTGGAATGATGGCAGTTCGAGCTTGCTTCAGCTCCCATGTCTGCCTGTAACTGAGAAAAGATTAATGAGGGCAGAGAAGCACACAAGTGATGGAGACAGCAAAATCGAAACCAATACATAGAACACAGGCTAGAAAACTGGCCAGCTTACTTGCCTTATTACCCATGTCATTTGTCTGTTTCAGTTGTCCCAAGTCAGAGCACATAAAGACAGGCGACACACAAGACATGACACAGAGTAAAAATAACAATAGGAACAATGACACCAACAACTGAGGTCATTCAGACATTCACCAGTTTGACAAAAGTTTTTTTTTTTGTTTGTTTGTTTGTTTGTGTGTGTGTGTTTGTTCTAACAGGTTGTTTTCTCAACTGCCTCCCAGGCACCAGGAACTTACCAGAGGCTTCCAAAGTGTTAGGTTTCTCCAGTTCAATTAGGCCAGGCCTCTCCAATTTCAATTTCAGTGTTGCCTGAAGTCCAACGCTGGACCTATCCAGTGTCTTGGCTGCCAGTATCCCAGAATGTCCTCAGGGTTCCTTGTCTCTGTTGTGCAGCCTAGATGTTGAAACCCTGCCAATGGGTGCTCAATTGCTGGTCCTCTGTGGTTCCTCACATCCCAGTCTCACCAGGGAATGCTCATGTCCCAGGGCCAGTCAGAAAACAAAAACCAACAAAAATAAACCAGCACACTCACCCACAAACAGTTGTGGCCGAACTCCCAAGTAACCAGATGTGTGACTGTGATGTCTCCTTTGTTGCTCTGGGTGAAACAATAGTGGATCTTGTCAGACAGCCTGCCCCCACCTCTTCTACATCCTCAGGAAGGGATCCCAGAAGTCACAGATAGGCAACTCCTGTGACTATCAGAGAAGGCCTTGGTAATTGGGTGCTTGCTGCTGTCTTTAGTTGAGGCTGTTTGCTCAGGCAGCCCACCAAAACGAAGGTGCGTTCTGGTTCTAGTTGGAGTGTCTCCACGGTGCATATCCTCTAGGAAGCAGCTTTTTAGTCCTGGAGGGCTTGCGGGAAAGGTCCACCTTCTAAATTTGGGTTGGTCTCTTGATATCACTGGGAGCTTCCAGTGTTAACCCCCTAGATTTGAGTATAAAAACTACAGACCTAAATCATTAGTTAAAACAGGCAATTAAAGGAAGTTCCTTTTCTTTTAATTGGTGTTCTTTAAGTTTTCTTGTGGTGTCCTCGACCTCTCTGGCTCCTTCATTCCTTCATCCCCTTCTTCTTCCCCCACTCCCAGCTCCACCTAACATTTGGCTGTATATAGCTACATCTGTTTTCATCAACTGCTGGGTAAAGCCACTAAGACAGTTATACTAGGCTTCTGTCTGCAAGTATAGCAGTATATTATTAATGGTGGCAGGCGTTGGCTCTCTCTTATGGGATGGGTCTCAAGTTGGGTTAGTCCTTGTCTGTTCATTCCCCTTTATTTCTGTTCCATCTTTATTTCTGCACCTTTTAAAGGCAGGACAAATTTTGTGTCGAGGTTTTGTGGGTAGGTTGTTCTCCATATCCCTCCATCGGAAGTCTTGCCTGGTTATAGGAGGAGGCCATTTCAGGCTCCTTATCCCCTGTTGCTAGTCTTAGATTTCTAGGAGTTTTCCTTGTCCTAGATTTCCTGCTTGTCCCAGAGATGCCCCCCGCCCCATTTCAGTATTTTTCCCAGTTCTCTCTCCCTTAGTCCTCACTATACTTGATCCCTCCAATTCCCCTCCTCATTCCTTTTTTTTACCCAGGTCTCTTCCTCAGTCTACCTCCAATGTCTATTTCATTTCTCCTTCTGAGTGAGATTTAAGCATCTTTCTGTGGGCCATCCTTGTTACTTAGCTTCCTTGGGTCTGTGAATTATAGCATGGTTATCTTCTACTTTATGGCTAATATCTACTTATAAGTAATACATAAAGTCATGCATGTCTTTTAGGGTTTGTATTACTTAGTATGATATTTTCTAGTTCCATCCATTTTCTTGCAAATTTCAAGATGTCCTTGTTTTAATAGCTGAGTAGGATTCCATTTTGTGAATGTACCACATATTCTTTAATCATTCTTCAGTTGAGGGAAATTTAATTTTTTTTGGTTTCTGGTTATTATGAATAAAGCTATTATGAACATAATTGAGCTAATGTCCTTGCGGTGTGGTGGAACATCTTTTGGATATATGCCCAGAGTCTTGCGTAGAACTATGTTCAATTTTCTGAGAAACCACCAAATTGATTTCCAGGTGGTTGTATAAGTTTGTGCTCTATTTTGGAAGGTATAAGATGGAATCCTTGAAAAAATTTTTTTATTAATTACATTTTATTCACTTTGTATCCCCCCATAAATTCCTGCCTCCTCCCCGCTCAATCCCACCTTTCGTCCCCTTTCTCCACATATGCCCCTCCCCAAGTCCACTGATAGGGGAGGTCTTCCTTTCCTTCCTTTTGCTCCTAGTCTATCAGCTCTCATCAGGAGTGGTTGCATTGTCTTCCTCTGTGGCCTGGTAAGGCTGCTCCCCCATCAGGGTGAGGTGAATGAGGTGATCAAAGAGCAGGCCAATCAGTTCGTGTCAGAGGCAGTCCCTGTTCCCATTACTGTGGAACCCACTTGGATACTGAACTGCCATGGGCTACATCTGTGCAGGGGTTCTAGGTTTTCTCTATGCATGGTACTTGGTTGGAGTATCAGTCTCAGGAAAGACCCCTGTGCTCAGATTTTTTGGTTCTGTTGCTCTCCTTGTGGAGCTCCTGTTCTCTCCTTATCTTACTAGTTCCCACATCTTTTGTAAGATTCTATGCATTCTGCCCAACAGTTGGCCATAAGTCTCAGCATCTGCTTTGATATCCTACAGGGCAGAGCCTTTCAGGGGCACTCTGTGCAGGCTCCTAGCTTGTTTCCTGTTTTCTTCTTCTGATGTCAATTTGCTTTGCCTTTCTGGCTGGGGATTGAGCATTTTAGCCAGAGTCCTCCTTCTTGATTAGTTTCTTTAGGTGTACAGATTTTAGTAGGTTTATCTCATTTTATATGTCTATATGAGTGAGTATATACCATGTGTGTCTTTCTGCTTCTGGGATAGCTCACTCAGGATGATCCTTTCCAGTTCCTACCATTTACCTGTGAATTTCATGATATCCTTGTTTTTTTATTGCGGAGTAATATTCCATTGTGTAGATGTACCACAATTTCTATATCCATTCCTCAGTTAAGTGGTATCTGCATTGTTTCCATCTTAAATTTAGTTTGACTTACATTTCATTGTCAAATAGGGGTGTTGAACATTTCTTTAAGTGCTTCTCTGCCATTAGAGATTCCTGTTGAGAATTATCTATTTAGCTCTGTACCCCATTTTCTTTTTTTAAATTTATTTTTAATGTATTTATTTTTACATCATTCACAGGTTAGGTACTTTGCATCCCAAGCGTAGCCCCCTCCCTCATTCTGTCCCATCCTCCCCTTCCCTCCCTCATTTCCTCCCCGCCCCCTCCAAGTCCACCAAGGGGGGAGGACCTCCTCCCCTTCCATCCAACCCCAGCTCATCTTGTCTCTTCAGGGCTGGCTGCAATGTCCTCCCCTGGGATCTAGCCAGGCTGTTACTCCCTGGCATGTTTGGGTTGTTTTGTCTGTTGGTGTTTAATTTCTTGAGTTCTTTATATATTTTGAATACCATCCCTCTGTCAGATGTAGGGTTGATGAAAATCTTTTCTCATTTTGTAGGCTGCTGTTTTGTTCTGTTGACAGTGTCCTTTGCCTTACAGAATCTTTTCACTTTCATGGGGTCCCATTTATTAATTGTTGATGAAGGTACCTGAGCTTTTGGTGTTCTTTGAGTTGGTTTGTGAGTATTTTAATAAGTATTTTTGCATCAGTGTTCATAGGGAAATTGGTCTGAAATTTTCTTTCTTTGTTGAATCTTTGTGTAGTTTATCAGGGTGACTATGGTCTCATAGAATGAGTTTGGCAATGTTCCTTCTGTTTCTATTTTGTTCAATAGTTTGAGGAGTATTGATATTATCTCTTTGGAAGTCTGGTAGAATTCTACACTAAAAACTTCTGGGCTGGGCTTTGCTCTGGCCCTGGGCTTTGTTTGATTGTGAGAATTTTAATGAATTCTTCTATTTCCCTAAGGATTGTTTGTTTATTATAGGTTTATTTATCAGTTGTTTACCTGGTCTTGATTTTTCTTTGGTAAGTCATGTCTATCAAGAAAATCATCCATTTTATTTAGATTTTCAAATTTTGTAGAGTACAAGTTTTAAAAGTAAGACCTGATGATTCTTTGGATTGCCTCAATATCTTTTGGTATTTTCCTCTTTTCATTTCTGATTTTGTTAATTCGGATACTGTCCCTCTGCCATTTAGTTAGTTTTGCTAACAATTTGTCTATCTTGTTGATTTTCTCAAAGACTAGCTCTTGGTTTCATTTATTATTTGTATTGTTTTCTTTGCTTTTAATCTATTGATTTTAGCCCTGAGTTTCATCATTACCTGATACCTACGCCTCTTGAATGTATTTGCTTCTTTTTGTTCTAGAGCTATGGAATGTGCTGTTAAGTTGCTTGTACGAGAACTCTTCCAATTTCTTTATGAAGACACTTAGTGCTATGAATTTTCCTCTTTACCCTGCTTTAATTGTTGTCTCATAAGTTGGGTATGTTTTGAGGTTGTAGGCTTTGTGTTGTTTCTGCTGCTGTTGATGGCCAGCTTTAAACCATGGACAACGGATAAGATACAAGGGCTTATCTCCATTATCTTGTATCTGTTTAGGCTTGCTTTGTGACTGAGTATATATGGTCAGTTTTGGAGAAGGTTCCATGAGGTGTTGCGAAGAGGTTGTATTCTTTTGCGTTTGGGTGAAATGTTCTGTAGATGTCTGTTAGGTCTATTTGATTCAAAACATCTGTTAGTTTTATTATTTCTCTGTTAAGTTTCTGTCTTGACCTGTCCATTGGTGAGAGTGGGATATTGAAGTCTCTCACTATTAATGTATAGGATTCATCTTGTGATTTAAACTTTAGTAAGTTATTTTATGAATGTGACTGCCTTTGCATTTGGGACATTGATGTTCAGAATTAAGACATTATCTTGGTGGATTTTTACTTGGTGTCCTTCCTCAACTCTTTTGTTGGTTGAAAGTCTATTTTATTAGATATTGGAATGGCTACACTGGGTTGTTTTGCTTAGAAAAACTTTTGCAGCCCTTTACTTTCATGTAATATTTATCTTTGTCACTGAGTTGTGTTTTTGTATTTACCAGAATGATCCTGTTTTTGCATCCATTCTGTTAGCCTGTTTTTTTTTTTTGCTTGTTTTTTTTTTTTGTTTTAAATTGGGAAATTGATTCCATTGATGTGGAGAAATATTAATGGCAAATGACTGCTAATTCCTATTATTTTGATGTTTGTGGGAGTAGGGTATGTGTGTGTTTTCCTCATTTTGTTTTTGCTGGTGTGGGGTTATTTATTTCCTTTGTTTTCTTGGCTGTAGTTAACCTTCTTGGGTTGGAGTTTTCCTTCTGTTATTTTCTGTGGGGCTGGATTTGTGGACAGATACTGTTTAAATTTTGTTTTGTCATTGAATATCCTGTTTTCTTCATCTATCGTGATTGAAAGTTTTGCTATGTATAGTAATCTAGGCTAACGTGGTCTTGAAGAGTCTGTAAGACATCTGTTTATGCCTTTCTGGCTTTTGGAGTCACTGTTGAGAAGTTGAGTGTCGTTTTGGTGGGTCTGTCTTTACATGTTATTTGGCCTTTTTCCTTTGCAGCTTTTAATATTCTTTCTTTCTTCTGTACATTTAGCATTTTAATTATTATGTGGCAAGAGGATTCTCTTTTCTGTTCCAATCTGGTTTGTGGTCTTTAAACTTCATGTATTCTTTTTTTTCCATTTATTTATTTATTCATTCATTCATTCACTTTACATCCTGATGAAAGCCCCTCTTTACTTCTACCTGTTTCCCCCCACCCACATACACTAATCTCTCCATTCTTCCCTCTCTTTCTTCTTAGAGAAGGAGGAGGTCCCGCATAAGTACCAATGTGCCCTGTCACATTAAGTTGCTGATAGACTAGGCACATCTTTTCCCACTGAGGCCAGACAAGGTAGCTCAGTTAGGTGAATGGGATCTAAAGGCAAGTATCAGCATCAGAGAAGGTCCTTGCTCCAGTTGCTGGGGAACCAACATGAAGATCAAGCTTCCTATCTGCTACTTATGAACAGCAGGCCTAGGACCAGTCCTCACACGTTCCTTGGTTGGAAGTTTAGCCTCTGTGAGCCTCCATGGACCATCTTAGTTGACTCCGTAAGTCTTCTTGTGGAGTTCTTTACGCCCTCCTGCTCCTTCAGTCATTCTTCATCTCTTCCATAGGCCTTCCAGAGCTTTGTCTAGTTTTTGGCTCTTGGTTTCTTCATCTGTTTCCATCAGCTGCTGGGAAAAGCCTCTCAGAGGAGTTATGGTAGGCTCCTGTCTACAAGCATAGGTGAGTAAGATTAATAGCATCAAGGATTGGTTGTCTTCTTGGAAAGGCAAGCAGAGCCCTGTATGTTCTTGGGGCCAGCATGTCTCCCCGGGAAGGCAGGTAGAAACAGTGGCCCAGAGAATTGATGTATGAAACGGTTACCACATTAGATCATACAATTTTGGGTGATATGAATCTGTTTCTGGGCCACAGTGATTCATAATTTGCTCCAGAAGACAGACTCATAACTTAAGATTTCCTTTGGTTCAGGTTGGGATTGTAGGTGAGGCTGTGCTTAATTGTAGCTGCAAAGGGGACAGAGAAGGACTTCAAGGCCACAGCTGGTATTGCTATCAGCTTTCTGGAGAGGCTATGAGGAGTGTGGCCTGATATTTAGGAAATCAAGCATCAGTAATTAGGTGAGAGATACACTACACTTGTAATGTTCAGGTACGATTTAAGTAATGCTGATTACAACAGATCTTCTATGAATGTGGTTTATTAGGTGGAGAGGGAGGGGGGGTGGAAAGCAGGACATGCTGGGGAGAAAGAGAGAGGGAGAAAGAGAGAGAGGGGCACCCCGATAGAGAAAAGGGAGAGGGCCAAGAGAGGCCAAAAGAAGGGGAGCAAGAGAGGGGAGACCAAGAGAGGGACCACATGGCCAGCCAGCTGGTCCCTTTAAGGGGGAAGGTAATCATGCCTTCCAGGTGTGGCCACCTGGCTAGTGACTTGACTACATCATAGGTTGCTAGGCAATCCAGGAGCAGGTTTAGTTCCAAAATCCTAACAACAGCTGTCTGCAATAAGCTAATTACAAACCAAAGTAATATCAAAAAGCAGAAAAAGGGAGATTTAACTAATGTGGCCTCATTGGGAAGGTGGACAAAAAGACACAATGACCCATTCTACAGTCCGTCTTTGGAGTCCTAGCAATATGAGGAAAAAATTTTCACAACTAAACAGCACAGATAAGGTGTGCTTCCCCCTCAGCTCCAGTTTCTCTTCCAACATGATATGAAAACTTGTAAAGTTTTCTTGGAGATGTCTTCTTCCTCTGGGTCAGAGTGAATGTCAGAATTTTAAATTTTTTCTTTATTATTATTATTAATCACAAGTTATTCACTTTCTTATCACAATGTTCACAAGAAATCCAAATCTTGGGGTGCCATTAAACAATGTAGTAATCTGAAAGCCAAAAGTAGGAAAACTGTTTCTCTTTAGAATTTCCCCCACCCTGCTAGGCAGGTCACACTGACATACACTTGCAGACGTGAGTCTCATTTTAATGAGCAGATATGAGTCCTGAATCTAGAGTTCAGGTAAGCCCAAGCCATTGCCAGAGCTATGCGTTAACACTTACACAATACAATAAGATGTTTATTTTTTCATTAAGATAAGAAAATCTCTTTTGAACATTCTTATACAAGGTCAGATTGACCTGAGTAGGAATTTGGTCAATTGCTTATAAGAAGTCAACAATTGACTAGTTCACTCTGGAGAAAAGCAATTTACGTAAGAAAAGGTTTGGTTTTCTCACTTACCGAGCTGCTGAGAGGCATTTTTAAGAGGCCACTATCACCCCACCTCCCGCTGTGTCGGAAACTGACATGTGAATATACTCTTCATGTGGTGCCAGCAAGAGGCAGCCAAACAGCTGGGGCTGGGGGTGGAGGAGCCATTGTGGGTCTTCCACCCATCATGGGCCCTTCTAGCTCATTTCCTAATTGTGAAGCTCGCTGGTTTCTGGTCATTGGGCACTTTTTCTGTTTCCTGATTCAATCAATTCTCCACTAAGAGGCCAAATCTATGTGAATAAACCAAAGTCAAATCTTGATTTAAAAATGGCTGCTATATGTCCTGATTATACTATTCCAGAAACACACATAATTTCAGAATTTATTGAATAACAATATTCACAAGGTTCCACAATGACAATGACAGCAGTTTATCATATAATCATGCCTACCTTGGTAATGTGGTAGAGGTAAATACAGATGTAGTAGAAAAGTTTTCTGCTTACTGGTCCTTTACGCACATTCAAGGTATCTGATGGTATGTTGTTTTTGGGGGCGGGGGGCACACCTTCACAGTGTTAGTTTCCATCATTGTGTAGTGACCAGGCAAAGAAGTTACAGTTTTTCATAAGGCTTGTATGTCAGGTAAGTGATGATCCAGTCTGCCTCTGTTATGCCCAAGTCTTATGGACCCCAAAGACCACCAAGGAGCCAATTCAGATGCAAACGCAGTAGGTCTTTATTGCAAGCTTGACCTAGGGACCACATCATCACTGTCACTGACAGAGCAGTTCTTAAGTGTACAGCCCCAAGCTTAGGGAAAGAGGGTTTTTTATTGGAGTTACAGCAAGGCCCTGGGGAATTCAGCTTGGCAGTTCTATGATTGATTGACATTTAGCAAATATTAGATGTCCAGAGGGCCAAAACGTAATTGTTTGTCCTGGGGAAATTATTTTCCTGGAGGGCCAAACCATAATTGTTTTACTCAACCTATTGTAAAAAACACCTGGGTAAACTCCAGGTATTTATTAGCCGTTGTTAGGGGTAATGGTTAAATGTTAACCAGCAGGATTCTGTGAAGTCTGGTCCAGGCTATTCCTTGGGTAGGTGATTTTTATGGTCTTGTTCGTGGAATTAGTGACATATGGCCTAATTCCTGGGACTGATGACTTTAGGGGTTGCTGGTGGTGGCTCAGACCTGATACTCTAATCTCCATTTTAGAATATCTTACTATAAGATACTTATAGTAAGTATATGGTTCATTCCTGTTTATGATTAAACCTCTGTTTCTCAATAATTGAGCTATGCCCTACTGCTTGTTCCAGAAAATGACAACCAAGCCTTTGTTTCAAAAGGCTATTATGAGCACCTGTTGTTATGATCACCTGTTGTTATGTATATCTTATAACCACCTTGCAATCAAAAAGTTGTTAAGACCATTTTCCAACCCTATCTTTGTTTCAAAAGATTGTTATGACAACCATTTTACAACTACTTTACAATTATGTCTTTGTTTCAGGGTCTATCTTGTTACGCTTATGT
The DNA here is from genome assembly GCA_028658305.1 of Pachyuromys duprasi. Classification (NCBI taxonomy): domain Eukaryota; kingdom Metazoa; phylum Chordata; class Mammalia; order Rodentia; family Muridae; genus Pachyuromys; species Pachyuromys duprasi. Next base: position 5,637,400 of record CM053754.1, read on the forward strand.
TCCTGTACTACTGCTTTGCCTGCCAAATCCCCCATTTGGAAACCTACACCTGAACTATGAAAGCCTATCTTCATCATGTCCAATGCTTGCTTCTTGAGCCATGACTTAAGAAGGGGAGGCAGCCCCATGTACAGGAATTAAAAAGCTTGCTTTAATTAGTTTGGCCATGATTTGGGTTGTTAGTCTTTCTCCTTGTATTTCTGAGATTATCAATACGTTCTTGGGCCTGGTTTCCTTGATGTAATTTGGTCCTATCGTCTCAATTCATTCTGATAAAAATATAGGGTAGATCCCTTTGTATACCTGGGAATAAGCTATATATCAGTCTGTGCTGGGTGGTGGTTCCTAACAAATGGTAGAGTTGCTGAATCTAACCAGAGATTGGAGTCATTCATCTCCTAAGTGGAGCCAAAAGTTATTTGTAAAATGGAGGCTCCTGGGCATTTACTACCTGAAAAGACAGTTTTATACATTAAGGAATAACATAGAGTCAGGCATACCTGATGGCAGTACTATATCTGGTTTCCTGAAGACTGTTAGTATTTAGTCAGCCTGCTTCTGGGTTGCCTAGCAATGTATGATGTCATCATGTGTTGCCCGCCAGGTAGTGGCACTGATGGCTCAGTTGCTCCATAAAAGGACCAACCTGCCACTTTGTTGGTCTCTTTGCTCGCTTGCTCTTCCCTTCTCTTGCTTTCTCTCCTCTCTTTGTCGGCCACCCCACCCCTCTCCATATCATGTCTTGCTCTCTCCTTCTCTCTCTCTCTTCATCCAATAAACTCATTGGATTTCAGATTGGTTGTGTGCACGGCATTTTTATATAAATATTAACATAGACTCTTTAGAATGTACAATTCAAAGGCAGCCTGAAGCTGTCTCATCCCTCATCTTGCTTTCCTCCTGGCCAGAAAGCCCCCCTACTCATCAGTGGTCTCATAATATATCATGTTTTCAAATCACTTGAATTTGATTTTACTGACTTCATGCACCAGTAAAATGTATCATTCTTTATGATCTGGTTGGAAAGCCATCTCTTTGTAAGACATTTCTATTGCCTCTCTCAAAATTGTTATTTAGAAATTGTTGTGCATCCTTCACTAAATGCTAAGCCCCTTCAGACATATCTTAGTGCTTTGCTTATTGCTTAGCAATTTCGTGGACAGTTAATCAATTTTCATTTAATTAGTGAAGCTTCAATGATGGGGATCAGACTAAGGATGATGAAGTGTAACCTGGCCATGACTATCCCTGCTGTCCTCCACAGCCGAATAACTGTCCCAGGCAGCTCAGCCTTAGGCAGTTGTCTTGTGGTGTTTTATCATCTTCAAAGCCTTTGATTCAACACAATTTTCTCTATACTGAAATGTTACCAGATGCTTTTGACACTGTCAAAAACAAAATCAGAACAATTTAGTCTAAAGATCTTAATTGGGTTTATTTATGATGCTGGAATCTGGCGTGTCTTTATTTCTCAAATAAATGCTTCAATGAACTGAGCAGGGAAGGTTGCTTTTACGGACAGAAAGAGCTGAAGAAAGTGGAAAGAGAAACCACAAACAGATTTGCCACTTCAAAGTTACTTTCTATATGAGGCAGGGCCAGTAAGAGAAAAGAATAGAAAAATAATGGCTTAGTTAACAAGTTGCCCTGTATGTGCATGTGTGTGTGTGTCTATAAGGATTAAAGCAGAGGGAAACTTATTACCATGTCGATAGAAACTGGCCTCTTTAGGAACTGTGCTTGTTATCTCTCTAATCCTGATTTCTGGGAAGGGCAGATAAACAGCTTAGTTTCAGCTCAGTGATGTGAAACTTCAGCATGAGTGACTCCATTTTGATTTTTAGTTTAATCTGGTGTGGTGAGTATGGAAGCTTAGTCCCAAACAATGTCCTCCTGTAATTTTTATTTAACAACACCTGGCTTCAGTGACTACTCTGATGTATCTGTGACAGACTCCTTAGTCAGAGGTGAATTTCATGCATTTAGACAGGGGTGGTGAAATCAGAGATTGAAGGTAACCCCTAAGGAAGAGATACATCTGCCTCTTTTCTGCATCTGTCAGAAGACCCTGGGGACAAAGACCTATCCCAGGACAGAATGAGTAGGGATCTTATACCCATCCCCCAAAAATGCTTTGTCCATTTTGAACATGAGATCCTAGTTGAAATGTCTGCCCCAATTTTCTTAGTCATTAACTTGGACATAAAACTGTCTCTATGTCTGCATAGTAGGTAACAGACCTTCTGTCCTGAGGATGAAGGCAACCTTCTGAGAATAAAGACAACAGAGGAAACATGAGAGCCAGGGGCTTCCCTACAGGAAAAGACTGGTTGAACTATCTGCAGATCTTCTGGATTTTACTTCATGTTAGCTACAAATTGTACAGCTGCTGTTACTGCGATTTGCGGGGACGGATCCCATTTAGGTTGTTACATGATACTAGGGTAATCAAGGTCTCCCTTTGGTGTTCTTAATCTCATTAATAAAGTAACTCAAGAATGGACTCAGACAGGAGTTGGAAACAATTTTATTAAAGTCTAAAATAAACAGCCCAGAACCAGCAAGCTGTAATTTCAGTATCTGCTCAGGGGAGGAGAAAGGAAAAAAAAATATTCATCACATTTAAGCTGATATGGAGATCAGGCCCATGAAGGACAAACTGCCACATGGCAGAGGGGGTGGGGCAAGGGACACTTAGAGTAAGAGTAAGGAAGCCCAGAGTATTAGGGAAAGCATGCTGGAGGCAGAGATAGAAATAAGAGCCAAAGTTTTGCTTTTCCAAGTGATTCAGAAAAACTGGAGTGTCTCATTAAAGAGAAAATTATCCCGTCTAACTTTTTAGCAAGGCTTAAGGTGATTTTACCTTTGTAGGGGTTGGTTCTTGGTCAGGTGATTGCCAGGTCTCTACCTAGGCAGGCAATTGTATTCTCTTGACTGGAAAGAGATTTTTCTTGATTGGCCTTCACTGCTACAGCTATATAGCCACAGAAATGGGTGGGGAGAAATGAGACTCCCTCTGAGTCTTTATGAACCCCCCCACCCCATTTAACCAAAATCATATCCCAATAAACTCATCTTCCCTACCAGTTTCTGTTTTCTAGTCTCTTTTGGAGTATACCAAAAAGGAAAAGGCATGTGATAGACTGAAATATCTGGAAACAGTTTCACAATTGAAATGTCATGTTTGATAACCATCACCTAGTGTCATAACAGATAACTGTTTCTTCCCATAGATTTTTGCTGTTTAGGATGTAGTCTCCTCACTGTTGTGATCAAGTATCTTATGGCTTGAAGTGCTACAGTCCATGCGGCATAGATGGAATGGTAGCAGGAGAATAAAGTTGCTGATGGCATGATATGTGCAGTCAGACAGCAGAAAGAGATGGATTCTGGGGTTCATCAGGCTTTCCTGCTCTTGTTTCTTTTCTTTTCATCTATCCACACATATATTGGGTAGGGGTTCTCTCCTGAGTTAAACTCAGAACTGTGCTTCCTAGGTGATTCTGCAACACAGTCAAATTGGAAGTGACCATTAACCATTGCAGGATGCAAGCCAATCATCAACATTTTCATGTTTCTCTTGGGAAATCCCTGTGAGCCATGTTTTATAGGAAAAGAATTTGTTCCTTTGGCAAAATAGCTACTATCTCAGCCTCACTCAGCAGTTTACTTATCAAGTGACAGTTTATTTAAAAAGCAGATTTGAAATGTTTCTTCACCTCATCTTTCTCCGCAACCCTAAATCCTAAATTACTACACTACTTAAAAAAAAGAGTGTGTGTTTGTACATGTAGAGACCAGAAGGAGGTGTCAGAAGTTCAGGTGTTTGTGAGCTGACTTGGGTACTAGGGACCAAACTCTGGTACTCTGGAAGAATTAAAAACAAAAGAAAACAAAACCTGTGCTTAATTACTGAGCCATTTTTATAGTCCCAATTAAACCCATTTCTGATCATGTTCTCACATAACAAGACCAGAGATTAGAACAACAGATTCTGTCAATGTTTTCTGCCCATCTTATCCTCTGAATGAATCCTGTTACTTTTATTCCTGGCATATATACTTCTGCAGTAGCTTTAGTAAACCTCGCTTCATTAACTATTCCTTCTGATCATCTTTTTAGTGAGTTAACAGGTAGCATGACAAAACCAGCTTTGTGAAAAATCAGATGCTTTTTCCAGGGCGTTTTGAATCTAGATGTTATACAGCTAGTTAGAAATAAGCAGACTTGAAGATCATTATCCCTCATGATCAATTTTAGATCCTACCTCCAAGTTCTGGCCAGCACATTAACTTTAAAGAAATGGAAAGCATCACAAAGTGCCCTTTCCTTGAATGTGAAATGAGACACAATTGCCCTTCTTGAAGATTTAAAGCACCATATGAAGAGGAAGAAAAAATAGGGATTTGTTGATGTTCATTAAGACAAAGCTACTGCTGCCTGTGAAGCCTGGCTATTTTATAGATTTCTTACTTGATTTTTTTACATGACTTTTGGTGAAATGAACAAGATCTGAGTTGTATCTTTGGTCTGGATGGAGATTCTAAGCCACTCCAAAGATTCCAAGATTGCTATTTACAGATGCTTGCTGGTAAAGGACAGAGACATGTGGTACTCCCTTAAATTATATGGACAGGAAGATGGTCTTCAGGATAGATATCTATTTTAGAGACTTTAGAAAGTAGTAAACACCCTACCTACACTTATAAATTAGCATAATGATCTTGAATAGCAACTCCTCTTTGATGAACTGACACCCATGCTTTTGGATGCATTTTGCTTTCTTCTTGAGTGTCTATTTCTGTTTGACGAGTACTGTCACGTAGTTCGAGTTGGGGACCTTAGAATCCCACAATCCTGCCTCTTATTCTTGCCAATATTGTTTTGGGAAGAAACTGGAGCTGTGTTTGGTTCTCTTGGTAGTTTTGTCCTTGCCGGAGTCCAGAAATGCCAGAAGTGTTTAGAAACGCTGTTCTTGTTTTTATTTTTTCTTCCCTATTACTATTCACAAGCTTCTTGAGAAAATGCCTGAGACTCCAGACATCAGGATGGAAAAGGCACATTGACAACTTGTGAGTGGAAAAATCGGACTGATCAGCTCACCACCCTCCCCTAATTCCTCAATTCAGTAACACAATATTAGTCCCTAGAGTGAGACCCTTGGTGGCAATCCTTTATTAGGACCCATTTTTACTATATAGGAACTTGCTTCCATTCTATTACGTTCTCACAATAAACCTGCAATATACTCCCTTCTCAAGCTCATCCTTCCCGTGACTATGAAGTTCTGTTTTCAAATTTGTGAGACTAGAAAGGCCTTGGTGGAGTTGGCACTGTATCCCTGCCCCCAAGTTATGTTCACTTTTGGCAAGAAAGCCTTAGAGATGCAATTTGCTTCACTGGAACCTCAGTTTTATTATTGAATAAAGAGGAAAGCTGAAATAGGATGGTTAGTCCTCCAGATACGACTTTATGTTTGTGTGAAATTCTTGTGTCCCAAGTTTTTCTGAACAGAGGGGAGTAAATGGATTTTATCACTTGCTACTAACTTCAGGACTTTGGATAAGACATTTTCCACATTACAAAGGTCTTTAAAATAAAAACAGCAATTTTTATAAATGATTTTTATAAAATCCTTTTTAGCAATATGAAGCTTGATTTCCTTAAGCAGGGCACTCTGACACAGGATTCTGAGCAAAGTTATGGAAATGTTGGCATTCCAACGACAATGGAATATTTTCACTATTATTTCAATTGATGAAACCTGTTCAGAACATCTTGGAGAATCCACAATCCAGAATCCACAGTCATCAATATTAACTATGTAATAGATGAAGAGTGAGAACAAGAAAATATTCATTCTATGGCAAGTACACACAACATGAATCTGTTTTTATATAAGTTCATATAAAAATTTCACAAACACAGCATAAACTGTGTCTCTCTGGAAATGATTTAGATAGTTTTGCTTTGTGCTTTTCTATAGTTTTCAGATTTTCAACAATGGCAATGTATTACTTTAAAAATAAAAATCAGAAAACAATACTGAAGTGGAAAGCAACCAGCCAAATGCTCTGTGAAATCATTGAGGAAGGAAGGTCCAGGACTGGTGTGTAACAAAAGCAAGGGACTAAATGGTCGTGGCTATGGCAGCAGGAGTGGAGAGAGGACTCAGAACCCGGGCTCATTCCCAGCTCAGAGGTAAGACATAAAATTGGCGTAGGATCGGAGGGAAAACAAATTAGGGTCAGTGTGGTCAGCGGAATGCTGACATTGTGACAAGCATGCTGTCACTGAATTCTGTTGGAGGAACATTTTGAGCAGCTCATACAATAATGTGCTCTCGGGATTAGACTTGGGCCGCTGCTTTTGTGATTGGTTGTTTTCTGAATTTTTTGTTAGCGTGCCATGTGTTTCTATCTGCTCACCCTTAATCTCTGCCTCATTTTTCACAATTAAGCTCATGGACATTTCTCAGTATCTCTGTGGATAGTGATCTTTTGGAATCTTATTTATTCATGCAATTCTCCACCTACATTTCCAACTTTCGAAACTTGCTTATAAGGTAAAGACAAAGTAGACACATTTCCGGAGTCCCATCAGTCCTGCCAAATTCCCACCCAGCAGAGTGTTCACACAGATGCTCTTCACATTTATCTTTGTCAGCCTTTCCACAACACTGGAAAAGCTGAGAGCAGGACTATTTTTCTATTAAAATGCCGTGTTTTCCCACAAACACAAAGATGTATGTCTTCTAAAGCTCTCCAATGGCAGGATATGAGATTTCTAAAGAAAATAAATTTAAAAATCATGATTTTTAGTGAAAAATTAATAAGCTATTAGAAGTACAATCACAGTCCCTAAACTAAAATATCACTGTAGCTGAGGGACTTAGGTACTAAATTTTAAGCACTTTACAGTTTATCTCATGTAACATATCGTAGTATCTTTTGGGTAAGAGTTGTGGAATTATGAGCACCTAAACAACTTACTGAGCTAGTAAATAGTAATAACAGTATTTCGATGAAGGCTCTCTGTCATCAAAACCACATTCTTGACTTTGATGCTACACTGCTGCTCAATAGTAACTAGTAGCAACATAAAATATATGCTAAGCAAGAAACCATGGATAGGGCACGTTAAGTTCCATGTGCTAATCCTTGAGAGCTGATACATCAAGGCTTCCACCCACATTAAAAGTAAAGCATTTGCACATCTTTAGGTACAGATAATATACAGATGATTTGGATTTTAAAAACTTCTTTCTCTGTTTAAAAAGATATGACCCCAAGATTCCAGAACTCAGCAAATAAGTAAATAGATAATATCAAAATCCTCTTTTGCCCGAAGAGCAGAAGGGACTTTGGTTCTTAAAAAAAGAAAACTACTTCCTGCAATTTTTCTTTAACCACCTAGTATGACAGGTTTTACCCATGCTTGTGCCTTAACAGCTGTGGTTATGTAATTTTGTTTTCAAGACCTTGTTATTACCTACCTAGTCCTCAAAATGTCCGTATATAATTTCATACCATCAGTACCCCATTTTACAAATACAATGAGTCACAGGAAGGTAATAACTTGAGTAGGGGCACATACTCAGTAAATGGTCCCTGAACAGAGAATAATCTGTGGATTGACCAGATTATTCCTGAAAGATGACTGTAGTGATAGTAAATTGATGTCAAAAGGGCCTTTACTCACAATATCAAAAAGGATGGGAGAGAAGACAAGATTTGGGCAGAGGATGAAAAAACAATGCATTTCAGACAGCAGAGCTGGAGATGCAGGATCAAGTTGACTCATTTTCACTTTCCAGCATTCTGGCACTGGAGGAAATGAACTCTTGGAAAAATAGAGATGAAAGAAAGAGGCTGAAGTGCTGGAATTTTTTCTTTTGGGTGTTGTGTGATGGCTATTTAGGACCTCTCATATACTTTTCCCTACTTTGAGGAATCTTGAGGAAGTCTCACCCTGACTTTGGAAGAGTGTAAGTCTTCACTGTCTGCAAAGGATTGGCCCCGTGGAATATTGAAAACATTGAGGGGTGGTGCTTTTAGCAGGATGAAGCAAAATGACTTCTGAAGTAGAATCTTAGACCCAATTTTGATGTTAATTCTGGGATGGGCATAGATTAAGATACAGCCAGGTATGTGCATATTCAAAATTTTAGCTAGAATTTGTATTCCACAGTATCTTGAGGGGATACAAATGATAGTTAGAATGGTGTAGACTCCAAAGAAATAGGTAAGGGCTCTCATAGTCTTTATAGATTTCCTCAAAAAGTTACTTTGTCAATAACTTCATGAGATGATAAAACGTAACTGCTGTTGTAAAGGTTGCCCTGATATAAAGGAAATGACATTTATTTAAAAATGTAAAACCATGTGATGGTGAGATTATTAAATCAGAACTAAAAAAAAGTCCTATAGACAGGGTAGTTTAAATGACAATAGCTTATTTTCTCATTGTTCTGGAGTTTGGAATAAAGCCCAGCAAGATTAGTTTATGGTCAAAGCTCACTTCCTGCACAGACTAGATTTAATGACACAGGTGTTGTTGTGTCATCGGATGGCTGGCTGCCATGTAACATGTCTGCACACTCAGAAAAGAGTGAACAGTCTGATGTTTTCTTACATATGGACACTAACCTACAGGATAAGAGTCCAATCCCTATGCCCTTACTTCACCTGAACTGCTTGCTTCTTCCAAACTTAATGAGAGGATGCATTCTAAGATGGTGTTGTTAGCTTATTTCATCATCAAATAAACATCGTAGAATGTACTTACACAGACTGCAAAGGACTCTCTTCTTAGTCTCAATTTCAGCCAAGACCTTTAAAGTTTTCTCATATCTGATGTAGGCATCTCTCAAAATTTTGTTTGTTCCATTTTCTTCAATGAAGCGAATCTTTTAGCAGGTTTTGCCTGTTAGGGTATGAAGACATACCTCATTTGGGTTTGAACTTAAACATATGGGTTTGAGTCATAATATGTTCATACACCATGCTCCTAGCCTCTCCAAATGCATATATTTATGTTTTTATATAAAATGCATTAATTTCATTCTAACAGCCACCAGAGTCTTAACTCATTATAGCATCAACTCTCAAACTGAAAATCTTACCCACAATAAGTAGCCTTGAAGCTTTAGGTGCAATCCATTATGAAGACAAATTTCATTACTACTGTAAACCTAAGAAACCAGGCACATTCTGTGCTCCCAAAACAATGATGTGACAGGTATATGGCAGATACTCCAGTTGCAGAAGACAGACATTGAAAGACAGAAAGAGTGAGAGCCCCCAAACAAATAAAAATTTAGGGAAGAATCTAAATAGGTCTTAAAGGTCAGATTTTCCTTTCTAGTGTGCTGCTTTATACACTGGGCCCACTGGGTGGTGGTGTTGCCCCAACTGATTTGCATGCTGGTCTTGTCCCTTTGAGTGGGTAGAGGTAAAGCTCTGTTCCTAATATATCGTATGGCAGCACTCCCAAACTGTATTCTGTGGTGTGAAACTGATGAGGTGGAGCTAGTGCTGCTGTAATATTGGTGGCTCTGAGGCTTTCTGACCCTCTTTGGTCCTTCTCAGTTTTGAAGGCTAGTACATATTCACATCAGTGTAGCTCACTCTCCTGTCTTGTAGAGTTTAGAAATATGACAGTAATTTTTCATTCTTTGCATTTTAACTGTCTACTTTCACTCCAGTTAGTAATGGGACATAATCCAGTCTCTCTTCTGGGATTCTCCTGAGGTTCTTGCTTGATTAAATTTGTGGTTCACATGAATATGCTTTGGCTAGTGAGGATTGTCAACTTTACTACATCTGGAAATAACTATAACCCGAGTGGTTGGATTTTTTTTTAAGTTAAATCATATGATGTGGGAAGACACACTTTTAATCCATATCTTTTGAGGTGGGAAGATTCACCTTTACTTTGGACCCTACCTTCTGCTGGCAGCCTGTGTAAAGGACGCAGACCGAAGACTGTTCTTCCTCTCTTTTCCTGCTTGCTTTCCCTTTCCCTGGTAAGCCCATTTCTTCACTGGTATTAGAGCCTATTCCTTCAAGATTTCAGGATATCTTGAAAACCAGCTGAAATATCCACACATGTAGACCAAACAGCCATTGGATTCTTGGAACTTCCATGGTACACAGCCATTGTTGCGCTGGCTGGACCACAGTCTATAAGGCACTCTAGTAAATTACACACACACACACACATTATAACATATACATGCATACATACATACACACACATACGTATTGTGTGTGTGTATACAGGTATCCATTCTATACTGTTCTATTCCTCTAGAGAACTCTGACCCGTTAAATGGTCACTTAGCTACACAACCTAGTTTCTTCTCAGAATAATTTTCCTTACTCCTTGAAGTACAGGTAGGCTGAGGGTTTTTAAAATCAACCAATTCTGGTTCTTGTTTTTCTTAACAATTTCTTTAATTTATCTTTTCTTGAATTTTTACTACAAATAACAATAATAGCTGTTTCAAATCCTTTCTTAGAAATCTCCTTTGTCCAGTGTCCAGATTTAGTTCTACCTTCAAAGCTCGTTGACATTTTTAGTGTTGTTTATTCTCTACTTTGTCATGTTTTTCATGTCTGTCTGAGACTCACCAGGATGGCTCTTTTCATTTATAATTCTATGCAATCTGTTCATGATTGATGATACATCCTCTGAAATGACAGAGGTTTCTTTACAGTGCTTACTTTCTTCCTGAGTCTTCAACAGAGTCCCTAATGTCTATATTCCTACAAATACTCTCTTTAAGCGAATCTGGGCTTGGCCTAGCACAGACCTCAAAACCTTTACAGCTTCAACTCATGACTCAGTACCAAAACAATGCTCCTAGGTGTTTGGTAAAGTGGACTTAGATTCTTATTTAAAGTCATTATTACTCTGAGTGGGCAACAAGAACAATGTACTACAGCATGTGCGATGAATAATAGAAGTCATTTCTAGAGGCTAGAATTATATCAAGGTCAATGAGGGAACAGTTTCCAGGGTAAGCCTTCTTTCTGGCTTTTAGATAACAGAGTAGTTCAGGAGACATGATTAGTTACTCCTAGGAAGACCAATGTTGTTAGAATAAGCAGAGCCTTAGTAAGTTTTGAACAAGATCCAAGCAGCGGAGGTGCCTATTTAATTTATTTAAGCAGACCTAGCCTCTGGGTTCTCCTAGCATCCCTCAGTCCATACTTGTTACAGGGTATGGCTGGCTGGCAAACTCTGCCCTCTACTCTGAACTCTCCAGCCCTTCTCCCAGAGGCTCTTCCTTATATAATCTAGATTTTGGTTACCATCCCTCCTTTTGTACCTTCGGTTTCTTAGCTGCTATACTTGGTTCTCCTCTCTCCTTCCTCTTCTCCCCCTCTCACATGCTTCAGGTTTCTGGCTACTCTGGACCTTCCAAGATGGATGGGTCTGCTTCTGGCTTTGCTCTCCCACATATTTATAATAAACTTTCTTCTCTACCATACCTCTGAACAGTCATCCTCCGTCTTCTCTTTTTATTTCCTTTTGTCATTCAACTCATACCTTATTGTTTAACTGTAACTAGCAATGTATCATAGACAAGCATGCAAACTGAGTTGAACACAGCCTTTGACATAACTGAAAGACATGCTAAAAGTGTTCCATGTCAGTGTTTTCCAAATACATGCAATGTTAGTGAAATATTGAGGAATTTGGTCTTCAACGTACATGTACACACACATACTTATGTAAGCACATCCATACTTGTATGTATGCAGACACATACAACTTTGCTGAAAAGAGCATCCCAAATGCAGTACAAGGAATACTGAACAGCCGTTGTATTTGCTAATGGTATACACCGCCCTTTATAATAAACACATCCTGGCCTTTCTCTTGCTTACTCTTGCATCCTAAGGCTAGGTGGGACCAGTAACTTGTAATTGTGTAGCTCAGTCTTGTTTTTCTTTTTTATGTTTTAATTATTATCATTTATTACAATTTATTCAATTTGTATCCCAGCTGTGCCCCCTCCCTCTCTCGTCCTAATTTTACCCTTTTCTCTCTTCTCCCCTTATGTCCCCCCTCTAGTCCACTGATAGGTGACTTCCTCCCCTTCTATTTGACCCTAGTCTATCAGGTCTCAACAGGACTGGTTGCACTGTCTTCCTCTGTGGCCTGACAAGGCTGCACCCCCCAGGAAAGGTGAACAGAGAGCCTGTCACTGAGTTCATGTCAGAGACAGCCCCTGCTCCCCTTATTAGGACACCACTTAGAGACTGAGTCTATGGCTACATATGAGCCTGAGCCTTATGTCCTCTCCATGGGTTGTCTTTGGTTGGGGTATCAGTTACAGCAGGGTCCGCAGGGCTCAGTTTTTTGTTTGTTTGTTTGTTTGTTTTTTTGGGTTTTTTTTTTTTTTGGCTCTGTTGGTCTCCTTTTAGAACTCCTATCCCCTTTAGGTCGAAATCTAGAATGAATACAGATGGCTTCTTGCCTTTCTTGTTCATTGAATTTCCTCTGTTTTAGAATGGGTCTTCATGAAAGAAGAGTTTGACAATTAATTAAAAATTACTTAGAAGGCTAGTGTTCATTGAAAATTACCTCTGGCATTGGCTTTGATGATTATATGTGGGATGAGATTTGCTGCTCAGAACCACCAGGGGCCTCAGATCACCACTTGCTATGCCATTGTGAGAGTGTGAAACCCAGGCTCTGACAGCCAAGAAGGATCACTTAGCTGCTTAAGACTCTGGCTTCTGGCTGCAGTTGAATCTTTTTTTTCTCCCAGTTTCTGGAGACTGCTATGGCCTGGACAGCAAAGATGACAGGGACTAATTGTTTCTGCTTCTTGCTTAAATAAAAATGTTCAGCTTTTTAAAAGTTATGATGAAGGTACCTGCTTTTTTTTCTTCAGGGTTTGGTTAATGGGAAATTTCTACCAAATTACTGTGAATATTTTTACTCAGATTTTTTTTTTAAACAAAAATGCCATTGAGTTTATTTTGTACTGTCCAACTACTACTAGGCTTGGAGCTTACCCTTACCCTTAAGTGTGGTTAATATACCCAATGAGGGTCTATTGGAGAAAACTACATTTTCTTTTGCCAGCAGGTATGAGTTACTGATAGCTTCTTTGTTAGCAAGTGGGAGCCCATGTCCACTCCCCCTCTCAGTGGTGGGTTCCCATGTGGCTTGAGCCTGTGTAGGCCCTATGCATGCTGCCACAGTCTCTGTGAGTTCATGTGTGCTTCAATTCATTGTATCTTGAAGACAGAATGAAGTCATCCATCTCCATCTGGCTCTTATAATCTTTCTGCTTTCTCATCTACATAGCTCCCCAAGAACTTGGCGGGGAGAGGTTGATAAAGACAACTCACAAGAGCCTACCGCAGAGGGCCTCGAAAAAACTCTACCTAGCAGAGTATCAAAGCAAATATTAAGAAACATAACCAACCCTTTGGCAGAGTGCAGGGAATCATATGAAAGAAGGGGGAGTATGACCTCGAGAGGACAGGAGCTCCGCAAGGATCAAATATATCTGGGCACAGGGGTCTTTTATGAGGCTGTCTCTCCAACCAAGGACCAAGTATGGTTATAACCTAGAACCCCTGCTTGTATGTAGCAAATGGTAGCTCAATACCCAAGTGGGTACACCAGTAAGGGGAACAGGGACTATTTTGGTCATGAACTCAATGGCTGGCTCTTCAACTTCCCCACCCCCGAGGGAGGAGCAGCCTTGCTAGGCCACAGAAGAGGACATTGCAACCATTCCTGAAGAGACCTGATAAGCTAGAGTTAGATGGAAGGGGAGGAGGTCCTCCCCTATCAGTGGACCTGGAAAGGGGCATGGAGGAGATGAGGGAGGGAAGGGTGGGCTAGGGAAAGAATGGGGGAGGGGCTACGGATGGGATACAAAGTATATAACCTGTGATTAATATAAAATAAAAATGTTAAACAAAACTGAGTTCTCCAAAATCACTTACTGTCTGCCTAGAGTCCCATGCATAGAGTCCCATGTTTGTTCCCATTTCCTACAGGAATTAGCTTCCCTCATGATAGCTGAGCAAGATACTGATGTATGAGTATAGCATAATGCCATTAGGGGTAATTTTATTCCTATGTTCTTTAAGCTCCATAACAACAGAATTTAGTTTTCCCCTAGGTCTGTGGCTTATTCAGTTGTTCATTCTTGGAAACTATACCAGTGTCAGGAATGAATTTCAACTCATGGACTGGGCCTTAAGTCCAACCAGAGAATGGTTGGTTATTCCCACAGTGTTTGCGCCACTGTTGCCCAGCATATCTTACAGACAGACCACTATTATAGGTTGCAGCGTTTGCAGCTGGGTTGATTATCTTTCTCCTCTGAGAGTGTGCAGAGTATTTCCCTGTCAGTACCATGAATGTTTGTAAGTAAGGGTGAAGGCTCTAGTTAGGTGCCAGCTCAACTCCCCTATGTGTGATAAGATATGTAAGTGTTGACTTTAGTGATAGGGACATACTATCAGTTTGCGTAAAGCAACCAACATATCAGCTTGGTGATAACCTGTGATTTGAGGGGTAGGGATAATACAATAGGGCCTCTTTGGCCACAAAATTTAACCCATTCCTGGCACTGGAGGTTTTACTTGGTGGTACAAGATGTCTAGTTGTGGCATTGTCTCCCCTATCATTGTTGACTCTATTTAGATTCCATTCATATGTGGACATATTTTAAGAAGCTTCTACAATAGCACGTACCCTCAAAAAGCCTTTAGTGTTGCTTGTCCCTCCTTACATTCCCCACCCCATACCTATCTTTCTTCCTACTCCTCATGTAATCAGCTTGTCCTCTACCCCCTTTTCTCCATAATAACACATTCTATTTACCTTTCCTTGGGAGAGCCTCTCTCTTCCCATTCAGTGACTTACTAGGTACTTAACCTCTGTGGTTAAATGGATTGTAGCATCCATGTCGAAGGTCTGTCATAAGAATTTTAAACTTGCCAGTGTGCCTTTATATCCAGGAGAGCTCTTGGCATTTTAGAGACTTTTGCTCTTTTTAGTTTACCATTTTCATTTTTTATTTTTCCTGTCAGGTTAAAAAAAAAAGAGAGAGAGAAGATGTACAACACTGAGGGCAGGAGGAATTGAGCAAAGAAAACTAGTAGGACAATTCACAAGAAGGACAAGAAAGGAGGAGGAGGATGGAGAAGGAGAAATTTATAAAGGGCCCAAAAGAAACCAAGGAAAAAGTGAAAAGAGTAGTGAGATAAATCCTCACTTAGAAAGACAAATGGAATGAATATTGAATGTAGGAGAAAACAAGCAACAGGACAGGAACCTACCACAGAGGACCTCTGAAAGACTCTACCTAGCAGTGTATCAAAGCAGATATTAAGACTCATAACCAAACCTTCGGCAGAGTTCAGGTAATCATATGAAAGAAGGGGGAGTTAGTAAGACCTAGAGAGCTCCACAAGGACCAAATCTATCTGGGCATAGGGGTCTTTTATGAGACTATTTTTCCAACCAAGGACCATGTATGGATATAATCTAGAACCTCTGCTCGGATGTAGCCCATGGTAGCTCAGTATCCAAATGGGTACCCTAGTAAGGGGAACAGGGACTATCTCTCACATGAACTCAATAGCAGGCTCTTTGACCTCCACCCTCCCCCAGGGAGGAGCAACCCTGCCAGGCCACAGAGGACTTTGCAGCCAGTCCTAAAGATACCTGATAAACCAGGGTCAGATGAAAGGGGAGGAGGTCCTTCCCTATCAGTGGACTTGGAAGGGGGCAGGGAGAAGATGAGGGAGGGAGGGTGGGACTGTGGGATTGGGAGGATAGGAGGGAGTGGGATACAGCTATATAAAGTTAATAAACTGTAACTAATATTTAAAAATTTAATTAAATAAGGAAAAAAAGAGAAATTTCTATCTCCTATTAACCCCAACTAGTTATTCAGGTAAACAGCAGGATAAAATCAATACAGAGAAAAAGCAGTAAGGCCCCAGATATCCAAACACTTTGTTCTTAAAAAAAAAAAGAATATGGAATGATTGGTCGGTATGTTTATACTATGGAGATGGAAAGAAAGAACACTACAGCTTTTACTCCTTGAGATATCTTGTCTCCATTACAGCATCTAATTAATGAAGGACACAGGCAAGAATGCTGATTTCCTGTGGGTCTGCTGATTTGGACACTTAATTTAAAATTTTCCCTGAACTCACTCTTTGCCTCTTGATTCTCACTATAGATGGTTAAATCATTTGTTATGCATGTTGTCATAAGTAATATTTATAAGAAAATAATCCTGTTAGAGTTTCTCTGAGGATACATTGGGTAAATACCAGTTTGCTCAAGATAGGACAGAGATGGCATAGCAAAGAGATGATTCCACTCAGTGGACTCAGTGAACCATTGAATCCTGTGCAGACCTCTCTACACATATAAATAGTGTGGCTTTATCTGTATGTAACTATAAACAAATGCATGATTTTTTTTCATTTTTTCTACACTTAAAAAATACTGTATATACTCACCTCTATTTAACCTAAGTGCTTTATATTAGAGTATGCCTAGAATAAAAATGTGCTTATCAAGTTTTCTGTTGAAGGGTATTTGCATTACTTGTATTCACTCTTTCTCATTTTAACTTAATTACTGTTACTCTTAATATTGATTTGTGCATGTAGTAAACATTATTTTAGAATAAGTACCAGCAATGGAATTATAATGTAAAAGCTAAATTCACTTTCTGTTAAGTAACTCCAAATTTCCAACAGGAAAATGAAAATGATGGCAATAATTTACTCTCTTACAAGAATACTTCCTGCATATTATCTCTAGCATCAACTAGATTTTCTAAACTTTTGTTAAGGCCATTAAAATAAATGTACTTATTTTTAAAGTTTACTTTCTTTGAGGTTGAGTATTTTTTCAGGTTTATTGACTAGTTAGTTTTCTTTTTTGTTGTAGTTGATTATATGCTAGAATTACTTTGTATTTTTTTAACAGGGTTACTCTTTGTTTCCTTGGCTGTCCTGGACTCACTTTGCAGACCAGGCTGGCCTCAGTCTCAAAGAGATATGTGTTGTTCTTTGTCTGGTAGTAGCCTGAGATGAGGCTACCAAAGAACAGAGATCTCTGAACCCTGAGAGGTTCTGTTTCTCTCAGGCAATGGGAGGAGGAAATCAGCTTTCCACGGGGTGTTACAGTTAGCTCTTTTAAGTGAGATTGCTGGTATCAGAGGGCAGTTGAGGCTTGGGAGTTCCAGAAGCCTGTGATGATACCAAAGCATTACAGCCCTTTGGCTAAACTACTGTATTAACAGCAGGGGTGAGGGCAGAAGCCTATGCTTGGTCAGCTTGAAGCCAGCACAGGTCTGCCAGAAGGCAGGTTTGGTGAAATGAAGGCTGGGCAGGCCAAAAGGTGGGTCCAAGTCCTTTGGGTGCTTCGCTAGTAGTCAACAAGAGCTTGTGGCCCTTGGGCAGGCTCTTGCTTACCTAGCCAGCAGCCAAGCCCTGGGAGTTCAGGGGCAAATTTCCAGGGATGGAGAGCTCTCCTTTCCTCAGAATAAATAACAAATCTCAGACAGCCATGGTAGAGAAGTGGAGTAAGAGAGATTTATTTCTAGAGTCAAGGACTTGTAAACCTTGGTCAGTGGGAGAAGTTTCTAGGGTGAATGTGTTTGATTTGCTGGGGTTAGGGGTGCCAGAAATAATTGATTTACATGTAGGTGTACAGTACCTCATTTACATGCAGTAACATGTTCCTATCACAAAAAGAACTCTGCTTAATTATCCTGTGGGTGGGGGAGAATCTCCAGATACAGTGAAAGGTCATTGGTGGAAAGCCAAAGTATCAAGACATCTTATTAGCGCAGAGTGGGTATCTCCAGGAATCCCAGGTGCTTGCTGAGTAGGTTTCTTATCAGAAAAGGTTTGGTTATGTAATCTTCTCTGAGGGCTATGTGAAGCTCCTTAGAAGTTCTGGGGTTCCCCAGATCAGGTGAAGTGTGAATGCTGCTGAGAAAGGGCATCTGTCATCATAGACCAAGCCCTGAAGCTATCTGGAAATGACAGACTTTGACCTTACCAACAGAGACCCACAGATATGCATCCTTTTCCTCTAAGGCTCAAGAAGGCAGCCCAGCTAGGGGAAAGTGATCCTAAAGCAGGCAACAGAGTCCGTGTCAGAGACAGTTCTTGCTAGGGGCCTCAAATGAAGTCTAAGCTGCCCATTAGCTACATGTGTGTTAAGTACACTTTTATTGAACTTATTTATTTATTTACTTGAGTGTGCTTTCATGCCATGATGTGTGTGTGTGGTGTACATGTTGGGATCATAGGACATTGTGAAGTCGGTTTTCTCTTTCTACCATGTGGATCCTGCATCTGGAACACAAATCTTCATGCTCAGCAGCAAATGCCTTTACCTGCTGAACTGTCTCACCAGCCTGGAGCAAACATTTAAAAATTTAATATAATAACATTTGCCAATGTTTTACTTATCTATATATCTGTATAACTATGCATGTATGGATTTATCGGCTATCTATCTATCATGTATGATCTATGTATTGTTTCTGAATTTTGCTTAAGAAATCTGTGTATTTGTAATTCCTTTCATCTCCTTATTGTTTGGAGTTTTTAATTTTTATTTTTAATGTATAATCATATCTTCTTTCTGAAGTCTTATAAAATGTACACTGTACATTACCTTTTTGCTGAAATAATGAAAAATTATTATATTACTGTTTTAATATTATTTGTTATATTATGCTTTGAATAATTTATATTTCTTCCAAAAATTAATGCTTTAAAAATTTCCCTAGTGAATAGTATGAAGAGGTAAGGCCTTTTGAAGCTAACTCAGCTACCACCGTGGCCTTTACAGAAGGGTGGGTATGAACTCTGTTTTTCCATCTTGGCCAGGTGAAGATGCAGCAGCAGGTGCCATCTTCACAGCAGACAGCCCTACTAAGCACTAAATCTGCCAATGCCTTGCTCATGGATTCCACTGCCTTCCGAATGGTGAAATGTGAATGTCTCTTGCTTAATAAGTCACCCAGACTGGGGCATTTTATTACAACATCACAAATTACAATCAGATCTTGTAAATAAAGTTTAATATCTTCATGGGCTTTCTTCAGAACCATCTTACCTAATTTTGGCTCTTTGTTCCTTGTGTATTCCAACTGGTCAAGTTCCAAAAATTACATCATTGAGTTTTGGCCACAGTTTTAATTAATTTAGAGATAAATTGGAAAAAATAATTATATCATCACTATATTTAATATTTTCATTAATTGGGTCCCTTTATATGTATTTCTATCATTTCTATCTCTATATTGATCTCTGTGGGCATCTCTATCTGTATCTATGTGTGCATACTTTTGTAATTTTACTGCCATTTGCAAGGATGTATTCACAGTAACACATTTCAATTTTCATCCAGAAATTATTTGCAAAATTAAATTTAAAAGTATAAGCATATTAACATATTCTGAATGCCTTAGATTTCTGATGACTATTGTGTAAAGAGTTGTATTTTATTTTCATTCTGCATTTCACTTAGCAGTAAGGTTAGACATCCCAGGGCCGGAAGGTCTAATTGCTGTAGGCTTCCAGGACTGGAAGGGATGAAATCCAGAACTGAAATTCCCCTGCAGATCTCCAGTCAAGCCGGGGTGTGAGGGTGGGAGAAAAGATTTCTTCGCTCTTTTAGACTAGGCTGCTAGCACCAGGCTAGATGGCAGCAAGGATTTCAGGGCTCCTTAGTCCGAGTCAGGTGGCAACAAGTACCCTGCCTGACTTGAGCAGGGTGGTAGCTGCTGAACAGCCAGTATCAGAGGATCGCTGGGAGCTCCAAAACCACTCCCTCCCCCCACCAACAGGCAAAACGGCTGCTTTGTGAGCAGCAGGTCACTTGTAACTGCAGTTGAGCCCTGCCGTGGGTGGGGTCCGGAAGCTTGTGGCAGCCTTCAGGGAGGAGGGGAGCCCTTCCTTCCTCAGAATAAATGAGGAATCTCAGACATTGTGGTAAAATAGATAATGCTGGCACCCCTTTATTTGGTGTGAAACAGGGAATTATAAACCTTGGGCAGTAGGAGGAATTTTGATGGTGAATGTGTTTGATTAGATGGGGGTGGGGGAGTACCAGGGATACTTGATTTACATACAGTAGCACAGTACTTAATTATCCTATAGGTGGGGATAATCTCAGGCTGCAGTTAAAGGTCATTGGTTGAAAGCCAAGACACCAAGACATCTTATTAGCACAGGGAATCTAGGAATCCTTAGGTGCTTGCTGAAAAGGTTTCTTACCAGGAAAGGATTAGGCCTGTAATTTTCCCTGAGGGCTATGTGGTGATCCTTAGGGGATCTGGGTTTCCCCAGATTAGGTGAAGAGGGAACCCTGATGAGAAAGACCAAGCTCAGAGGCTATCAGGAAATGTCAGACACAACGGCAGGGTTCCACATTTTATAATTTCATTTATGTTTAAAACTTTTCTCTATATGGGAATATTATTGAGTCTTATATGCTGATCAACTAAGCATCCTGTAATTTTTGAAAATGTGCTTTTAATATATTGATTGCCAACTCTCCAGAAAATGTTATGCTATTTGCAATTATATTGCTTATAAGAACAGATACTTTTGGATTTTTGTCTCTTCTCATGTGTATTTGTGTGTGATATGAATGTGTTTGTATATGTGTATTGTTATGTATGTAGGTGCAAGTGTGTGCATATGAATGTGCATGCCTCTCCCCCTGTGTAGGGTAAAGACAGGTTGCTTTTCACTTTATTCACTAAGACATGCTCAGTCAAACAAGCCTATAACTCTTCTCAATCTGTTTCTGCTTCTGAGGCCCCAGTTACAGAGGATGGCCTGCATATATGTGAGTTCTGGGGAATAAGTTCTTATTGCTTGCCAGCAAGCACTTCAACCATGGGAATATCTTGATTCCCAGCTCAGATTGATTTATTTTAACCTGTTAAAATGAGGCTGGCCTCAAACTTGCTATGTAGCCAAAGGCAGCCATTTGATACCCCTGTTTCCACCATTCTGAAGTGCTGAGATTACAGGCATGTGCCATCATACCCACTAGATATGGATGATGTTAGGGCTCAGACAAATCCTTATTGTCATGTGTGCTAGCAAGTATAGTACCAATGGAGCAGTATCACTAGATCTGTTTCCTCCTTATTTTCGAGAAAAAAAATGAAAAAAGATCTTTAATGGTTGGATCTCTGGTGCAGGGTTGAATGGGACTGGTGAGAATTTGCAGTCTTCACTTGTTTTGTTTCTAAATTCAATACTTCTGTTTCACCTTTAGTTATACAGTTCATTCTGGATTCCAGTGTGCTGCAATTTAGCAGCCTGTGAAAACTGCTTTTACTTCCAGCTTGCTAAGTGCAATTTTAATCACAAATAACATTTGCTTTTACCATTTTTTGTGTCATTTTAAATAGAATTTTCTTTAATCTGCAAATATAAAACATTATGAAAATTGAATTTTGATGTAGAAACCTTTCTGTTCTTCAGGAAAGTGCTGCTTCAGTCTGCATACGATGAGGAAAGGGATGTTTTGGTATTTTTATTTAATCTATTTACTCATGAAATTTCTTGTAATATTGCTTTTCAATTCAGGTATCAAATTCCTAGTGGCAAATGAATACCAAGCCCTTGTTATCATTTTACAAATCTCTTTCTTCATTTTGTATAAGTAGGGAACCCTTTCCTAATTCCCTGTGTGTGTTTAAGGTCTACATAAGTAGAGTTTTGAATATTATTTCAACTTAATTGAAAATTATTTCAACTTAATTTAATAATTATTAAATTGTGGTGCCTGTTTATTCTTGGGAAAGATTACTAATTCACACAATATTTTCCCTCAGACTGAATTTTGAATCTTTTTAATAGTGTGTGTAGATGGTTGTAAGAATTTATTTCCTTGGCTAAGATCAAACTCAAGTGACAAGACATGCTGGAGAGGGAACCCATGTGGAGAAAAGGGAACCCTCCTCCCTTGCTGTAGGGAATGTAAACTTGTATAACCACTTTAGAAATCAATCTGGCGCTTTCTCAGAAAATTAAGAATAGTGCTACCTCAAGATCCAGCTATACCACTTTCAAGCATATATCCAAAATTTGCTCAAGTATACAACAAGGACATTTGCTCAAACAAGTTTATAGCAGCATTATTTGTAATAACCAGATTCTGGAAACAACCCAGATGCCCCTAAGTTGAGGAATGGTTACAGAAATTGTGGAACATTTACACAATGGAATACTACTCAACAATTAAAAACAAGGAAATCATGAAATTTGCAGGCAATTGGTGGGAACTAGAATAGATCATCCTGAGTTAGCTATCCCAGAAGCAGAAAGACACACATGGTATACACTCACTTATAAGTGGATTTTAGACATGTAAACACACTGAAGTCCGTACACCTAAAGTAGCTAAGAAAGAAGGAGGACCCTGGTAAGATGAGCAATCCTCTTTCAGAAGGGCAAACAGGATTGACATTGGAAGTAGGAGAAGACAAGGAACAGGACAGGAGCCTTCCACAGGGCATTTCTGAAAGACTCTACCCATCAGGGTATTCAAGGAGATACTGAGACTCATAGCTAAACTTTGGCAGAGTGCAGGAAGCCTTGTGGAAAAAGAGGAAGATAGAAAGACCTGTAGGGGGCAGGAGCTCCACAGGAGACCAACAGAGCCAAAAAACTGGTGCCCATTGTAGGCCTGCAGAGACAGATATTCCAACCAAGGACCATGCATGGTGAGGACCTAGAACCCCTGATCAGAGGAAGCCCATAGGCTGCTCAGTTTCGAAGTAGGCTCCCTAGTGGGGGGGGGGGGCAAGGGCTGCCTCTGACATGAACTCAGTGGCTGGCACTTTGATCACTCACCCCCCTCCCCTCCCCAAAGGGAGGCAGCCTTAGCAGGCCACAGAGGAGGACAATGCAGCCAGGCCTGATGAGATCTGATAGGCTAGGGTCAGATGAAAGGGTAGGAGGACCCCCCTATCAGTGGACTGGGGAAGGGGCAGGGGAGGATAAGAAGGAGGGTAGGATTGGGAGGGAATGGGAGAGGAATCTACAGCTCGATACAAAGTAAATAAATTGTAATAAATAAAAATTAAAGAGGAATTTATTTCCTGCAATATGCAGATTCTTTGCACTTTATTTTCCAAATTCTTTGTAATGCATTTATTTACTCTACGTTTTTTTCTGAATCTTCTTCATTTCTCTGAGATGAGGATTGCTATTTCTGTTTTCAGATAGAGAATGAAGGCAAGATGAGTTAACTTTTTTCAGGCTCCCTTAACTGTTAAGACCAGAGTAGAGAGGATTCAAGCTCTGTCTCCACTGTTCTTCTGCCACTTTTTTCAACTCATACCATGCTTTTGACAACAATCTCTATCATATATATATATATTCTCTTTCTCATGGTTCTCCATCATTTTGGCCTACCAAGTGACTTTATTTGAATGTTCAAAACTGTGTGCAGGTCACTACTGCACACCTTCCCTATCTCCTTATAAGTACTTTACTGGGATTGTCTAGAGTTGAATAAATAGGTCTGGTTTATTCTGAGGCTTAGTGAGTCTGAAATGATTTCACTGGTTTTATACTGATGATCTCACCTCAGAGTAAGGGAAACATTGTAAACAGGGGAACTATCCAAGGAATACTGCCATCTCATGCATTCAAATGAAGTCATTCAATCCCAGCTCTCCTAGGAATCTTTAGACCTTGATGAGATTCTATTTGCATTAATGGTGCTATGAAATTCAAATGTTTAGCCCAGTTCAGGGGTGTTGGAAGGGTAATGAGATGGATTAAGGAAAGAAACATTTAGTCTGATCAGGTAAATCTGTTAATGAGCTCTCTTATATGATAAAATTAGGAGAGAAAAAAATGGTGTGGTTTGGACAAATAAATGTCCTCAGAGATGGGGGACAAAGATTTTATTCCTAATTCAAGGTTATATGATCTATCAAAACTTTCTTTGCGTCTGAGATTATTGTAATGTTCTTTTGTTTATAAATTCTGTATATGCATAAGTAAAGTTGTTTAGTTTATTAAAATGAAAGATTTTTTGAGTGCTTACTCTTTCATAGGAACTTTATCATGTAATTTAATTTCATAATCATGACTTTCTACAAGAACATTAAGTGCAATTGTGTCTAATACTTTGTTTTTAATTGCTTGTTGAATTGTCTATTTTCTTAATTAGAATCTAAGTTATATGAGGCAGGAGCAGGGCCTTTCTTACAGGACATCTTTATAGTATTGGTAGTTTTTGAGGTATAAGTGTCAGTCAGTATTCAGTTATGATAAATACCAAAGATAAGTAACCTACCAGAAGAAAAAGGCTTATTGGTTCACAATTTTGGAGTTTCTCATCCATGATATATAATTTGAGTCAGCAGTGAGATAGCACATTTTGGCAAGAGTATTTGATGAGCCAAAATGTGTTAAATACTAAATCAGAGAGCAAAGAGAAAAAAAGAGTGAACTAGAGGTTCAAAATCCTTTTAAGGAAGTGCTCTCAAGACTAGGACCTCCCACAAGTTTCATGTGAGAGATCTCCATAGCACTCCAAGTCTTTAACCTGTCAGCCATTGAGAGACACTGAACTTCCAAACTAGCAAGGAGACATTCAACATTAAATGTGTTGAAGGAGCAAGAGCCTCACTTCAGGGCTTATGCTCTTCTGAAACCCTGCACATCATGCAATTTCACACTATCACATCTGTTTAGGAACTTTGGTCACCTTGTGTATTTCAATAGCCAGGATATTTGAACCCAACAGTATTTATTTCATTTATGATTGAATCCTAAGTTACCCCTTATAATATCTGATGTCTTTGAATGTTAATAGTCTCTTGTCTATCTTGTCCTTATTTCTAGCTTTAGTGCATGCCACATCTATGAAACTTCAATGTCAATATTACAATGGAGGAAGGCAGGAGATGCCCAAATGTTGCTGGATAGGGTTCTAGCATCTACTAGATACTTCAAACTGGAAGGTGCTTAGTATTCCATCTAATCCCAAGTTCTTATTCTGCCTTTAGAAACCTAGCCAGTTTGTCCTACCTCCCATTAAGTGATTCTTATTAGTATCTTGTCTCTGGCAAATATTAGAGTTCAATTTGTACATTATTTTAAAGTCTGTTATATTACCTTCTTGATATTTTGCATATTCTCTCATAAAGAAACAGTTCATAAATTATTGGTAAATCTTAGATAAAACTTGGAGGTCCAGTCTTTCCAGTTGAAGCCTGCAGCAAAGCAAAAAGGGTGGTATTTTTCTCATCATCTCAAGTATGGATGGATGAAGTAATTATTTTTGCAGAAAGGGATCCTTTCTCAAGGCATTCTGAAAACCTGCAGAGCAATCTATTCTTGACAAGCATTACAAGATTTTCATATTTCTTAGTCAGTAGGGACAGGGAGCCTTAGACCTTTTATGGCCATTTTTTTTGAATTTTGAACACTAAGAACATCTACTTCAAAATTTAATCTTTCAGAAATGTATATATTCTAAATCTGAATAATTGCATCAGTTTTAGAAACTTACTTGTTTTAAATGTTGTAGGTGACTATCATAGAATAGCCTCAGGGTAGACCTTCAGAAGAACAATAATGATATAAGAAAGGGTATTGCAGATTTTCATTCTAACCTACAATAGGAAACAGTCTTATATACATACTGATCACCTGCTGGCACTGACTTCACTTTTCAATGTCACCCCTATTCATCTGACAGTGGTAGATGGAAAGACTGTCTTTATCCTTGTCCAAAGTGTCCTTGCTCACTTTGTGAGCAAAGTGTGTAAAGACCAGAAGAGCAGGCTTTTCTTATGCATGGAGACCTTCAGCTTTTGCATGAGATCTTGGAATGAGGTACCCTTCCTGAAGTATACTGCTTGCACTCAGCCTCTCTGCTTGTCACCTATCATTGAGACACTGTAGGATACAGAATAAGGATATGTATTGTGTTGAATTGTGTTTCCTATTTAACATATATGGATGATGTCTTATCCCTTTCCCATGGAATTGTGAGAATGACCTTATGTGAAGATAGGGTCTTTACAGAGTAGACAAAGTGAAATGAGATCATTAGGAAGGATCTATATTCAGTAAGGCTGTGTCCTTATAAATAGAAATTTGAACAGAGACATGTACAAGAGAAATGCAATGACGGAGGAGACAGACTCTGCAGGTCAAAAAGGGAGTCTAGTGGCAAATTTTTCCCTTATAGAGTACACAAGTGGCCAATTCTTCCATCATCAGAATTTCTGGTTTTCCATTTCAGACATGTGAGATGATGCATTTCTATTGCTTAAGCCACCCAGGCTGTGGTATTTGTTATGGTAGGCTGAATAAACTAAGATGGAAAAGAACTGTAGATGTTCCTTTTAGTGCTGTTGAATGATGATTTTCAAGTTCATTTTGGACATCTTCTGCATCTATCTCCTAACCTTTCCCAATATAGTGATAGTGTGCTTTGGCTGAGTTATCATGATCTTGTCAGATATATGGGTTCTTTATCACCTGCTAACAAATTATTCTAACATAAGGCAGAAATTAACAAATGTGTGTCTCACCCAGCCTCTGAGGATCAGGCATCCCAGAGCTACTTCATTAGGGTTAATCTTGCTTAGGTTGGCTCAGGGTCTGCAGTAAAAGCTGGCTGTGATCAAAGACCTTTATCCAAGTTCATGTTTCTGACTAAGGGGTAGGAGGCAACGATTTTTTTATATAATCAGTCTCTCTGTAGGGTTACTTACACTGTGGATTCTCCATGGTTCCAGAGAATATCCAGAAAAGCAAGGGAGTATCCAGGATGGAAAGTTGGTGACTGCCAACTGGCTAACTTCTGCCGTCATCTATTTGTAGGAAGAGACTATTTAAGACTGAATGCCAGAAGGTAGGGGTTGTGGAGACT
Source organism: Pachyuromys duprasi (assembly GCA_028658305.1). NCBI lineage: Eukaryota > Metazoa > Chordata > Mammalia > Rodentia > Muridae > Pachyuromys > Pachyuromys duprasi. The sequence continues at coordinate 5,664,355 of CM053754.1, forward strand.
CTCCTGGATGCTGGCTATTGTGAAAGGCAGAATACATTATTCTTGCAACACAGCTTCTAGTTGCACAAAATTTATTATAACATTTAGAGAAAGTTGTGAGCACGACTCTCTTCATTTTGCCTCTGCCTCTAGTAAAACAGGACTAACTACGTTAACTACTAGACATCCCAAATTACTTTATGTTCATTAGAAAATTCTTTTTGACATTTAATGAAAAACAGAAGACAACAGTTTTGGGGCTGGGAAAATAGCTCAGTGGTTTAAGTTCTTTCTACAAAAATGTGAGAACCCAACTCTGAATGCCTAGACCTTTCATGTCTATAATCCCACATTCCTACTGTGAAATATGAGACAGAGGCTGGAGAAACCAGAGGAGTTCACTGTCCAGCAAGACTGACATATACAATTTTAAGCAGTAAGACATCCCATCTCAAAGAAGATAGAAATCAAGGATCCAACCTGAAATTGTCTTCTGGCTTCCACACACATGTCCTGGCACATTTGTTGCCAGAGTCATATACATGTGCACATATACATAAACACAAATGCACAGGCATCATACATGAGTCACTCATACCCATGTATACATTACATACACACACATACATACATACATATATACATACAGGCAGACAGACAGACATCATACACATGAATGCCCATGGACACAAATGAAAAACAGTAACAACAGAAAAAGCATTCCTCTACAGTTCTTGTCAGTTAATAAAAGAAATGACATATAAAACATCTCCTTGTCATTTTTACGATTTGTTTTCCATATCTGATCTTTTCTATGAAGAGCCCCACTTGGGCTTGCACACTGTCTTGGAACCGTTATCACTTTGATGTTGGACAGGTGACTGAAGAGGAGGATCATTCTTCTGAAAAACAGCCTCAGCCCAGAGGAGTTTGATGTACTTGTTTGCCACTCTGCTCAGCAGCATGCAATGAGCAGCTGCCACATGGAGCCCATGCTGCTCTCTTCCCTCAAATCCTCCCAGTTAATGTTCTTGCCATCAGCTTGTTCCCTTCAGTCAACAATACAGAAACAAGCTTCCACTGCGGAGGATGCCCAGAGGAAGGGATGCAACCTCTACAGACAAAACAGCTACTTAGTTGACTTCTGTTGATAGTCAATCCCAGCAGTCTTTTCTCCATTGACTGAAAAATACCAAGTCCTGTAAATATTTACCCTTTTGTGCCACAGGTTGTTGGCAAAGGTTGATGCATTAGGAGAAAGATTTTCTATCATTGGTCTGGAGTTTGAAACAGCGTTTCATGCCAGGGTTGTCTAGTAGCTCCACAAAGTTACTTGCTTTGGAAGAACTGCGGAAGACTTGGAATCAAACTTGCGCTATGCTGGCAGAGGGCTCTGTGTTTCTCATTTACAGAGAACATTCACAGAGCCCTCCCAGCGCTGGCTCCTGTAATAGTGCCTTTCCTTTTCCTGTGTCAGTTACCCTTCTGACAACAAGATGGATGTTTCTAAGATGCATGTGTGCACTCATTCCAATTGGAGAATCACAGTAAAACCTGTTATCATGTGGGTCTCTTCTTCTCTGCCCATGATAATTGGTTAGGATAAATTTATGAACAGAAGCTGCCCTTTCTAGCCTGTCTAGGATTTATTATGGAAAGAGAAACTATTGTTAGAAAAGAAAATCTGTGATGCCATAGGGCATTTCCATTATAGAGCAGGAAGACTGGTTTTCCCACGAGGTGTTATAGGATGGCGTAAACCCAAGCCTCTCAAACAGAGTCTCCCTGAGAAGGGACAGACAGGAAGCATGTATTCAGGTTGGGAGAATCAGGTCCTGAAGGGCTATTTAACAATTAACCATTTGTTTTATTTAATAGAAAACAAGTTTGGAGACAAATTGTCTCTGCTTAATACTGAAAAAGGTTTGGTTAAAGCTGCTACTTTGCAGGAGAAGCAGGACTGGAAAAGAAAACAAACAGAAGCCTAGCTTCAGCTTCATAGAGCATGGTCCTCTAGTCTAAGTTATCTCATGGAAGCAAATTGTTTTCACCTGTTGCTATTGTCAAGCACGCTTCCATCTAGTCAGGCTCTCTGAAGCTTCACTAGAATACCTGGCCTCTATCTTTCAGGAAGGAAGATGTGAATGGACTAAGGGATTCACATTCCAAATATCTTTGAAATTATTTTTATTTACTTAAATAATGGGTAAACACTGTACATTAGAATAGGAAAATCTAGACAGGAATGGCGGTACATATCTACAGTGCAGCATTTGAGAGATAATTTTAAACCTAAGAATAGCCTGAACTTTATAGTGAGACCATGTTTAAAAACATGTAGTAGTGGGTGTGTATGTGCTGAAATTAATGTTTTCAAAAAGGGAAGTTGTCATTTTTTGTCTCTTACTCTGAAGCCTTGAGTTGGCCATTGCTGAGTACCTGAGTGTGTCACAGAATTGATGCCATTTAGAAACAGAGAAATGGTCAGTGCTTCACTGCTGGGCTCTTGAATTAAAATTTCCATGGGTTCACCTTTTCAGTTTTTCAGCCCTCAGAAAGGGTTTTTTTTTTCAGACTGTTTTTAGGAGACCTTTACAGTGTATTGCTCCTGATGCAGCCCTCAGAAGTTCCATATTGGAAAAAGTAATGGCTATAGATCAGAGGTTCTCAACCTTTCTAATGCTGTGACCTTTTAATACAGTTCCTCATGATATGGTGACCCCCCAACCAAAAAATTATTTCATTGCTACTTCATAACTGTAATTTTTCTATTGTTATGAATCACAATATAAATATCTGATATGGAGGATATCTGCTATGTGACCCCTCCAAAAAAAGGGTTGCAACCCACAGGCTGAGAACCACTGCTATACAAAATGTCAACAAGCATGAGTTGGTAGGCTAGGACCAAAATTATTACATTGCAAATGTTTTCGTTTTTAAAAATAGTGTCACTTTATCTTTCATTCATTCATTAACATATCAATAGAGCTTCCCCTCCTTCCTCCACTCCCAGTCTCCCCTTCTCACCTTTCCTCCCAACATGCTCCCCTCCCTTTCTCATCAGAGAAGGGGAGGCCTCCCATGGAGTCAACCAGCCTTGGCATATCAAGTTATAGTAGGACTAGCCTTCTTCTATTGAGGCTAGACATGGCTATCCAGTTAGGGGAAAGGGATCCAAAGGCAGGCAACAGAGTCAGAGGCAGCCCCTGCTCCTACTGTTAGGGATCCCACATGAAGACCAAGCTGCACATCTATCACATATATGCAGAGGTCCTAGGTCCATCCCATGCATGCTGTCTGGTTGGTGGTTCAGTCTCTGTGAGCCGCTATAGGCCCAGGTCATTTGATTCTGTCGGTTTTCTTGTAGTGTCCTTGGCCTCTTTGGTTCTTTCAATCTCTCTTTCCCTCTTCCACAAGATTCACTGAGAGCTCTGCTTAATGTTTGGTTGTGGGTCTCTGCATCTCTTTCATCTCATCTGTCATCTCTATCAGCATCTCAGATGACAGTTACGCTAGGCTCCTGTCTGCAAGTGTAGCAGAATAATTTTAATAATGTCAGGGGTAGGCTCTCTCCCATGCCATGGGACTCAAGTTGGACCAGTCATTGGTTGGCCATCTCCCTCACTTTCTTATTTCTCTTTACCCCTGCACCACAATCTTCCTGAAACTGTTTTCATAACAGGGCACCATCACTTCCAGGACTGTAGAAAAAATAAACCCGTCTTTATGGTAGAGATTCATAATCCTTCCTAACTCCTAGCTTTTCCTTGGAGAAGAGTCTCACCCATGCTATTGTGCTGTGGGAAACATGGGGGAGTTCATGCAATGACAGACAGTACTGATTTTCACCTGTGAGTAGTCAGAAAGAAAACTGCTCTAAGATTGAGAAATATACATTGAGGGAAAAAGTGTGATTCAAGTATGTTCCTTTCTGAGTTTACTTTCTGGTGAGAACAAAAGGACATAATTTGCAGGATGGGTCTGAAATGTACCTCACTTTTACTAGACACTCAGTAAATGGCAGTTAGCCTCAGATAAATGGATTTGAAAATTTCTGAGGTAATTTTCTCTCCCATTTGCCCTTTCTGCCTATATTGGCTCATTTTGAAGTTCATTTCCTTCATATTTAGAAAAACTGTGTTTCACCTTCTATGTAATGCTTTAAACCAGGATGGCCTCTGGCACCTGGTTCTTGAGATCTCCCTAGTGTGTCAGTCACAGGTGCTGCTATGAGTCAAGATTTATTTGTAAGCCCAGCTTGTTGGTTGTTTTAATTTGTAGACTGTTCCCATGATGAATGCTGTGAAGAGTCAGCAGTAGGCACAAAACCACATTTGTACACAGAACAGCACTGAGAAAAAGACAGAAAACATCTTAACCAAGAGAAAGCAAATCAGCACATATCTTCTTTCTTTAGTATGGCTGGAATTCACAATGCCTTTTCCCTAAGTAACAAAAGAAGTGGTCTGCTTGTACTTCAGTTTTCTTTGATCTGCATTTGGGGAGAATTGCTCATGTTTTATAGTCAGCTTGCGTCCACTGAATGTCCGTCATTATGTGTGCAGTCTGTAATTGGAGCTTTCACATTTTGTTTAGTGCTCCTCTGCAGCCGGAGAGAGGCTGGAATTGTTTCTACATGATACTCGGGAAGAAACTAAGACTCAGAGGACTCAAAATACTAAACATATAAAGAACAATTTCTTTTAGGTTTGAACATATAACTTTTCATTATTTCCTCTTTTAATACTTGATGTTTGAAATTACATGTTTTATTTATTTTATATTTTATTTTTATTAATTACAGTTTATTCACTTTGCATCCCACCTGTATCACCCTCTCTCTTCCTCTCCCAATCCAACCCTCCTTCCTCTTCTCCACCCATGCATACACATATGTTTTAAGAGTGGAATGGAAACTCCCTTTTTCACCCTTACTTGAACTCACCATGTTAATGTTTTCCCATGTTTATTTTCTTTATCTATGCCATCATCTATTCATCTATTAATCTATGTGTCTGTTTTTATCTATGTATCTATGAATTCCCTTTCCCTCTCTTTCAGTCATTATCTACCATCTATCAATTATCTATGCATCTCTTCATCTATGTATCTATGTATCTCTCTATCAACTGTCTATCATCTATCTTCCATCATCTAATGCTATCTTTAAGTCTAAATCATTTGACTATAAATTACATAACTTATATAATATATATATTTAAGTACTTCTATATGTGTTTCCAAGAGCAAATATATTTTTCGATATCATCATAATATGGCTATCATATTCAGTAATTTTAACAACACCATAATAGTCATATGAAATTATAACTAACATTTTAGTTTCTCAGTTGTAATAAAATGCTTTTTATATAATTTAACTTCTGGTCTCAGACACAGCTTTGGAACATGTATTTCACTTTGTTGCTGTGTTCTTTTAGATTCTCAGAATCTGGAAAACTCTTCATATATATAACGGCTTTAAAGTGAAGGGCCAGGGCCAGTGTGATAGATGGCTGGGATAAAACAGTCGCTGCATGCATGATGACTTGAATTTGACTTCCAGAGCCCACAGGATAGAAGCAGAAAAACAGTTTTTTCAATAGTTGTCCCTATTCCCACATCTTTACTGTGGTACACACAAACACACACACACATAAATATTAAGAAACAAAACAAAACAAAACAAAACAAAACAAAAACAGCTACTTTTAGGCTTCCCTTCAGTTTGGCCTTGTCTGGTATGTTTTAAGTAAAGATCTCATGCCTCTCCTGGCATATTGTAGCATATAAACATGGTTTGTTTGTCCCAATATTAGTGATGTTATCTTTGACCCAGTTTCTACACAACAAAGTAGTTTCTCATAGTTCTCTAATCAATCAATAATCTGTTAAAGATTTTTTTTTGAGCCTGTATAGTTTATCCTGCCTATATAGTTTATTCCTCACTGAACATTTTTGAAGCTCACAGTCTATTTTGTACTAATTAATTAATGCTTGTATTACTTTTTTGGAAAGAATGAAGGCATGCTAAAGAGACACCTGGAGCTCTCTTTTTGACTGTCAGACTATTGAAATGATGGTTCCCTAAGAAATCAGAATTTTTAATGAATTTCATATTCAGAGAAAAAAAAATGGCTGAAACCTGAGCCCAATGGTGGAGAAACTCTTTCCCAGGAGGAGATCTCAGACAGCACTGGCTTGTCAGACCTCTTTGCAGGAAAGTCAGGAAACTGGAGCCTAGATAATGATGAGTCAGTAATGAGTATGACCATACCTTGACAAGGACTGCTTAATTATGAGCACATTTTGCTCTCTAACCCTAAACCTTAGGTCAGAAACCCACAAATGGACTTTCAGAAAGGGTGCTGGGCTCCATCTTTTCTTAATCCTTTCTTCTTTGAATAAACCTCCTTTCTTTCTTCTCACTAATACTTCTCTATTTAATTGGCCTGTTGATGATGGTAGGGATAGGGAGAGCCCAAGCTTGTTAGAGTTGGAGGAGTCCATGCTCTGATTTTAAAAGTTTTAGAAATAATTTTGATTACAGAATGCCATTTTCTCAAAAGAATATAATGTACTTTGAACATATTCTAACCTCATTTCACACTCTTTGCCCTTTCTCCTCTTCTTCACATCCTTTAGGTCTCCTTGTTCCTATAGACATCTTGTTTCTGCTTTTTGTTTTTCTGTCATCTGTACAGTTGATCTTATGCACCTGAATAAAATCTATTCACTTTATTTTATCCTTGATATTTTTAGTGTAAAGACTTGTTTACAATTTATATTTATAAACCAGGAATTATGTATTCATTATTGATAAGTAACATGTTTATCCCAGTATCAAGTGTTGATGTCACCTTTGAACTTAAGATACATTATTAAGAAAAAAACTAAATCTGTTTTGTATTATCAGAGGATTTTTTTTAATTAATTATGACTTTGACACTTTATTCTAGTTTTAGCCTCACCATTGTGGCATCAGCCTTTGCTTATTGCACTACTGTATAAGAGCTTTACCTTCTTTTTCAGACAAGATGTAGCTCTGAGTACATTATATGCAGAACCCACCCTTTTTCATGGATTAGTTGCAAAAGTTAAATCATGGTTTGACATTCATCTGAAATGAAGTATTGTAAAGTTTTGATTTCTTTAAAAAACTCAGTATATGTGGGTTGAGTGAAATTTCAGCCCAGATGCCTAGAATGAAGAGGCACATGAACATGCTGTAGGTGGGATAATTGGACTGACTAGCTCACCCCTCCACATTTCTACCAGTAACGCCTTATTTCACCTCACACTCTCTGTGGCAATCTATCTTTGGAACTTCCTTCTGACACATGGGAGCTCTGTTTATGTTCTTTCTGTTACCTCTCTTCTATAAACCTATAATAAATGCTTTCTAAAGATTACTCTCCTGTCTTCTGTTAAATTCATTCTCCAAGCTTATGAGACAAAGGACCCAAGAATCCACTGGATCAGGGTGACTTTAGTGGTCTTTCATTATCCTGGAGCACAGCTAGCTGTGATCGTAATTGAAAAAAGTCTCCATCAAATTCCAGGACTCCCTACTTTTCCTCCTTGTATCATTTTCTGGCTTGAATAGACAGCTGCTTGTATATTCCCAGGAAAAGTTAACACAGGGCATATCCAGTGAGACCTTGCTTTAAAAATAGAGACGATGAAGAGAGGAAGACACGTATTATAAAAGGACCCCATTGTTCTACACATAGCCATGAGGCTACAAAGATTCCTCAGATGTTGTGCTTCTTTCCAGGACATTTACTCTAAACTCCTGACTGTGTTTTCCTCTGTATAAGAACAGATAAAGACACAACCCTCAAAGAATAAATGATTTTCTGTTTTATTATTACTATTTGAACTAATTAATTTACTTTACTTTTCCCCTCCTTCCTCTTCTCCCAGCCCTCTCCTCCCCCACACCCACTCTTCCTCCCTTCCTTTCTAGAAAAAGGGAGTCCTTCCATGGAAATCAAGCAGCCTTGACATATCAAGTTTCAGTAAGACTAGGTTTATTTTCCCTGTTGAGGCTATAAAAGGCAGCCCAGTAGAGGGAAAGAGTGACAAAAGTAGGCAACAGAATCAGAGACAGCCCCTGTTCCTGCTATTAGGAGTCCCACATGATTACCAAGCCACACAACTGTTACATATGTGCAGAGGGCCTAGGTTCATTCCCTGCATGCCCTCTGGTTGGCAGTTCAGTCTCTATGAGCCTCTATGGGCCTAGGTAAGATGATTCTGTACGTTTTGGTTTTGTTGTGGTATCCTTGCCCCCCCCCCCCCCCGCCTTTTTAATCCTTCTTCCTCTTCCACAGGATTTCCCAAACTCCACTTAATGACTATGGGTCTCTGCATCCACCAGATGCTTGGCAAAGCCTCTCTGATGATGGTTATGGTAAGCTCCTATCTGCAAATATAGAAACATATCATTAACAGTGTCAGGAGTCAGCTTCCTCAAATGTCATGGGTCTTAAGCTGGGACAGCCATTGGTTGGCCATGCTCTCCCTCTTTATCCCTGCACATCTTATAGGCAGGACAAATTGTAGGTTACAGGCTTTGTGGCTGGGTTGGTATCCCAGTCCCTCCATTGGAAGTCTGGCCTGGTCACAGGAGAAGACTGGTTCAGGCTCCTTATCCCCCATTGCTAGGAGTCTTTGCTAGGGTCACCCTCATAGGTTCCTGGAAGTTTCCATTGCCCTAGGCTTCTAGCTTACCACAGAGTAAGCCTCTCCTCCCTCCCCCCCTGCCCCTGATTATCCTGTACTTTATGCTTAATATCCACTGATAAGTGAGTATATACCATGTTTATCTTTCTGGGTCTGGGTTACCTCACTCAGGATAATCTTTTCTAGCTCCAGCAATTTGCCTGCAAATTTCATGACGTCATTGTTTTAGTAGTAGTATTCCATTATGTAAATGTACCATGTTTTCTTTATCCATTTTTCTGTTGAGGAACACATAAGTTGTCTCTATTTTCTCACTATTATGAATAAAGATACTATGAAAATACTTGAGCAAGTGTTCTTGTGTTGTGGTGGAGCATCTTTTGGGTATATGCCCAAGAGTGGTATAGCTGGTTCTTGAGCTAGAACTATTCCCAATTTTCTCAGAAACCACCAAATTGATTTCCAAAGTGGTTATACAAGTTTGCACTCCCACCTGCAATGGAGGAGGGGTTCCTTTGCTCCACATCCTCACCAGCATGTGCTCCCCCTTGAGTTTTTTATCTGAGCCATTCTGATGGGTGCAGGATGTATTCTCAGAGTTGTTTTGATTTGCATTCCCCTGATGGCTAAGGATGTTAAGCAGTTATTTAAGTGCTTTTTGGCCTTTAAAGATTCCTCTGTAGAGAATTCTGTGTTGGGATCTGTACCCCATTTTTTAATTGGATCATTTAGTTTGTTGATGCTCAGTTTCTTGATTTTTTAATATATTTTGGATATCAGCCTTCTGTCAGATGTAGGGTTGGTGAAGAACTTTTCCCATTCTGTAGGCTTCTGTTTTGTCTTTTTGATGGTATCCTTTACTTTACAGAAGTTTCCGTTATATAAGGTCCCCTTTATTTATTTCTGTTAATTTTAGTACCTGAACTGTTAGTGTTCTGTTCAGGACATTGTGTCCTGTGCCAATGCATTCAAGGCTGATTTCCACTTGCACTTTTATTAGATTTAGTGTATCTGGTTTTATGTTGAGGTTTTTGATCCACTTGGATTTGAGTTTTGTGAAGGGCAATATATATGGATTAATTTGTATTCTTCTACATGTAGACCTTCAGTTAGACCACCATCATTTGTTGAAGATACTTTCTTTATTTTTCATTGTATAATTTTGGCTTCTTTGTAAAAACAAAACAAACAAACAGAAAACAAATGTCCATAGGTGTGTAGATTTACTGCTAGGTCTTCAATTTTATTTCATTGATTAACATGTCTGTTTTTTTTTTCAAATCCCAAGCAATTTTTATTACTATTGTTCTGTAGTACAGCTTGAAATCAGAGATGGTGATACCTGCAAAAGTTCTTTTATTGTACAGAATTGTTTCAGATATCCTGGGAGTTTTGTTTTTCTGTATGAAGTTCAGTATTGTTCTTTCAAGGTTTTAAAAGAATTGTGTTGCAATTTTGATGGGAATTGTGTTGAATCTGTAGATTGCTTTTGGTAAGATGGCCATTTTTAACTATGTTAATCCTACCAATCCATGAGCATGGGAGATCTTTCTGATATTTTCTTCAAGACTTGAAGTTCTTGTCATACAGGTCTTTCACTTGCTTGGTTAGAATTACACCAAGATGTTTTATATTATTTGTGCTATTCTGAAGGGTGTTGTTTCCCTGAATTGATTCTCAGCCCATTACTGTTTGTATATAGGAGGGCTACTGAATTTTTGAGTCAATTTTGTATCCAGCTACTTTACTGAAGATGTTTATCAGATGCAAGAGTTCCCTGGTAGAATTTTGGGTGTTACATATTTATACTATCATATCGTTTGCAAATAGTGATACTGTGACTTCTTCCTTTCCAATTTGTATCCCCTTAATCTTCTTTTGTTGCTTTATTGCTCTAGATAGAACTTCAAGTACTCTATCGAATGGATATTAAGATAGTGAATAGCCTTGTTTTGTTCCTAATTTTAGTGGAATTCCTTTAATTTTTCTTCATTTTATTTAATGTTGGCTATTGGCTTGATGTATATTGCCTGAATTATGCTTAGGTATGTGTCTTGTATCCCTGATGTCTCCAAGATTTTTTTATCATGAGTCTTAGATTTGTTAAAGTATTTTCCAGCACCTAATGAGATGTTCATTTTTCCCCCTATTTTAGTTTGTTTCTATGGTCCAACTACATTGATAGATATCTGTTAGGTCCATCTGAGTCATAACATTCTGCTTGGTCCATTATTTTTCTGTTTAGTTTCTGTCTGGATGACCTGTCCATTGTTAGTTTGTGGGGTGTTAAAGTCTCCCTTTATTAATATTGGGGTTTAATTATGTGAGTTAAGCATTAGTATTATTTCTTTTACAAATAGGGGTGCCCTTGCACTTAAGGCACAGATATTCAGAATTGTGATATTAGCTTGGTGGAATATATTTTGATGAGTATGAAATTTCCCTCCATATCACTTTTTATTAATTTTGGTTGTTGTGTTAGGTATTAGAATAGCCACACCAGCTTGCTTCTTGGTTCCATTTGGAAAGTCTTTTTCTAAACATTTACTCTGTTAATGTCTATTTTTGATGTTGAGGTATGCTTCTTTTATGGTGTAGAAAGATGGATTCTGTTTTCACATACATTCTGTTAACCTGTGTTTTTTTTATTGGGGAATTGAGTCCATTGATGTTGAAAGATATTAATGACCAATGATTGTTAGTTGCTAATTTTTTTTTATGTTGTAGTGGTTGTGTGTATGTGTTTCCCTTCTTTTAGCTTTGCTTCTGTGAAATTATTTATTTCCTGTGATTTTTATTTTGGGGAGTGGTGTAGTTAACTTCTTTGTGCTGGAGTTTTTCTTCTAGTATCTTCTTTTGGGCTGGATTTGTGGATAGATATGTCTAAATTTGGTTTTGTCATGGAATCTGCCCAGGTCTTTCTGGCTTTTAGAGTCTCTGTTACTTGTTTTTTGTTTTTTGTTTTGTTTTTGTTCTTGCAGCTTTTAGTAGTCTTTGCTCTGTACATTTGGTGTTTTGCTTACAGAATGGCAGGGGATTTGTTTTTTTCTGGCACAATCTATTTGATGTTCTATAAGATTCCTGTATGTTTGTAGTCATCTCTTTCTTTATAATGGGAAATTTTTCTTCTATGCTTTTATAGAAAATATTTTCTGAGTCTTTGAGCTGGAAGTTTTCACCTTCTTATATTCCTATTATTCTTAGATTTGGTCTTTTTATAGTGTCCCAGATTTCCTGGATGTTTTGTGTCAGGAAATTTTTAGATTTAACATATTCTTCTACAGCTGAAATTTTCTTTTCCATCTCTTATATTCTGCTGGTGATTCTTATGTTTGTAGATACTGTTAACTTACCAGTGTTTTCTATCTCTAGAATTACCTCAATTTGTATTTTCTTTATTGCTTCCATTTTCAGGCATTGGACAGTTTTATTCATTTCCTTCACCTGTTTGATTATATTTTCTTATATTTAAATGATTCATTAGTTTTCTCTTTAAACTCCTCTATCATCTTTATAGAATTGGATTTAAGGTCATCTTCTTTAAGGTCATGCTTTGGATGTATTAGGATATCCAGGACTTGTTGGAGTAGGATAGCTGGGCTCTGGTGGTACCATATTATCCTCGCTCTTGTTGATTGTGCTCTAGTACTGGCCTCTAGTCATCTGGGTCTTTGGATTCTTATAAGCTGAGGTGCTGATTTCTGAGTTTATCTTTCTTAGATGGTGGCTTTTCATTTCTTTTTTTCTTTGGGATTTTTTTGGATTTTTTTCCCTTTAGTTTCAATTTCTTCTCTGGTCTTCTTGCCTGAGTGCCCTGAGGAGTCTGGTCACTTGCTAATCTTTATGCCCAGTAGAGTGTCTCCGGTAAAGCAGAGGTCTTCTGCTGAATTTGTGGGCCAGAATATGAGCCCAGGTGATGGGATTCAGTTTACCATTGTTGGGTGTGCTTTAAGGGGAGTTGGCAGTCGTAGGGTGTAGGGTGGTGTTGTCTTACTTGTGTTCCTTGACATGGAACCCTTTGAGAAAGCAGGCAGAATTGTGGGCTGGAAACTGGACTCAGAGGATGAGGTGCAGTTTACAGCTCTTAGGTGTGCCTTAAGGGGAATTAATGAATAGGGCATAGAGTTGGGTCTTACCTGGGGTCCCTGGTGCCAGTGTCAATTTTCTATTATTAAATGGCCTGTAGTGGTGCCTCTTTTTGCAGGAATTATTAAATCAGAAGGTGTATCTTTATTCAGTTAATTCAAGAAAATGCTAGCTAAACAGGTGTCTTTCATGCTTCTTAGCATCCTTCCCATGAAAATACGCAAGGTGGCTTTTTGGCAGATACAGTTGGTTTCCCTAGTAGTCTACTAAAGTTACTTTTTGCCAACTCTGTTTCCTCCTCCATCTTGTTATCGAAAGTATCCATGAAAATTAGTGAGCCCAGTCTCATAGCAAACATTAATTGTAGAGAAATGAAAGCAACATCATTTGGCTGGTGAAATGATTCCAATATGTTGTAGCCAATGAAAACAAAGTTTGTCAAACACATGCACAAGAAAAAAGATATAGATCTAAGTGATTGAGGAGATGATATGGAAAAGACAGGAACTGGGTATCAGGGGTGGGAGTTGTCGCAGAAAGAAATTATTCATTGACAGTTTTTTTTTTCTGCCTGAGAAATGAAGAAAATCTTGCAGACTACTGGAGAACTAATGTAATACAAACAAAACAAAATAGAACAACACCTCAAAGCAAACAAACCAACAAACAAACAAAAAAAAACTGAGACAAAGTTGTTTTTCATACTTTCTTTGTGGCAGAGTTTAGTGAACACGGGTTCTTTGGCAAAGGTTCTTTGGTGAGCATGGGTGTGACCTTGAGGCCATGTCTTGTGTTCACAGAGTGGATGGGGTGAGCTCTGGGCAGGGCCTGATGCTGCATGGCATGCTTGCTTACAGTTGTGCCTTGGTGGTGATTTGCATGGCTGATTCTTTCCTATACCTGACTGGTTTTGGTTGTGAGGAAGAACCAGTGTGTAGTGGAGAGCTGCTGTTTTGTTTCAGCTGCACTTCAAAGGCACGTGGACCTGAGTCAGAAGTGCAGGGCAGGTCTGCTGTCCCCTCTCAGGCCACTTTTAAGATTTGCAACTGTGAATGTTGTCCTGGGAAGCATGGGTACAGGGCTTTCCTTTGAACACAGGCTTCCAAGAGCAGTTGAACATTTGAAAACAGAATTGTCTTGCTGGGATCTGGTTGGTCTACTGAGATGACAAAAGGGTGAGAGAAAATCAGGCCATGAAAGCATACAGTGTCTGCATAAAAGAATCAGAGTAAGAAAAAAAAAAGATTCCCCCTCCATGAGGGTGCAGCCTCATTTCCTTAGCACTAGTTGGGAAGAGTGTGAGTTATGATCTGATTAGGAGGTTAAGATTTACTTTAGCAAAAGAATAATGCAAAACCCTGTGGAGAATTTTAATTTCCCTCTGGTGGCTGTGTTGCTATCCTTTATTTGCAACACTTTTCCAGCAGTGTCAAAGCTTGTGGGATTACATTGATGATAGCAATGTTACTTCAGCACCCGCCCTTTGTTAGCTGTCTCCCACATGAACATTCTAGTCCTGATACTTGATCAGTAGCATTGGCATTGAAGACATCAGGCTGGTGCTACTTTGGCATTATGGTTGCTTTGTGCTGAGTATAGTTAAAAAGCAACACAAAAGAGCCTTCTGTCACCCCTATGGACATCCAAGAGACTCTCTTTTCTCTGTCCCATATGAGAGACAGTAAACAAGCATTCTCATTGGTAAGGGAAGGCTGGCATTGACAGAGGCTTGCATAATAGACCTTGGTCATATTTTTTTATTAGATTGGTCTCTATATGAAACTTTAAAAATATTCATTTTTATTATCTTCATTTGTGTGTGTTTGGGGCGGGGGGAGACACACGCATAGACAGACAGATTTTTTTTTCCAGTGCTGGTGCTTACAGACTCCAGAAGAGGGAATTGGATCTTTTGCAGTTGGAGTTACAGGCCATTGTGAGTCTGGGAACTTAACTTGGATCCTCTAGAAGAAAAGCAGATACTATCAACTGCTTAGTCATTTCCCTAGCCTGTTCTGTCCCTTGTGAACATTTCTACAAGTCACTGCATTAAAAATATAAAGACCATTTCTTGTGTATTATAATTTATCACCGTTTGTTAAAGTGTTATATGCATCTATCAGACTTACTTATGTTGTCTTGTGTTTTTATGACCCTTCTATAACTGCAGTGGTATTTATATATCTAGGGTCATGTCATTGCTTAGATTTTAAAAAGCCATCTGTGTACTTTCAGTTGAAGATTTTTTAATGTTCAAATAGGCCTAGGGTCTAATTGTTGGCATAGTTGAAGTAAATATAGTTGAAGTTCAGAACTTAAATTCTCAGTCTAAGAACTGTGGTGATTTGGATAAGAATGATTCCATAGGCTTATAAATTTGGATATGTGCTTTTCAGTTGGTTCAACTATCCTGTTTTGGAGGATGTGTGTTATTGAATGCGGGCTTGGAGGTTTCAAAAGCCCATACCATTTATGGTTTTCATGTCATTACTTTCTTTGTGGAACTTAATTATTTCTTTTTGTTTACTGATTTGGGCCTGGCTCATTCTTGTTTTCCCAGGGCCTTCATACGTATCATTTAGCTATTTATTTGAGATCTCACTAATTTCCTAGTGCGTGTACTTATAGAGTTATAACTTTCTCTTTTAGGAATGCTTTCTTTGTTATCTCAGGTTTTATTGTCATTTTTCAGTCAGTTCCAGGGATTTTTAATTTCTTTTTGGTTTCTTCAAATACCCACCATTATTCATAAGTATCATGCTTTAAAATCTGAAGGAGTTTATGTATGTTCTAGGCTTTTTCTTCTTATTATTGCTTCATTGTAATCAGAAAGAATACAAAGAATTACTTTAATTTTCTTGTATTTGTTGAAACTTGCTCTGTGTCCTAATATTTGATTTATTTTACAAGAAGTTTCATAGGTTCATAAGAAGAATGTGTGCTCTGCAGTGCTTGGTTCGAATATTCTATATATTTTATTAAGTCTGTTTGATGTATGATACCATTTAATAATCTATTTCTATTTATTTTTTATTGGTTTAATAGTCAATTGATAGCAATGCTTCATTGTAGTCACGCCACTATCATTGTCTTGACATTAGTATGTGCTTTTATATGTAGATGCATTTGTTTCATGAGATTAGTTGCCCCTGCATTTGGCATATCTGTCTAGAATGTTGACAGACTGTTTTCCTCCTCAATATGAAGTGATCTTTTTGTCATCTAACCAGTTTGCTTTGAAATAAATTTTGCTACATATTTGGATAGCATCACTTGCTCATTTCCAGGCTTTATTGCCTTAGCACACCCCCTTTCCATCCTATCACTCTAAGGTAGTGTATCTCTTTAATGGTGAGTGCATTGTTTGGAGGCAACAAGATGAAGCATCCTACCTTTTAATCAACTCTGCCAGTTTGTGTGATTTGATTGGAAAATTAAGAACATACGATCATACTGAGTGAGGTATCCCAAAAGCAGAAAGAAACATATGCTATATACTCACTTATATAAACCTATAGGATAGGAAGTTCAAGCTGAAATCTACACACCTAGAGAGGATATACAAGAAGGAGGACCTAGATTGGTATGATCAATGCTTGTTTGAATGAACAAATGGGATGGACATTGAGTGGAGGAGAAAACAAGCAACAGAACAGGAGCATGCCAAAGAGGATCTCT
>CM053754.1:5681288-5696676 GCA_028658305.1 Pachyuromys duprasi
TTTCTTCATAGCATGAATTACTCATTAGCATGTAGAAAGGAGAAATGCTGGGGAAACTGTCTATGAAACAATAAGTAAAATCATGGTCCTGTGACCTCCGAAACCTTGATCATTTAAATTTTAGTAAGCTGCAAGTGTAGACAAGAGCTTACTTAAAATGCCAACTGATAGAGTCCAGGCTGATAAGCCCTTGGTTGATCCTGGTGTCATCATTCTGGGGATGGATTTTAGCACTTGCCTGTCTTGTGGTTTTTTTTTTTTTTAGCTCAGGAGTCTCTGGAGGATTGCAAAGTACAGTTTTCTTTGTCATTTAAGCCTCGTTGTCCTCTTTCCCCATCTATTTCAGGGCTTCCTCTATATTTTTCATGCTCTCCTCTTTAGTCATCCTACTGTGCATTGTGAAAGCCATCCTCTGTGGTTACCAGCCCAGTAGGTCTCTCCTACTTGTATTTTTGAAAAGCAGATTATATCAGAAGACTTTTCTTTCTTGATGTTCCTTTGCAGGTGTGTGAGCATCTATTTCCACATTCTATGCATCTATAGTCTGGTGGGAACGGCAGTATATTCCTATACTCCCCTTGCAATTGACAGGGCTTTGCTATGCTTATTCATACTACTTGGCTATTAAAAACAAGGAAATCATGAAATTTATATGCAAATGGTGGGAACAAGAAAAGATCATCTTGAGTGAGGTAACAAACCCAGAAGCAAAAAGACACACATGACATATACTCACTCATAAGTGGTTGATAGACATATAATACATGATAAACATACTAAAATCTATACTCCTATAGAAGCTAAACAACAAGGAAGACCCTAGGGAAGATGCTCAATACTCATTCAGAAGGGCAAATGTGATAGACATTGGAAGCAATAAAAGACAGGAAACAGGACATGAGCCTACCACAGATGGCCTGTGAAAGACTCTACTGATTGACGCACCAAAGCAGAGGCTGAGACTCATAGCTAAACTTTGGGCAGAACGCATGGAATTTTATGAAAGAAGGAGGAGATAGAAAGACCTGGAGGGACAGGAGCTCCAAAAGGAGACCAACAGAGCCAAAAACAAAACCAAAACAAAACAAAACACTCAGGACCTAGGGGCCCTGCAGAGACTAATATCCCAACCAAGGACCATCCATGGAAAGGACCTAAATCCTCTGCTCAGATGTAGCCCATAGTCTCAGACCCCAAGTGGGTTCCCTAGCAAGGGGAGTAGGGGCTGTCTTTGGCATGAACCCAGTGGCAGACTCTCTGATCATCTCCCCCTGAGGGGAGAGGGGTACATCCTTGACAGGCTACAGAGGAAGACAATGCAACCAGTCCTGATTAGACCTGATAGTCTAGGGTCAAATAGAAGGGTAGAAGACCTCCCCTATCAGTGGACTAGGGGAGGAATATAGGGGGAGAAGAGGGAGCGAAGGTGGTATTGGGAGGACACAAGGGAAGGAGTCACAGTGGGGCTACAAAGTGAATAAATTGTAAAAAATAATAATTAAAATCTAAAAAACAGTGGAAAAAGTAAAAGAAAAAAAAGCAAAGTCCTTCCAATTCCACAGATTCTGACATTCTTTAGGTTTATTTTCCTTGCCATTGACTTTAGAAGTTCCTCCTCCCCCAGTATGCTTATTAATGTCTAAAGGACTTCCTGTCTAATAATTTTAAAATGGTAGTGTGATGGTTGGTTGTGGCTGTCAACTCAACAAAGTCAAGAACTTTCTAGGACTGGGGAACACACTTTTGCTTCTGTGGGCATTTCCAGAGAGGATTGATACTGGAACAGTATCTGAGAGGGAAAAGTGGTCCCTTCAGTATGGATAGCACATTCCACTGGGCAGGCAGCTGCTTGAAAAATAAATCAGTAAGAGAAGGCTTGGTGTTAAAGCCTAAAAACACCTTTGTTTCTGAATTAAGGGTACTGCTGCTATTATCTACTGATATCCAACTTCTACGTGTTAAACCTTTCAACATGGACTCAACACTAGTGCCTATTTATGGAGTTTGTGGACCTTCATAATGGAAGCAGGACTGTTGATGCTTTCGGTTTTTTAAATGTAAGCCTTTAAATGTAGTGTATGTGAGTGAGTAGTTTTGTGTATGTAGTGTGTGTGTGGGGGGCATGTGTACTGTGGTGAACATGTGGATGGTAGAGGACAGCTTGCAAGAAGTGATTCTCTTCTTCTTTCGAGTTGATCTCAGGGACTGAATTCAGTTATGCTTGGCATAACAGTCACCAGGCTTGGCAACAAGTGCCTTTACCTGCTGAACCACCTTGTCAACCTTTCATTTTATTATATCTATTTAAATGTTTTTACTCACGAATTAATCAAACATAAGAAAATAACCACATATAATAATCTTATGTCATTTTCACATATGTAGATAATGTATTTTGATATTTATCCCATCTCTCCATATCCTCTCTTGTCTCCTCACTCCTACTAATCTTTTCTTTTTAATCTAACTAGCTTCCCTTTTACTTTCACTTTCTTTTGTGTGACTTAGTGATTTGCATTAGGGTTGATTAGGAGCCATTGTACTATGGATGAATGTGAAATATCTCCCATAGACTCACGTATTTGAACACTGATACCCAGTTGGTGGCACATTTTGGCAATGTGTTGGAACTTTCCGGATGGTAGAGTCTTGCTTGAAGAAGTATGTCACTGGAGGAGGGTTTTCTGAGTTTAGAGCCTTGACTTACTTCCTCTTCTCTCTCTCTCTGCTTCCTGTGTGATAGTGATGAAGTGATCAGTAGGTTTCCTGCTCCTGCTGTCCTGCTTTCACTGTTACTATGCCTTCCCCAACATGATGGCCTTTATTCCTATGAGAGTTTAAGTTCAAATGAACTCTCTCCTCCCTAAATTGCATTTTATCATTATAACAGAAAGAAAATTAGATTAGAAATTGGTACCAGAAAACTGGAGTGTTGCTGTGTCCTATGGCTACTTCTGATGTCAGTGCACCACATTAGAACTGTCTAAGTGTGAAGCTTCAGCTGAGGTCGTATCCTGATTGTTTTAAAAGATGTGGGAAGGCCCACCCCAATGGTGGGCAGCACCTTCCAGGAACAGGCCTGATAAAAAGGATATGGCCAAAGGAAGATCTGATATTTTCTCGAACTTGGCCTTCTTCTTGCCACTGATTGAATTTACCCTGTCGTTACTGTTGCTGCTGATTCACTGTTATCAGAAGCAGGATTCCTAAGATTTTTAAATAGACTTTTATTATAGACTAGTGGTTATAGGAAACTTCCTGGCTTCTTGCACCAGATTGGAATACACAGAGTTGTGGGCTGAGCAGCCACAGGTTTGGAGGACCCCCTCCTCAGTGTGAGATAGCCATCATGGGATTACTCTGACTGCTGAGGAACCTAAAGTTAACTATTGGGTTCTTAGCTTTAGTGTGATTATGCTGTTGTTAATATACTAGAGCTGACTTAATGAATCCATATATGTACATATTTATATGTATGTATATATGTGTATATACAACACAAATAAACATAATACACATATACACACATGAATAAATACATATATATTAATTAAGTCAGCTTTAAGATATTATATGTGTATATATAAGTGTATATACATACTTATACATATATGTATTATACACACATATATAAATATATACATACATATGAATTTATATATATGTGTGTGTGTACAGGCTAATTTGGAACAACCATCATGCCTAGTAAACATAGATTTCCATTGTACCCTCTCATATATTTGATCATTTGCTTTATATTATGGCTTAGCTAATTAGAAAGACATCTAATGAACAGAAAATTCCACATCTCTTGAATATCCTCCCCGTGGAATTTCCTTCCATCCATCTACCCATCATCTTGTAGACTTCATATGTATACACACATACATATAAATATATGTATATAGTCATCCCATTTTTCTTGTTCCTGTAGAGAACTCTGACTAATATACTGAGATAAGCTTGACAAAGTGGTTTAGACTGTTTAGTGGAAGAGTTTTGAACTCTGGGTAGGAAAAACCAGTGAGTGTTGGAAACAGAGCTTAAAGAACAATTTTAGTGGGGATTTGGAAGATAAGGATATAATGGAAGTTTTGGCTTCTTTGTAAACTCAGTTATGTTATGTAAATATGTTTTTGTAAGTATGGGATTTTAGTTGGGCTATCGTTTGTCCATACCTATTAATTGTCTTATGCAGTGTGTGGCTTTTCCCAGCTGGTAACACCCTTCCATGTGTGGCATGGAGAGGGGCATGGTCTAGGACTCTGAGGCTATAAATACGAGAGCTGAGAAAGAGAAGGTGTGGTGTTTGGTGTTGGTGTGTGGCATGTAGCAATTTGGAGAGACCAGATACCAGTGATGGTGTGGTGCTTTGGAGCAGACAAATGGAGAAAAACGCTTAGAGGTGCAACAGGATGGAAGACTCCTAGCTGTGTCTGTGGTTGATGGAGATTGTTACAAAGCCCTAAAAGAACCCCTTTTGCCCTAAACAGCTGGGACAAGTAAAGGGTCTGGGCCCTCTACCCCCACTACCTTTCTCTCTCGCATGTAAGGACTGGGGTGTTGGAAAGGAGATTGAGGCCTAAACACCTCCCCAAAAGTTGACTTTTAAAAAAGAGCCCTACACAAGGATGCTAGAGAGACGTGGACAGCAGAGACCTGGCTTGAGCTTTCATCTGTAAGTAAGGATCTATTAGAAATTGGAGAGGGCTGATTAATGTGATATGTTGTCAAATAATCTGGCTGCCCCTTGCAAGTTTTATGAGAACTTGTGTGAGGCTGAATTAAAATGTAATGGGCTGATTTTATTGGCAAAGAAAATTTCAGGCAGCATAACATTGAGTCTTTGGCATGGTTGTTAGCAATTATTCTCTTGTATGCTTACAGTGAGAAAGAGCAAAGAGTAGGACAGAAAGAAAAATTTAAAGCATGCAGTTTGGAGAGAAAAGAACCCCAAGCAGGCTAAGATGGAAGTCATATGCTGGCAGAGGCTGTGTTTGTTAGAGAGATTGGTGCTATGCAAGGGAGCTCTGCAGCGGAACAAGAAAGGTGCCGCAGGACAAGATACCACCCAGCTGAAGTTCACATTTTTTGAAAGGAAAAACCCAAAGGCATTTTTTTTCTCTCTTTCTGAAACCAAAGTGGTGGATCAGGTTTTCACTAGCTTCAGCATAGAAAAACTGCTGCTACTGTAGTCCAAGCCGGAATGGCTTTGTCTTGCGCTGGCAGCAGAACCAGACAGGGTAATCCCCTTGGTACCGGCTTTAGAGACAAGGAAAATGAAATATTGAGGGGGTCATGGATTCTTCCTCTGCAGTTTCAGGGAGCTGCTGAGGTCAAGCCACAAAAGGCAGGATTGGAGTCCCTGCTGGAAGACCCAGAGGGTCGATTATGTGAGGACATGGTGGGAAAACCTGGATTGTGATGGAGTTCCCTAGATGTCAGAGATGCCACATCTCTTAGACATCTGCCAAGGAGCACCGGGTACAAGGAGTAGAACTGGCCCAAGTTAGAAATGTGTGGTTCAGGTAGTAGAGCTGAAGCAGTGGAGCCATAAATTCTGTGATACCAAAGTCCCAGACACAGGGCACAAAAGATAAAGGATTTGGTATTTGCTGCTGCATGTTGGTCTTGCTTTGGTTCAGTATTTTCTCCCTTTGCTTCCATTTCTCCCTCTTAGAATGGAAATGTGGCTTTGTATGTTGGAAGTGTATATTTTACTTATTTTATGTTTTGGAGGAGACAAAGTTGAGAGATTGCCTTGAGTTTCAGAAGAA
This sequence comes from Pachyuromys duprasi, assembly GCA_028658305.1. Lineage (NCBI taxonomy): Eukaryota > Metazoa > Chordata > Mammalia > Rodentia > Muridae > Pachyuromys > Pachyuromys duprasi. The sequence goes on from CM053754.1 coordinate 5,687,066, forward strand.
TTTTTGAGTTTTTGAACAGTGCTGAGATTGTTCAAGACTATGGGGACTTTTGATTTAGACTAACCATATTTTGATGAGTCTATGAGGTTTAGAGGTAGAAGGTTGTGGTTTGAATGAGGACTGTCTTCTGTAGACTAGTACATTTTCACACTTGGTCCCCAGTTGGTAGCACTGTTTGAGGAGGTTATGGAACTTTTAGGAGACTGAGCATTGCTGGAGAAAGTATTTCATTAAGTACGGGTTTTGAGAGTTTATAGTCTTATTCCACTTTTTGTTATCTGTCTCTGCCTCTGTCCTTCGCTTTCCCCCCCACCCCACCCCATGCTTCCTGTGAGTTGATGAAATTGTCATCAGGCAGCTTCTTGCTTTTGCCTTCCCTGCATGTTTCCAAGTTTATTCACACTCAGGAATGATAATTCAAAAATAATCCCTTTCTCTCTTTACTTGCTTTTGTCATTTTGTGACAGAAACAGATGAGTAACTAATACAGGTTTGTAGAAGTGTGAGTACCTTACCAGTGGTCACCCAATAAAGAAACTGTCTCTCCCTCTCCCATGAGCTGTTAACTTTATTAGTCCTCAGAGAGTGTGGGGCTTTATCAGCCTTTCTATCTTCTGTAGCAGGATAACTGGTCCTGTCTTGTGGAGATCTTGTGTAGATAACCACAGCTGTTGTGAGCTCAGGGGTAGGGCAAGCATGTCACCCTCAGAGGTCAGTATTTCACATTGCTGCACCCCTCCCTCAATCTCTCCCACCCGTCTTACCCCTGCTTCTGAAGTATTCCTGAGCTTTGAACATCATGATATAGATTTATGGTATTCAACAGTCATTTACTCTCAATACTTTGACTTATGACTTGCTACTCTTGCTATTGACTACTGCAAAAAGAAGCTTCTTTGACAAAAGTAAATAGCAGCATTAATCTGTATACATAAACATAGATATTTAGAAAGGAATTATGTCTGCTTAACAAAACAATATCAGTAGATTTGGCAATTGGGCCACAAACTTTCCACTGGGTTTGTATTACTAGGTCCGAATTCCCTCCCAGAGAACATTCAATAAAATTGGACTGCAGATGATTACCCCATAACAGATTTGCCACTACTGTATCAGTGTGCTCATCTCGCATGGATGCTCAGGTGTTTTTGCTTTTTAAACAGAACCCAGTGCTGGAATTGGACTTTTCATTTCATAACCTTTATTTTTCTGGGACCACACAGGATGCTTGCATTCAAACGCTTTAATCCTTTTCTTGTGTGTTAAATTTTAATTTTTGATTATCTAATAAAGTATCAGATTTCCTCATTATATTTTTACACATCAGACATTTTGGTTGAGCTCCCACTCTTTTCTGTCTTTTATTTTTATGTCCTGCCCCCTTAAACTTTCTATTTGCAATATTCCTTCTTCCTCTTTGGTATCAGGTATTTCCAGCTTCTTAGACTGAGCCGGATGGGGTTCTCGACTTCTGCAGGATGCAAACAGGCCTTGCTGAATTACCTTGCCTGATGTAGTTAAAGATAATCCAATAACTGCCCTCTAGTAGGCATGCATTATGCATTGGGTCTGTCTGTTCCTCTGGAGAGCACACCTAATGCAGATTTTATATGTTCTGTTTCTGCTTGCACAGGATCCTTCTTTGTCAAGGTCATGGCACAGGGCTAGTCCACATAAACACTTTCGGCATCTAGCAGTGATTCTGACCATCATTTAGGCTGCCTAAGGAGCTATCCTGTTACTCTCCAGGCTCTATCCCGCCTCTCTTACTCAGGGTCCAGGTGCCATTCACTAGTATTCTTGCAGGGTATCTGTTGTTCCATCGCAGCACTGCTACTCTTTTGAACTCTTATTCTACTTTGGGGCTTAGATTTTGTTTTTCTTTTAGATTTAACCTTGTGGGCCACCAAACTGAGGAACATGAAATCTATAATTTCTAAGGCTAACACAAACATTTCCAATCCAAGTCAATAAAATATCCTGGGCTTTCATGTTCTTGAAGTGAGGAGCTATTTTTCCACACTCCACATACTTGAGGTACATGTCAGAGCACCTAAAGGTAGTTTGTGTGTGTTCAAAGGCTGAGGCTGAGCTCAAGTGCTCCTTTTCAAGATATCAGAGGGCCACCTTCAAATTCATAGTTCTTTTCCTGAGGGACCACTCTAATTTCTCTAAAATTCTTTGGACTGCACTATGTCTTGGCCCTTAAATGGTCATTAAAATCCTTTTGTTAGAGGCTTGGTCTTCAGGTTTGTGGTTCAGTTGGGAGGGGTGTATACTTTAAGAGGTGGTGGTTCTTAATACAAAGTTAAGTTACTTGGGGCATTCCAGTGAAAGTGGTGTTGTAATCCTAGTTGTTCCTCTCTACTCCTGGTTACCACAAGCAGAGTAACTTCCGTTGTCATGCGCCGCCACCACCATGATGTACTGTTGTCACAGTGTATGAGGAGTCTGAGCCAACCTTGGACTGAAATCATGGAGCTTTGAGCTAAAAATAAATCTTTCTTCATCCAATTTGAGTGTCTTGGGTATTTTGTCATAGTGATGATCATTTTCTAATGTCTAAAGCTGCTTCTTCTCTTGCACAAATGGCATCATCTAGCTAACACTGTCTTACTGATTTGCTGAGAAAATAAAATGCCTAGACAAAATGTGTGAACGGCGTTCTTTTCAGAGAATACCTTTAGCTTTTCCCTGGCTGAGCAGCTGTACCCTGGAAGAAGTGCACTCCTATCTAAGTACAGAGACAAGCATTCATGGTGGTCTGCTCCTGGGCTGTGTACATCATTGCTTTCTGATGGAGCTTGCCTTCCCATTCCTAAAATTCGAAGAGAGGTGTGAGGTTTATAATTTGTTTACTTTCACAAACAATCTGACCACCAGTCCTTTGTGGACACTCTATGTTAAGTATATGAGGACGAATACCAAGGATGAGGGTGCTTAAGGTTTTGCTTCTCCTCAGTCCAGCTGTGAAGTTGGGTAAAAAAAGGTGGAGATGACGGAGTTTGGGGAAGCTTGCAGATTAAGAGTGGCTGCCATGGAAAACTTGACAGAGAAACTCAATTTTCTGATCTCTGCAGTCCTTCTATAAGGAACCCATGGCTGTTTCAAGCACCTTCCTACAGTCCTGGCTAAAAATATTAGAAAAAGAGCAAAAATAGTTCTCAAGCCAGTGGCTCAAAAGCCTGTGGTTTGTTTTGAGGCAAGCCTTTAGTCTAAGTTCACTCTCACCTGACAGACAGAGGTCAAAACCAGGGGAGGAAGCTGCTTGGTGTCAGTTGCCTAATGTCTGTGCCTTAAATAACAAAGCAAAACACAGCAAAAGCCTATGGAAAACACAATTATAACACTGGAGCCACCACCTACCACAGGCTGCCGGAATACAGATACAGACAAAACTCGCATCAAACCTCACTGCATTCCTGCAGTCATCAGCATCCCCTCCTTGGCCAGAATGAGACTTGGGCCTGCTTTACGTGTTGGTTTCTCAACTAGCTAGTTACGAAGTCTGCCTGCTTTCCAACTTTTGATGAAAATCCCATGTGTAGAATATTAAAGACTTCCAGAAGCTACATACCTCTTCTGTTCTGATTTCTGAAGTCCCAGTAACTCAGTTGATATCAGAGAGATTGTATTGTATGAAGGAATAATGAGGTCAGTGGCAGTGCTGGGCTAACTGGAGCCCAAGCTAGCTACTTTCCAGGTAGCTGTCGGTGGTAGCAATGTTTCTTCAGGGACACAAAGTTATACAACAAAGGCATAACAAAAGAGAGATATCCATGATGAACACTGATAAAAGTTATCAACATAACACTTGTAAACTTATAGCCCATATCGAACAAGGTCAAAGAGCCAGCCACTGGGTTCATGTCTGAGACAGACCCTGTTCCCCTTATAGGGAACCCACTCAGTACTGAGCTGCCATGGGCTACATCTGAGTAGGGGTTCTAGGTTATATCCATAAATGGTCCTTTGTTGGAGTATCAGTCTCAGAAATACCCCTGGGCCCACCTTTTTGGTTCTGTTGCTCTCCTTGTGGAGCTCCTGTCCCAGAGGAGGACAATGCAGCCAGTCCTGATGAGACCTGATAAGCTAGGGTCAGATGGAAGGGGAGGAGCTCCTCCCCTATCAGTGGACTTGGAAAGGGGCATGGGAGGAGATGAGGGAGAGAGGGTAGGATTGGGAGGAAATGAGAGAACAGGCTACAGTTGAGATAATAAATAAATAAACTGTAATTAATACAAAAAATTAAAAAAAGTAAAAACGTCATCCACCATGATCAAGGTGACTTCATTTTAGTGATTCATGAATAGCTTAACAAATTAAATCAATAAATATAATTAATCATACAGTGGGCTTAAAGATAAAAATTACATGATCATCTCTAATAGATTCAAAAAAGGTGCTCAACAAAATCTAACGTCTTTTAAAAAATTCTTATCTCATATATTGTACCTTTAAAAATTAAAACAAAACAGAACAGAACACAGGAAAAACCTATGGAAAACATGTGTGCAGCCACTGTCTGCCACATCATCTGTCTATTACCAATGTTAGCAACATATATATGGCTTGTAAAATATATTTCTATATGGCTTTTCCAAACAACGCCTTCTGCCCCTCCCATCTCATCTCTCTTTAACATAAAATTCTTTCCCCTTTATTTCCCACTTGGCCTTTATATCATTGCTTAGTTCCACTGCCCTCCAACTCCAGCCCTGCTTAGAGTTTTCTTTCCCTTCCTTGCCAACAGACGCTTTTGTAAATTCCTGTTTTTTTAGATCCTCTGAGTTAGAAATACAAATCTAAAATTTTTGCACTAGAATCCATACCTGAGTGAGAAGATGGAACATTTGTCTTTCTCAGCCTGAGTTACCTCACACCTTATAATGTTTTCCAGTTTGATCCATTTACCTGAAAAAGTCATAATTTCATTTTTTTCTTATAGCTGAATAATATTCATTTGAGTTCAGGTACCACATTTTCATTGTCCATTCATCAGCTGGTGGACATCTAGGCTGTTTTCATGTCCTAAGTCAGTGATAAATATGAGTAGTCCTTTTTCTCTGTAACAGGACATACAGTCTTTTGGGTATATGCCCAGGAGTGGTACATATGGGTTATATGGTATTTATCTATTTCTATATTTTTAAGAATCTCCCTATGATTTCAATAGTGGATGCAGTACCTTGCATTCTACCATATTGCACAAGAGTTCCTCTTTTCTCCATCCTTGCCAGCATTTGTCACCCCTTTTTTTTTATCTTAGTCATTTTTATTGGGGTAAGGTAAACTTTCCAAGTAGTTTTAACTTGAATTTCTCTCTGATGGCTAAATATGGTGGACACATTTAAAAATAACTAGTCATTTTTCTTTTTTCTTTTTAAAATTAAATTATAATTTTATATTAATTACAGTTTATTCACTTTCTATCCCAGCTGTAGCTCCGTCCCTCATTTCTTCCTAATCCCACCCTCCCTCCCTCATCTCCTCCCATACCCCTCTCAAAGTCCACTGATAGGAGAGGTCCTCTTCCCCTTCCATCTGACCCTAGCTTATCAGGTCTCATCAAGGCTGGCTGCACTGTCCTCCTCTGTGGCTTGGCAAGGCCACTACCCCCTTGGGGGATGGTGGTCAAAGAGCCTGACACTGAGTTCATGTCAGAGACAGTTCCCGTTCCCCTTACTAGGGAACTTGGATACTGAGCTGCCATGGGCTACATCTGTGCAGGAGTTCTTAGGTTATATCCTTGGATGGTCTTTGGTTGGAGTATCAGTCTCAGGAAAGACCCCTGTGCCCAGGTATTTTGGTTCTGTTGCTCTTCTTGTGGAACTTCTGTCCTCTTCAGGTCTTTCTATCTTCACCCTTTCTTTCATTTGAGAATTCTCTGTTCAATTTGGTTACCCTTTCTTCTTCCTTTGTGAAAAATGCTTTGTATATTCTATACACTAATCCCTTGTCAGCATGTAGCTGACAAAGACCTTCTGTAGGCTGCTTTTTCAATCAACTAGCAGTTGCTTCTGCAAAACAGAATATTTTTAATTTCGTGAAGTTCTATCAACCACTTATTATTTAGCAATGGGCAAGCCACACTGGCTACAGGGGAAGCTAAAGAAGATGTGAGGAGAGAGGAATCAAAGATGAAGAGCGTAGCCAGAGATCAGGGAGGGACTTTCAGAGTAGGGAATCAAGACATGGTGTTTCTGTCAGTGTGCTTAAGTAGATTGCAGGGTAGAAGGAAGGAACAGTGATGGTAAGACCACAGGGATTATCAAAATTGGTCGTCATGGAAACCAATGATATTGAGTCTTATTGTGAAGTCTCTGGGTTCCACAAAAGAATTTCTAACAGAGTTTAAGAGTAGATTTGAAATTTACTGAGAACATCATTTGGGCTAAACTTTAGAAGAGAGCAAAGAGTTTAATGTTGTTGGAGTCAAAGGTAGAAAATATGAAAGACTGAACTGTATAGTTTAAGAAGGTCAAAGACATAAAATACTCCCTAGGATTCTGGTAATTGATTTTGTGTGGGAGATGGAGCAGGGGGAAGGAACAAGGAAGCCGGGCTTTCATCTTTAATGAGGTAAATGTCCCTGTGATGGAGCTTGCTGAGGAGGACTATGCCTTCGGTAGAGAACATGAGAATACATTTAAATGGAGGTGAACTCGAAGCTACCATGCTTTTGTTTGAGAGTTCAAGAAATAAGTCTGGAGTTGTGTGTTTATTTAGAATATATTACCATACAAATTAGAGCTGGATGAAACCTGAGAAGCAATGAGATCACCCAGTGAGAGTATCTAAAATGAGAGAAGAGTGTCCTGGAGAGAGCTTCAGGCAAAAGCAATATTTGAAGTAGGGCAGAAAAAAGAAACCCAAGAAAGACCCCAAAGAGAACAGAATCATCTGAGCTTTGGTTTTTCACTCTGGCTGTGCAGCATAGAATAGGCATGAACTCAGTGACATGATGGTCACAAATTCCAAGGCCACCCATAGAAGCTGGAGCCTCAGGGTTGTAATTATAGGGGGTATGCCACACTTTCTTTGAGCATTTCCTTTTTCTCTGAGTTTTTGCTTTGAAACATTTCATTCTCACATCCTGGCTGCCATATAACTTTGTATTTAGTAAGATGATAGTAGTTTACGCTTGATGTAAAGCCCAAATTCAGACTGTTAGGTTGTTTTAGTCTTGCTCTGATAATGCAAGATCATTCTTTTCTTCATATAGAGGTTATACCATCACTCTCTCTCCCAAGGAGTGCAGCTTATGACTCTCTTTTTAAGCAGATGAACTTTTATCGAATTTCCAATGTAATAGTGATTCTGGTGTTATCTGAGTTCACACTATCACACAGGGAAAGAACTGACCATCCAGGAAAGATCAAAACAAAAGAAAAAAGAAAGAAGACCAAGAGGCAGATAAAGCAAAAGTAACATTTGGGGTTGTTTTTAAATTTTCAATTTCAATTTCATTTTATGTATATGGGTGCTTGCCTTCATGAATGGCAGTAAACTAATTATGGGCCTGGTATCCATGTGTATCAGAGCTCCTGAAACTGGAGTTACAAATGGTTGTTAACCACTGTGTGGGTGCTGAGAATCAAACCTGCATCCTCTAGAATAGGAGCTAGTGCTCTTAACCATTGAACCATCTCTCAAGCCTTGAAACAAACATTTTATTGAACAAGGTGACCTATCCCATTTGTGTGGGAGGAGAAATACAGACCTGTGGGTCCAAAGTATGGCTCTGGGTTTGGCATTTTATACGACTCCTGAATCCTCTCTTCTTTTTTATCATCTTGCTTAATGTTCATCTCTAATCAGGTCTTTTCATTATTTTCACTTTGCTTATAAAAAAGAAGTTCGGGTGTTCAGGTGTTTGTCCCTGAGCATGGCTTTCCTTACATAAAGAACTTTCAGCAAGACAAATTTTGGGATAAAGGTGTTATGGGTGAGTTGGTGTCTCCCTTCTTCCACTGGAAGTCTCACCTAGCTAAAGGAGGTGGAGACTTCAGGCTCCTTCACCCCTACTGCTAGAAAACTCAGCCAGAGTTACCCCATAGACTCCCTGGAGCCTCCCCTCTTCCAAAGATGCCTGTCATTAATTTCTATGCTCTCTTCTGCCCCCCCCAAGCCTCCTCTCTACCTCCATTATCCTTCTTACCTGTTTTCTCATCCAGTTGCCTCCCTCCATCTACTTCAAATGTTTATTTTATTTTCTCTTCTGGGTGAGATTCAAGAAACCTCCCTTGGCTCTACTTGACTTCCATGTATGTCTTTCAGGGTCTGGGTTCCTCAGTCAGGATGATCTTTTAAGTTCCATCCATTTGCCTGCAAATTGCCTGACTTTGTTTATAATAATATCCATTGTGGAAATGTACCACATTTTCTTCTTCTTCTTCTTCTTCTTCTTCTTCTTCTTCTTCTTCTTCTTCTTCTTCTTCTCTTCTTCTTCTTCTTCTCCTTCTTCTTCTTTTTAAATTACAATACCTAGGCCATATATCCAGGCTCTTCTCTGACTAGCTATAACTTAAAATAACCTATTCATACTAATTTACATTCTGTCATGTGGATGGTTATCTGTGCTCTGGCACAATGATTCTGTCATCTTCACATCTTGTTGGTTGAATCCCCATGCCTGGCTCTCTCCAAGAATCTTTTGTGCCTGACAGATGTCCCATCTCCGATTTTCTGCCTCATTTTCTTTATTTGTTCTTCAGCTGAGGAACTTCTAGTTTGTTTTCAGTTTCTGGCTATTATTAATAAAGTTGCTATGAACATAGTTGAATAATCATCCTATGGTATGGTGAAGCATCTTTTGGGGTATATGCTCAGAGTGATACGGGACTTGAGGTAGATCTACTCACAATTTTCTGAGGAACCTCCAGATTCATTTACCATAAAACCTTTGACCTGAAATGTGTTTTGCCTACTTAAGAAGTATAGCAAAAAAGATGGAGCAGAGATTGAAGGACTGAAAAACCAATGACTGGCCCAAATTGAGAAATACTCCATGTAAGAAAATCCATGTCACTATTAATGATACTCTGCCATGCTTGCAGAAAGCAGCCTAGCATAACTATCTTCTAAGAGGCTTCATCTAGAAGCTGATGGAAACAGATACACAGCTAAACAATAGGCCAAGCTTGTGGAGCCCTGTGGAAAAGTGGGAGGAAGAATAGAGGGAGCTAGAAGGGTCAAGGACACCACAAGAGGACCTACAGAGTAAACTAACCTGGGCTGATAGGGACTCACAGAAACTGAACCACCAACCAAAGAGCATACATGGGCTGGACCTAGACCCCCAACACATATGTAATAAATGTGCAGTATAGTCAACATGTGGGTCCCCTAACAATGCGAATAGGGGCTGTCTCTGACTCTGTCGCCTGTCTCTGAAACCCTTTCCCCTACCTGGGTTGCCTTGTCAGGCCCAGGTGGAAGAGGATGTGCTTAGTCCATTGTGAGTTGAGGTGTCAGGGTGGATTGAGTACCTTTTGGGGGCCTCCCCTTCTCTGACAAAAAGGGGGAAGGAGGAAGGGGAGTGTTCAGGCAGTACTAGGAAGAGAGGAGGGAGAGGGCTGGGGTCAGATTAAACAAAATAAATGAATACA
>CM053754.1:5704607-5744676 GCA_028658305.1 Pachyuromys duprasi
TGTTTCTAATTGATTGATTTCAGCCCTGAGTTTGATTATTTCCAGCCATCTACTCCTTTTTGGTGTGTCTGCTTCTTCTTTTTTTTTTCCTAGGGCTTTAAGGTGAGCCATTAGGTTGCTTGAATGAGATGTTTGAATCTCTTCTTGAAGGCACTTAGAGCTACGAACTTTCCTCTGCTTTCATTGTATCCCATAAGTTTGGGTATGTTGTGCCTTCCTTTTTATTGAATTCTAGAAAGACTTTAAGTTCTTTCTTTATTTCTTCCCTGACCCATCTGTCATTTAGTAGCAAGTTGTTCAGTTTCCATGTGTGTGTAGGCTTTTTACCATTTCTGTTGTTGAGGTCCAGTTTTAGTCTATGGTGATCAGATTGGATACAAGGGTTTATTTCAATCTTCTTGTATCTGTTGAGGCTTGCTTTGTGACCAACCATATGGTCTATTTTGGAGATGGTTTCATGACATGCTGAGAAGAAGGTAAATTCTTTTGTGTTTGGGTGAAAAGTTCTGTAGATGTCTCTTAGGTCCATTTGGTTCATGACCTCTGTTAGAGTTATTGTATCTTTGTTTAATTTTTGTTTTTTTGATCTATCCTTTGTTGAGAATGGTGTGTTGAAGTCTCCCACTAAGTGGATGAATTTCTAAATCAACTATACTAGCAAAATTAAAGCAGAATGTCAACTACCTAAACAAACTCATGACAAATGACAACATTTAAAATAATAATAAAAAGCCTGCAAACTAAAAAGAAAAAAAGTAAAGTACTGCAGGGATTCACTGCAGAATCCCTTGGATTCACCTGCCAATCCTTAAACATGGAGCTTTGGTTTGTTTGTTTTTTAAACATGGCTTCTGGGTTTCAAATTTAAGTCTTCATTCCTTCAAGGCAATTTTTTTTTGATTGAGCCATTTTCCCCTGTCACCTTTATGCACACTTATATCTATTTTTCTCACTAAAAGTAAGTAGGTTTTTCCATGCCCTCCTTTGACATAAGCCACAAAGTGTATCTGTTGCCCAACATTCCTAGTAGTTCCAAATTCTGTTTTGCTTGACCATATACCAGGGCATAACCCTGAACAGCAAAACACATGGAAACTCACAAACAATAAATCAAAGAAATGAACAAAAAACCTACTGCCCAGAGTAAGACTGGGTATCTACCAACTTGGTCCTGAGCAGTTTGAGGTTTTGAATGAGGTCCAGACACTGATTTCCCTCTGCTCTCTCCATTTCTGTGTGTATTATTTTGAATGAGTATCCTGAGCAGCCCCTGACTCCATTCTTGCAATGCCTGACCCAATAGCTTTCCACTGACAGAAGTAATGAAAGGAAATGGAAACATCATGTGTCTGCTAGGTGGTATGATTAGGGGACCTCCTGACATTCCCCATTTTGTCCTTGGGTTTTTCCTACATGCCTGCCACACCCCCTAGCTTTGGGGATGTCTGTTCTTATAGCTCTATTTATTTTGGCAATCTTGACCTTTGATAAATTCTTGTAAATTACATTATGGTTACTAACACACCCCCTATGAGCTTGTTAACAATATTGAATCCCATATTAGGTATGACCTTTTAATTAGACCATCCATATTGTCAGGTTCTGAGCATCTGTGTCATGTGGGATTTTTGTCTCTTTGCCTCTATGTTCCGATCCTAGGCAGCCTGACCTCAGTATCTAAATCTTAACCCCTCAAAGCTGCATTCAGATGGTTCTCTGTCCATAGTCTTTACCATATGACATAAAGAAGAGGGATTGTCTCAGATGCTCCTCATCTTGAATAGAGACACTGCCATGTTTCTTTTAATAAGTGTAAAGTGTAGTTTCTTTCCTTTAACAGTCTAAATTCCCCAATGGGCAGAATCTTTTTCTGATTCATGCCTTTGTTTTTGAGTAGTCCAGGTACATTGCTTTTTTGTGTAAATTTAGTTACTAAACAAATGAGTGTATGTGTATGATACGAAGGGGCTGAAACATGGGATTTGCATTTGAAGGATTGCTGGGTTGTGGTTCTGAGATCCTTAACAAGCACATTGTATATACTGAAAAGGGGAAAAGGCTTTAACAGAAAGGCATATCTTGTTCAATCTTTCCTCAGGCTACATGCGTGAGGTTGTCTGACCTCCTCATAACAAGATGTTATTTTTCTCTTTTGGTAAACTAGGAGATGAACACCAAAGCCATGAGATTAAGGATTGGGATTTAGATAGTGTGTAAAACATAAACAGGATTACTTGACGTGTATCTCTACAGATCATCATTTTTCTTTCCTTATGCCTAAGTCAAATGAACAAAGATCATAGTCACTTTGCTGTGAAGGGATTGTAGAACAGGGCCAGTACCATGTAATTATTCTCTTCCCAAAGTTCCCTGAAAATTTAAACATTAAGAATATCTCTTGCGAATAAAAGAATACCTCTAGAAATTTAGGGGAATAGCTCCAAATTTTTAGAGGTTAAAACAAAACAAAGAAATTAACAGAAAAGTAAAATATCCACCATGGGTCTCTTTCCTTGCAATCACCAAATTGGCAACTGGGCAAACTGCTCTCTGTAAGAGTTCCTGGGTTCAAGGTTTGAGAAGCCTTTAAGTAAATGATTGACAACACAAGCAAGAAGGAAACTAGACTTTTGTTCTGCGGAGAAGAGAAAATTCTCTAATTTTTTTCTAAAAGTTTTTATTATCATGTAAATTTTTATTAGTTATTTTTATAGAATGTGTTTTGGTCATATTCATCTTCTTACTCACTCTTAGATCTATCCTCTTCTCTATCAACCTATCTTTATGTCTTATTTTTTTCTTTAAACCCATCAAGTCTAACTTATGCTGTCCATATTGGGAGAGTCATTGAATTAGTATCTTTAATAGATAGGTGATATTATGGCATATACTTGTAGTACAATAGATAATATTTATTTCATAAACAGAATCTGTATCCATGTCTATAATGATGACACTGAGTAAGACCTAAAGGCATACCAGTGTAAACTTAGAATTCAACCCATGGAATGCTGTTTGTTTTGTTTTGTTTGTTTTCATCTCTGTTAACTGGAAATAGTCCTTCTTTCCAATGAAGTTTGCATTTCCTTTATCTGGTGTGATTCCTGTGCACATGATTTTGTTTCAGTGCTCACACTGAGCTGAGACTTATTCATAATTCAGAAAGAATTATAAAAGTAGTATATCACCCTACCATCTTAGCTTCATTGTGAACAAAGACTGCTTGACCAAAAAGGTGGTCAAAAATGAATGAGCTAAGAGTGAAGCACAGACCCTAGCTTCTTTGTAGATTGTTCTGGGGACCTTTGACATGATATGGCATGGCACCTGAAAACTTCCCCCAGACAGTCTGATTTATTATTGTTATTTATTTAGTTTTTGGAGTGGGGAATCACAAATACTTTTTTCTTTAAGCTGGCCAAAATGATTCCAGTGCATAATCAAAGTTGAGAATCTGTGGGACAGATAGTCTAAAAACACAGTACAATTTAATGAGATTGTAACAATTTTATGCAATTACTACAGGAAGCTAGGTAATAGAATGCGTGTAAAAAACGAGAACATGGGTTTTTTTTTTCTCAGAAAGATCACAGCTTAGTAGCATGTGGTGGGAAATGCTTCAAATTATCCTCCATTATGAAGTTAGCAATGGAAGCGCAATCTGTCAGTGCGGACAGTGTGCTGTCTGGCATGTCACCTTGTTACTGCATGCATTAGCTTCCTTATTTGTATGGTCAGTGCAAGGAAATCTCCATTGTTATTTCTGTGCTTTTACAAAATGAGAAATTTGAAATAGGGAAGAGTTTGGGTCTGAATTTAAACTATTTTAACACTTGTATGCTTTGCTTTGGGTTGAGAGAGAATCTGAGGCACCCTCTGAAAAGCTAACATGTGCTCAGGTAGGAAGAAAGTATAACACTGCATACACTGGGATCTTAGTTAAACACATATTTCCTGCACTGGAACATTGTTCCCAAATAGGGGGTAGAGTATCATGAAGCTGCCTGGTATTCTTCGTAGAACTGTGTGGGTCTCAGTTAGGGGAATAGATCAGAGCTGAAGCCTTTATTTTGCAGCTGTGGGAAACAAGGGATCCAAACTTAGGAGCTTTAGGTTATACAGCTGCTTACAAGTGCTCACTCCCGCTAGATGTTTTCTATGTGCCATGTGCCATTTTATGAGTATTGACTTGATTCCCATAAAGTGCTCTGAGGAATGGACCATTATCTATATTTTACTGTCAACAAAACGGATGCAACATAGTTAAGGCACTTTCCCAGGTCATAAATCTATAAGCACCGGAACGTGCGTCCAGGCATTCTCTGCCTTTTTGCTGGCCTGTGGGGTTGGGCAGCTGTAACATAAGGTGATCCAGTCAGAATCCAGACAAAGATCTGGCTGGTGTCAAATGGGGCACTGTGTGACTACTATTGTTGGGTGGACTGTGGTTATTATCAAAGATGGGGGCTTTTAAACATGGTCTGGATAACTTAAGGATGGAGTGCAGAATCATCTGGGCCTCATCATATAAAACATTTTTCTCTCATTTGCAGTCTTGGTTCCAGAAATTGTTTGCAGAAGCACAAAAGAGTTTGAATATAGAAAAGTTGAATAGCTGCTCAAGTAGCAGAGTACTTGCTTTTCTTATTTCTCCACTGCTCACAACTCCGACAGCTTCCTTCTGCTTCATACTCTGCAGATGGCACAGAAAAAGAATCACACCCTTCAAGGGCTGATGTCCAACCAGTCCTCCTCTTCGGATAACTTACTTCCCTTTCTTTCACACTACACTTTGTGCAAATGCCCACAAGGGCACACTTTCCTTTTCGTCCACCTTTAAGATTAATGCATACTATGTGCATACATCCACATGTGCACATTTCCCTTTTCATCTGCCTTTAAGTTTAATTGGCCCTGTTCAAATATTGATTTATGAAACTTGTCACTGCAGAACACATATGGACTAAGAGATTGACCAGTGACCCATTATTTGGGCATATCACAGTTTTACCTCCTTGTGGGTGGTCACTCCCGCTAATTCTGGAGTTGGTCATTCCCTTCCCTGGTGCATCTTTACTAGGAGTTCACTACACCTCAGGCATGACTGTGAAGGTAAGAGTCAGCCTTCTGTGGGCTGAGAGATTAGTGAGCAGATGTATTTTACAGAGCCAATGATATGTACCTATACTTTTCTGACAATACTTCAGCTTAAACATTCTGGGAACCAAACTTGAGGAAGATCACCAAGAAAATTGCTGATGAGAGGGAACAATATAGGAGAGGGGCATAGAGATTTAAGAGGGTGAAGATCAGACCTGGGGAGAGATAGGGACAGAGGACAGAAGGCCTGGAGAGAGAAGAGGAGTTGAGGTGGAGGTGTCTCTATGGCAAGCTGGAGACCTAAGGCAGGATAGGTTCCTGCAAGGCTATGAAGGGGATTCAAGCAGAGATTCTTAGTAGTGGAAACCATAGGACTGAAGAGGACACCCTCTAACTAGATTAGTATCCTAGTAAAGGGAGCGGAACATGAAACCTCCCACAAAAGCTTTGACTCCAGATTTACCCCACCTACAAGATATGCAGGGCAGATAGAGCAGATAGAGAAGATACTGAGGGAATGCCCAAGAAAGACCCACCCTATCAGAGAATGCCAATCCTTGACACTATTAACGATACTCTGCTAAGCTTGCAGACAGGGGACTGTAAGTGATTTCCTAGAACTCATGTCTTTAAGTTTTTATCTCTAGGCTGTCCTGTGCATTGTAGGAGGTGGTGGAAGTCAAAGGACCTGGCACCCAGTTGGAGGAAGATGAGGTAAGCCTTTGAAGGGTAGGTTGGGACTCTAATATCTCTCTCCCTTTCACTTTCCTTCTCAATTGTTTCTCAGCCTCCATGCGATGAGAAGCTATCTCAGATATTTGCTTTTGTTTCAGCTGAACCACAATACTCAATAAAAACAAGTAAGGGAGGAAAGAATTTCAATTTTGTAACAATCCCACTGTGTAATCCAGGAGGTCTTGGAATTTGCTATGTAGACAGGGCTGCCCTAGAACTTGTGGTGATCCTGCTGAGTCTGTCCCCAAGTGCTAGAGTACAGGAATGCACTATCAGGCTTAGTTGAAAAATGATTTTGATTTATGATTTCAGAGAGTTTCAGTCCAGCCTTTTGAGGCAACATGACAGAGGTTCTCTGTTCTTGGCAGTAAAAGTATGTGACAGAGACTGATTACATACTTCAAACCAGAAAGTAGAACGCAGGAGCCAGGCATACACTTCAAAGCTCTTCCCCTCCTAACCCACTTCTGCCATGGAGGCCCTGCCTCCAAACTTTCCACAAAACCCCAAATAGCATCGCCAGATGAGGAGCAGGATTCATAATATGAGCCTATTGGAAGATATCTCAGGTTCAAACCATAACAGAAACATTGTTCCACAATGTGCTTCCCATCATGATGTTATACTCTACAATAGACCCCAAAACAGAGATCAACCAACCAGAGACTAAAATTTCTGAAATCATGAGTCAAAATAAATCTTTATTTCTGTTAAATTGATAATTTCTGAAAAAGTCTTTTATTACAAATACAGAAAACTGAATAACAGGTGGACACAACCTAGACATAAAGAAGAACCAGCCAGAGCTACCTAATACTGAAAATAAAGATGATGGAAGGTTGATGGTGAACATAGAAGTGCTTATGGGCTGATTTTCATCCCCATTCCCAAGAGCTGAGATGCCCTGCCCATATCCTATCCATGCCCAGCAGTGTAGGATCTCAGATCTCTTCCTGAACAACCCTTGAATTGAAGGCCTTAATCTGTGCCTCTCTGCCATGTAGAAACTTAGCAGTAGATTCTTCTGTTTCTGCTTCCCTGTGAGTAGCTTTCTCAGACTTGTTATTCCAAGTTCTTCCAAAGTAAAATGAATGATTTGGTAGAATGGCTTTTGGTTAGTCACAAAGATCCCTTCTCCTAGGGATCCTATGATTTTCACATTTTAAAGAATTTAATTTGTAGTTTCAACTTTGTTCCAGAATCAAAATAGACTCAAGACTGTTTACAAAGAAGGCAGTATTCACCAATTATGGCATTTTAAAGTATCACTTTAAAATACTACTTGCTTATTTCTTTAGATATCATACCTTACCTTTTATTTCTACTATCATTACCAAATCAGAGGAGCACACACTGGTCCTGTTCCTTTTAGTGCGGGGTCAGTAGGGCAAATCTCTCAGTTTTCTTCTGCACTGACATGTAACATGTTTCCATAATTGCTTAATACTCGTGAATTAACCTTTTCTCTTTCCCTAACAACCACTCATTTCTGGGTATGGTAGACAAGGTATAAATGGCAACATTTGACCCCTGACTACGTTTTGTTTGTATCTTTTTGCCAGTGATGTCAGACTGGGTCTAGTATTGTCATCATGTCTACTCTAGTAAAATTACAATGAGTACAGCTAGCAGGATAGGCCAGAAAAGCCAGTGGGAGAGACAGGCAAGCTATGGGAGATGACTGCCTATATCACAACTGAGAACACCTGGTCCAAGTATTTTCATGTGTATGGAATTCTACAGATGTTTATGGATGAGTTAGAAGGATTTGACATTAATTATTTCATATATGTTCTATTCTTCATATAGCTCAGAGCAGTAGCATATAGAGCAGAGCATATAGCTCTGTAGCAGTTGAAGCAAGAGAATCCATGGTCTCTGCCAGTGCTACAATTATTCCATTCTAAGGCTGTCTCCCTTATGATGAAGTTTTTGGGTGTCTAAGTACATGTTTGCCAGTTTGGGTAAGCCAAGTGGCACATAGCTATGGTGTGTTATTAAAGCTTGGCACATAGCCTTGCTATCTGTTTCCAGGGAACCACTAACAGAGCAAAGCTTATGCCAAGGAAGACAGATCATTCTACATTTGTTTATGAGCTTCCAGGAGAGTGGAAATAATGTTGCCAGCTAAGCTTCCTTAAGCCAGTTGAAGTGAAACCAGCATTTGTCCACTTACCAAGATAATTAAGGCACAAAAGACCCATGTAGTTTAGGTTTGACTTTCTCAAATCTGACAAATGACAGTCTTGGCTAATTTTGTATAGAAGGGGCCTTTGGTTCACAGTGAGTTGTTCTGTTGTTTCTGAGACAATTTTGTGTAGGGAGCTAAAATACAGCAGATGCACCAAGCAACATTACAGCTTATGTTTTATGTATTTTTTTCTTTCTAAACCAGAGTATTACCTGTGAGAGCCATGCTTATCTCGTATGTAGCAAGTGAAAGTGATGATATGTGGAGGAAGCTATTTACCTATGCCTTTAATATTTCCAAAAGTTCCTCTTTTTGATCAGTGTTGCTTCAAGTGTGCTATGAAGATTTTTCCCGTAATATGCTGCTGCCTGTCCTCTTCTTACGGGATGGGCATACAAAGGCTACCCCTACTTCTGGTCTTCCTGAAGAACTGCAAATAGGACTATGCACAGTGGAGGCATGCATGAGAGTGATCTAGAGCTAAGCTCCATGTTCTATGGCTAAAGACAAGTTTTATAAGTGAAACAGAGACCAGTCTGTGTTACACTACTCATGAATCTGGAAAAGAATTTTCAACCAGTATAAACTATAACAGGCAGAAAAAGTTGCATGTAGTTTTAAAAGTATATGGCCTTGTTTAATGGCTCCAGAACGTGATCATAAATGCCAAACTTGGAAAGGCTGACTACTTATAAGAAATTGTCATTGCTCCCAAGCATATACACACCAGAGGGCTGACTTCTTAATTGTGCTCAGCACTCTGCAATGCTTTCAGAAGGTTGTTACAGTGTGCGCTAAGTGGCAAACTTGAGGGAGAAATGTCAAAAGGTTTCACAAAAGCCTTGAATCAAATGCCAATAATAAAGCAAAGACAGAAATTGAAGCACTAGCCATGTGACCATGGGGAATCTCTAACCAAAAGGAAAATGTTACATTGCCTACACTTGGGATAAAAAGAGCAAAAGTCAGTAAATATGAAGCAGGGATAATGGAAATGCATACATATAAAGAGAGGAAAGCTAAGGCCAGATGCTACCACAGAGCAGCAGCCCATTTCTTTGCAAAACCCTGTGAACACATGAGCTGAAGCTTGTCCTCTGGATTTAATGAGCTCTTTACAGACAAGTCTATGAATAGCCCAGAGGGCTGGTGTAGTACTGAGGAGCACACTTAGCTCCTTTGCTGCAGTCATTCAGTTTCAGTCATATGCTTATTTTTCTGAGGCCTCAACAGGCATGCTAGCATCAAGTGGTTTTCATTAAAGTTGGGAACAAGAGAAACAGAGAGTCCCCAATAGGCATGTGTTCTTTTCCTTGATGTTTCTCCCTCCATCACCATTTTATCTCCTTCCTCCTCCCAGCAGTGTCATATTCCCAAAGGAAGTTTGAAGAGCAGAAAATCAAGGCAAAAAGAGAGGTCAGAGACAACTTGGCCTAGAAGATGGAGAGTTATTCCTTCTGAAAATTTTGTAATAAAATTATTTTATAATGTATGAAATCAGTTAGATATTTCCATTTAACATTTCTAATCTTCCCTTCATAAATTTATCTGTGTCTCTGTGTCTCTTTGTCTTGGTAAAGGTTTCCAAGTTTCATAAGTGAAGCAGAGACCAGTCATAGTGTAGATATATTCAATAGAAACTTTGAGGTTTTTACAGTGTCTTAAGGGAGAGAACAAATTATTAAGGATGTGGAATAATTCTGTGAAGAAACCACAGCCAGTCTGTCATTCATCTGACAGGTGAACTCTGTAAACAAGAATACTCTTTTTCCACCAAAGATATCTAGGAAGGATGCTCCTGATTCTGGAATCTCCCTTTCTAAGCCAACAGCCTATTATATGGAGCCATGTCTTTGTTTGGTACCAATGGAGGAATATTTATCCTTCCTCTTCTATTGAAGTATGGTCCATTTTATCATCACTTTCAATTCAATCTTTGTAGGTGAATTTAGGAAATAAACCTCATGTGTCCATTGTTCTATTGTTTTTTGGCTAGTGATTATTGAGTAGAATTCTTGGTTCTCCAAGAAAGATAAGACTTGGGACACCGGTGTATGTAGCTTTTTAAAACTTGAACTATTGGAGTTTCTCTCCTAGAAACAGGGGCAATCAGTTTGTGCTTGTGGTAACTGAGGCTATGGGAACTCAGGACTCAAGTAGAGTGTGTGGTTTTTCTGAGCAGAGCAGTGGTTTTTCTGTGCAAGAGTGAGTAGTGAGGAGTAAAGAGACCAAAACCAAGAATGGAATGGTGATTCCATTTGAAAAATAGCTGGTTTGTTTCACAGGAAAGAGAAGAGTTCTGAAAGTTGAGGAAAGTCCATATTACATCAAAGTTAAGATTCTTGAGTAGTGAAATATGATTTCACAGGAATAAGTGGTAACCAGTAGCTGCTGGATTGCCATGTCAATATTCAGTTTGGAAAATTGTCCTATTCACAACCACATGTCTTAGTCACTTTCCTATTGCTGTGAAAAATAAGAGTGACCAAGGCAAGTTTTAGAAGAAAGAATTTATCGGGCCTTACAGTGTCAGAGGGATGGATTCCATGGCCATCACGATAGGGTAGAGGGCAGCAGGCATGTGGGCATGGTGCTGGAGCAGTAGCTGAGAGTTTACATCTGATCCACAGCACAGGAAAAAGAATGCTGACCATAACAGATTTGAAACATCTATGTCCATCTAGTGACACACTTCTGCCAACAAATTTCATGCCTTTTAATTCTTCTCAAATAGTTCCACCTCCTGAAAATCAAGCATTAAAATATGGGGGCTCACAGAGACTGAACCACCAGCTAAAAAGCATGCATGGGCTAGACATAGACCCTCTACACATATGTAGAAGACATGCAGCTTAGTCATCATATGGGTCCCCTAACAATGACAGTAGCAGCTGTCTCTGACTCTTTTGCATTCTTTTGGATCCCCTTTACCCTAGCTGTGTGCCTTGTCTGGACTCAGGGAGATGGGAGGAAGAGAACGCACTATCCCTGCTGTGGCTTAAGGTCCCAAGGTGGGTACTTGGTTCCAAGATGGGTACTTGGTTCCAAGATGGCGGCACCAGGAGGATACTGCTTCTGAGAAACAGGACAGCAACGTCGGTACAGTGACCAAGAGACTGAACTCTGGGCTCTAAAACAACAGCGATCCTGTTTCCCAGGTGAGAGGAAACTCCACGGCATGGGAATCAGTCAGGTCCGCTCTCAGTCACCCAGTCAGAACCCGGAAGAGATCCTGGGTCCTCCAGGCACTTGATCGCCAGACCAGACCCACACGCCTGTGTGTTCTGATCACCTTCCCAGGCTGAACGGTGGGAACAAAAACACCAGAGACTCAGAGTCCCAGTTGCAAGAAAAACTCACAGGAAAGGAAGGAAATGGGACTGACCTCAGGTCACCCAGCCTTCCCCTGGAAAAGGTCCCGCAGACCAGCAGACACACACTGCCAGGCCTGAGTGGGGCTCTAGCCATGAGCACAGAGATTTGCTGCACAACTGACTCTCCAGCACAGACAGAACTGTATGCTCCAAGGCATTAGACTGGGTTTCCCTGTTGGGAGAAAACCTCACAGGGAGGGAGACAGCATAGAGTACTCAGCTGACTGCCCCCCCCACACACACACATGGGAAAGTTCTCAGGAAAAGGTCTCAGGTTCCTGCCCAGGCACCAGCTTGGAGCCACCACCTGCCAGCACCTGCATGCTCTATGTGCCACCGCAAATGCACCACAGACTGGGCCTTTCTGTTGGGAGAAAACCCCACGGTGGAGGAAACATCTGGCCCTACCTCAGGACACCTAGCTCCGGAAAAGTTCCTGGCTATCCACAGGCTCCTTACTCTAGCCTCCAGCTGCACACATGAGAGTGGTGCTCACCTGCCACTGACTACTGCTTGGGTACTGGGGCACAGAGCCCCAACCTCAGACCTACAGAAGCCTGGGATCCCCGAGATCAATCCCCAGATACTGCTCCAAGGAGCAACCAGTTATCCCTAATTAAACTGATCAAACCGTGAGGCAACAAGGTTACAGCAGCAACTCACTAAATTTATAGCAAGAAACCCAGAAGCAGGGCAGCTGTATTCAGGACTTCTCTGGGTGAAAGGAGAGTCCTCCTGACTAAAAAGGACCACAGGTACCACTCAGGTCTGTATGCCTGAGGGGTGCTGTGGCAATTCCTGAAAAACACCGGCCATTCAGTGACCATACCCAAAAAGCTGAGGAGGCTTTCTTCAGGAAAAACCATATTCCTGCCAAGGGGATTCTCTCCAACACCGGATTCCAGGAACCACCAGAAACTAACACCCCAAACCTAAGATAACCCAATGGGTAAAGGCCAGCGTAAAAGCTCAACCAACAAAAGACAGAGAAATATGGCATCTCCAGAATCCAGTTATCCAGGGAAAAGCAGCCCTGGACACCACCGCATAATTGAAATTCAAGAAGATGAACTAACATCGATGCTTATGAAGAGGGAAATAGAGGAAACAAATAAAATGCGTAAAAAACTGGAGGAAGATAAAGACACACAGATTTTGGCCATCTGTAAAGAATTAGAAAAAGTTGCAGCCAAACAGTTTGTGGTCTTTAGAGAGGAAATACTTAAATCACTGAAAGAAATACAAGAAACAGAGGATTGTTCAAACAAACAGCTGAAGGAATTGAAGGAAAAACGGGAAAATACAGTCAGACAGGTGAAGGAAATCAACAAAATGGCTCAAGATCTGAAGATAGAATTGGAAAAATTAGAGTAAAAGAAATGGAGGAAATTGTGGAAAGAAGGAACCTAGGGAATAAAACAGGAACTACAGAGGTAATCATAACCAATAGACTACAAGAGATGGAAGAAAGAATCTCAGGTGTGGAAGACACAATGGAAGAAATCGATGTATCTATCAAAGAAAATCTTAAATCTAAAAAATTCCTGACACAGACTATAGAAGAAATCCAAGATAACATGAAGAGACAAAACCTAAGATTAATAGGAATAGAGGAAAAAGAAGATTCCCTCCTCCAAGGCCCAGAAAATATTTTCAACAAAATCATTGAAGAAAATTTCCCCAACTTAAGAAGAGGCATATAAGAATACAAGAGGCCTACAGAACACCTAACAAAATAGACCAGAAAAGAAAATCCTCCCACCACATAATAATCAAAACAGTAAGTATTCCGAACAGAGAAAAAAATACTAAAAGCTGCAAGGGAAAAAGGCCAAGTAACATATAATGGCTGACTTCTCCACAGAGACTATGAAAGCCAGAAGGGCCTGGACGGATATCATGCAGACCCTAAGAGAACATAGATGTCAGCCCAGGCTACTATACCTAGCAAAACTCTCAGTCCTCATAGACAGAGAAAACAAGATACTCAATGACAAAAACAAATTTCAACAATACCTACACACAAATCCAGTGTTACAGAAGACACTAGAAGGAAAAATACAACCCAAGAAAACTAACTACTTTTAAAAAAAACACAGGAAATAATTAACCTCACTACAGCAAAACAAAGAGTAACCAAGCACACAAACTTACTAAAACAGCCAACATCAAAATCAAAGGATCTAATAACCACTGGCCGTTAATCTCTCTTAATATCAATGGACTCAATTCACCAATAAAAAGACACAGACTAACAGAATGGATGTGTAAACAAGATCCAGAAATCTATTGCATACAAGAAACACATCTAAGTCACAAAGATAGACATTACCTGAGGGTAAAGGGTTGGAAGATGGTTTTCCAAGCAAATGGACCAAGAAGCAAGTAGGAGTAGCCATTCTAATATCTGATAAAATAGATTTTCAACCAAAATTAATCAAAAGAGATGGAGAAGGACACCTCATACTCATCAAGGGAAAATTCCACCAGGAAGACATCACAATCCTGAACATCTATGACCCAAATACAAGGGCACCCACATTTGTAAAAGAAACATTACTAAAACTTAAACCACACATAGATCCCTACACAGTAATAGTGGGAGACTTCAACACCCCACTCTCAACAAAGGACAGGTCAACAAAACCGAAACTACACAAAGAAACAGTAACTCAAAGAGGTCATGAATCAAATGGACCCAACAGACATCTATGGAACCTTACACCCAAACACAAAAGAATTTATCTTCTTCTCAGCACCACATGGAGCCTTCTCCAAAATAGACCATATGGCTGGTCACAAAGCGAACCTCAACACATACAAGAAGATTGAAATAATCCCCTGTATCCTATCTGATCACCATGGACTACAACTGGACTTCACCAACGACAGAAATAGCAAAAAGCCTACACACACATGGAAACTGAACAACTTGCTACTAAATGACAGATGGGTCAGGGAAGAAATAAAGATAGAAATTAAAGTTTTCCTAGAATTCAAAGAAAATGAAGACACAACATACCCAAACTTATGGGACACAATGAAAGCAGTGCTAAGAGGAATGTTCATAGCACTAAGTGTCTTCAAGAAGAAATGTGAGACATCTCATTCAGCCAACTTAATGGCTCACCTAAAAGCCCTGGAAAAAAAAAAGAAACAGACACACCGAAAAGGAGTAGATGGCTGGAAATAATCAAACTCAGGGCTGAAATCAATCAATTAGAAACAAATAAAACAATTCAAAGAATCAATGAAACCAAGAACTGGTTCTTTGAGAAAATCAACACGATAGACAAACCCTTAGCCAAACTAACTAAAAGGCAGAGAGACATTATCCAAATTAACAAAATCAGAAATGAAAAGGGGGTCATAACAACAGACTCTGAGGAAGTCCAAACAATAATTAGGACTTACCTCAGAAGTCTACATGCCACAAAATTTGAAAATCTAAATAAAATGGACAATTTTCCTGATCAATTCTCCACTTACCAAAGCTGAATTAAGACCAAGTAAATCAATTAAATAGTCTTATATCCCCTAAGGAAATAGAAGGAGCCATCAAAAGTCTCCCATCCAAAAAAAAGCCGAGGACCAGATCATTTCAGCACAAAATTCTACCAGACTTTCAAAGAAGAGCTAACACCAATACTCTTCAAACTATTCCACAAACTAGAAAGAGAAGGAACACTACCAAACTCATTTTATGAAGCCACAGTCACCTTGGTACCTAAACCTCACAAAGACCCAAAAAAGAAAGAGAATTTCAGGCCAATCTCCCTTATGAACATCGATGCAAAAATACTCAACAAAATACTTGCAAACTGAATACAACAACACATCGAAGATTTCATCCACTATGGCCAAGTAGGCTTCATCCCAGGCATGCAAGGGTGGTTTAATATGTGGAAATGCATCAATGTGATCCACCACATAAACAAACTGAAGGAGAAAAACCACATGATCATCTCCTTAGATGCTGAAAAAGCATTTGATAAAACCCAACATCCATTCATGTCTAAAGTCTTGAAGAGATCAGGGATACCTGAACATAGTAAAGACAATATACAGCAAGCCTATAGGCAATATCAAACTAAGTGGAGAGAACCCTAATGCAATCCTACTGAAATCAGGGACAAGGCAAGGCTGCCCACTCTCTCCATATCCCTTCAATATAGTTCTTGAAGTCCTTGCTAGAGCAATAAGACAATTGAAGGAGATCAAGGGCATTCAGTTCAGAAAGGAAGAAGCCAAAATATCACTATTTGCAGATGATATGATAGTATACCTGAGTGACCCCATAAATTCTACAAGGGAACTCCTGCAGCTGATAGACACCTTCAACAAAGTGGCTGGATACAAAATAAACTAAAAAAAAAATTAGTAGCTCTCCTGCTTATAAAAGACAAAAAGGCTGAGAAAGAAATTAGGGAAACAACACCCTTCACAATAGCCACAAGGTCATAAAGTACTTTGGTGTGATCCTAACCAAGGAAGTCAAAGACTTGTATGAAAAAAATTTCCAGTCTCTGAAGAAAGAATTAGAAGAAGCTATCAGAAGATGGAAAGATCTCCCATGCTCATGACTTGGCAGGATTAACATAGTAAAAATGGCCATCTTACCAAAAGCAATCTACAGATTCAATGCAATTCCCATCAAATTACCAACACAATTCTTTAAAGACCTTGAAAGAAAAATTCTCAACTTCACATGGAATGACAAGAAACCCAGAATTGCTAAAAACTCCTCTGAAATAAAAATCTTCTGGAGGTATCTCTATCCCTGATCTCAAGCTGTACTATACAGCAATAGTAATAAAAGCTGCATGGTACTGGTGGATCAATGGAACCACCTAAAAGATCCAGAAATAAACCCACATACTTTTGGATACCTGATTTTTGCTTAAGATGCTAAAACCATACAATGAAAAAAAAAAAGCATCTTCAACAAATGGTCCTGGTCTAACTGGATGTCTACATGTAGAAAAATGCAAATAGATCCATACTTATCACGGCTGGGGGGAATGTAAACTTGTACAACCACAATGGAAATAAATCTTACACTTTCTCAGACAATTTGGAAAATATTGCTTCCTCAAGATGCAGCTATTTCACTCCTAGACATATATCCAAAATATGCTCAAGTATACAACAAAGACATTTGCTCAACCATGTTTGTAGCAGCTTTATTTGTAATAGCTAGAAGCTGGAAACAACCCAGATGTCCCTCAACTGAGAAATGGATACAGAAATTGTGGTACATCTACACAATGGAGTATTACTCAGCAATAAAAAACAAGGAAAGCATGAAATTCGCAGGTAAATGGTCGGAACTGGAAAAGATCACACTGAGTGAGCTATCCCAGAAGCAGACAGACACACACGGTACACACTCACTCTATTATATAGTCATATAATATAGGATAAACCTACTGAAATCTAAAGAAACCAATCAAGAGGGAGGACTCTGACTAAAATTCTCAATCTCCAGCCAGAAGGGCAAAGAGGATAGACGTCAGAAAAAGGAGGAAACAGGGAACAAGTTAGGAGCCTGCCACATATGGCCTCAGAAAGGCTCTGCCCTGCAGACTATCAAAGCAGTTGCTGAGAATTATGGTCAACCTTTGGACAGAGTACAGGGAATCTTATGATAGAAGTGGGAAATAGTAAGATCAGGGGAGGACAGCCCCACAAAGAGATTAACAGATCCAATAAATCTAAGCACAGGGATCTTTCCTGAGACTGGTACTCCAACCTAGGACCATGCATGGAGATAATCTAGAACCCCTGCACAGATAAAGCCCATGAAAGTTCAGTGTCCAAGTGGGTTCTATAGTAATGGGAACAGGGACTGCCTCTGACATAAACTGATTGGCCTGCCCTTTGATCACTTCCCCCTGTGGGGAGAGCAACCTTACCAGGTCATAGAGGAACACAATACAGCCACTCCTGATGAGACCTAATAGACTAGGATCAGAAGGAAAGAAAAGAAGACCTCTCCTATCAGTTGACTTGGGGGCGGTCGGGTGTGGAGAAGGGGGAGGAAGGAAGGGATTGGGTGGGGAGGGAGGGGAGAGCTACAGGGGGGATACAAAGTGAATAAAGTGTAATTAGTAAAAATAAATAATAAAAAAGACAGCAAAAAAAGAAGATCCAAATGTGGATTGTAACCCCTTTGGAGCCTACCCTTCTCTGAGAAGAAGAGGGGGAATACGGAGGAGCATGTGAGTGAAACTGTGGAGGACGGAGTGGGTTGGGATCAGGCTGGAAAGTGATTAAGTAAGTAAGCAAGTAAGTAAATAAATAAAAATAAATGGAAGAAAAACATATGTGAGCCTTTAGGGACAACTCTCGTTTAAAATACCACAGCCCTATAACCCGCTTTCTATGAAGAAAACAAGCTAAGGAAGTGAAAGACCTCTAACAATGAAAATTTTAAACTCTGAAGAAATAGACACTAGGAAATAGAAAGCTACAAACTTTTTGGATTGGAAATATTATTTAAGATGAATATTCAATCAAAACGAAGCTACAGATTCAGTTCAATTGCCATTAAATTTTCATTGCTATTTTCCACATAAATGAAAAAAATTAAATGATCTTAAAATTCATATGGAAGCTCAAATAACCCAAGATAAAGAACTACTGAACAAAATGAATAATGCTGGTATTATTACATCTCTCTCTTTTTAAATAGTGCAAAGATTTATTTTTATTATTTTGTCTTTTTTCATTATTTATTTATTTATCTTTCATTTATTACAATTTATTCATTTTGTGTCCTAGCTGTAGCCCCTCCTTCATTCCCTCCCACTCTCACCTTCCCTCCCTCTTCTCCTCTCATGCCCCTCCTACTGTCCAATGATAGGGGAGGTCCTCCTCTCCTTCCATCTGACCCTACCCTATCAGGTCTCATCAGGACTGGCTGCATTGTCTTCCTCTGTGGCCTGGTAAGGCTGTTCCCCCCTCAGGGGGAGGTGATCAAAGAGCTAGTCACAAATTCATGTCAGAGACAGCCCTTGTTCCCCTTACTAGGGTACCCACTTGGACACTGAGTTTCCATGGGCTTCATCTGTGTAAGCGTTCTAGGTTATCTCCATGCATGGCCCTTGGTTAGAGTATCAGTCTCAGAAAAGACCCCTGTGCCCAGATGTTTTGGTTCTGTTGCTCTCCTTGTGGAGTTCCTGTCCCCTCTAGGTCTTTTTATCTTCCCCATGTTTCACAAAATTCCCTGCACTCTTCCCAAAGTTTGGCTATGAGTCTCAGCATCTGCTTTGATTCTTTACAGGGTGGAGACTTTCAGAGACACTCTGTGGTAGGCCCTTGTCCTGTTCCCTGTTTTCTCCCTCTTCAGATGTCTATCCCATTTGCCTTTCTGATTGAGGATTGAGCAACTTCCCTAGGGTCTACTATCTGGCACGTTTTCAGAAAATTAGGAATAGTGCTACCTCAAGATCCAGCTATACCACTCCTAGGCTTATGTCCAAAATATGCTCAAGTACACAACAAGGACATTTGCTCAACCATGTTTGTAGCAGCTTTTTCTTAATAGCCAGGACCTGGAAACAACCCAGATGTCCCTCAATTGAGGAATGCATACAGAAATTGTGGTACATTTCCACAATGGAATACTACTTAGCAATTGAAAACAAGGAAATCATGAAATTTGCAGGTAAATGGTGGGAACTAGAAAAGATCGTCCTGAGTGAGGTATCCCAGAAGCAGAAACACACATACACATGGTATATACTCACTTATAAATGGATATTAGACATATAGGATAAACATGCTAAAATCTGTACGCCTAAAGAAGCTAAGCAAGAAGGAGGACCAAATCTATTTTTTTGTTTATTTTTTAAATTAATTACACTTTATACAATTTGTATCCCACCTGTAGCTCCCTCCTCCCTCCCCTCCCAACCTCTCCCTTCCTTTCCCTTCTCCATGCATGCCCCTCCCCAAGTCCACTGATAGAGAAGTTCTTCTTTTCCTTCCTTCTGATCTTAGTCTATTATGTCTCATTAGGAGTGGCTGTATGTTGTAACAGAGAACCATATTAAACATTAGATGACATTAGCCCAAAACAGGCAATTGGATCAGTGGAACAGAACAGAGAAATCAGATATAAAAGAACACAGTAAAAAACCCTGATATTTGGCAAAAGTCCCAAAAATACACATAGGAGAAAGAGCCTTTTCAACAAATGCTGCTGATAAAGCTGGTTATTCACATGTAAAAGAATGAAGCTATATCTCCACTTCTTACACTATGTGAAAATCAACTCCAGAGAGAAAACCTTAATTTTATGTGTGAAACTATGAAGCTGTTAGTGAAGTCATTTAAAACTATCAGTGTTTGCAAAATCTTTTCAAGCAGGACTTTAGTTACTCAGGAAATTTCACCAAAAGTTGACAAGTGGAATTTCTTGATGTTATAAAGTTTATGTATAACAGTTAATGAACTGGAAGAAAAATGTATGCCAGCTATGCATCTGATAGTGGATTACTATCTAAAATACAGAAACAAATAAAATACTACTATCAATAAAAGTTCAAACAACCTTATCAAGAATTGTGTTATGAAACGAGTAGATAGTATTCCAAAGATGTCGTATAAATGGCCAATGAACATATTAAAATATTCAATAACTTAGTTATCAGAGAAATACAAATAAAAAACTATATTGAGATCTCACCTCAGTCAGAATGAGAGGTGTGAAGAAAACAATTGGCAGAGCTGGAGAGATGGCTCAGAAGTTACGAACAATTATTGCTCTACCAGAGGACTAGCGTTCAGCCCTGAGCACACATTAGGTGGCTCACAAATACATGTAACTCAAACTCCTATGTCGAATCTAATGTGTCCCTTATAGCTTTTGTGGACACTTGGCAAACATATACACACACCACAAATAAAAATTAATAATCTTAAAAACAAACATTATTGCAAATGCTGGTGAATCTTTATTTGCTACTGATAGGAATCATTATGAAAGTTTATCAAACTACTAAACATTGACAGACTTATCACAAAACCAATCTATTTCTCTCATGTGTATTTGTCCAAAATAGGCCAGGTCAACATGTCTCAGATATAATTTCACATTGATGTTTATTGCAGAACAGAACTAAGTTCACAATTGTTGTGGGACCAACCTAGGTGTCCACTAACAAAGGATTGGATAAACAAAATGTGGTACATATACACAATAGAATATTTTCATGTTGTAAAGAAAGGATGAAGTGTTGCTTGCTGGAAAGTGGATACGACTGGTGCCAATCATATTAAATAAATTAAATAGGCCTCAAAAATTAAACAGATATTTTATGTTTTCTTTCATTTGTCAGTCATAGTCTTTATAGATACATGAAGTCACATATGTACATATGACATGGAAGGTGAAGCAAAATTGTCTAGGAGAATGGGAGTGAGGAGAAGAAAGGAAGTATGTTCAAAGTATATTATATACTGGTATGAAAATAGCCTGATATAGCTCTGTACAATAAAATAATAAATAAAGGTAAAATATAACAACGATCTTGGTCTGACTGAAAGTATGTCTGTCAGCTAATGGTTGACATCTGACAAGTTTATAAACTAGCGTAATATTAACAGTACTATTGGTGTGTGTGTGTGTGTGTGTGTGTGTGTGTGTAATCATCAATAATAAGAATAATTTGACTGCTCATCATACAGATGAACCTTCAGGTATCACAGTGACCTCCCCTCCCCTCTTCTTCAGCTCTGGTTCTATCACAGTCTCCAAAAGTCTTCAGAGGTGGCTCCAATGTACTCCTAAGAAAAACAAACCTGTGCCTTTGGATCCTGTCACTTGGCCACTGCTGTTTCTATAAAAGACATTACTGAAAGTAATCACATCTCCAAGCTTTATCACACTTTCTGATTCAAGAGAAAAGGCTACCTGTGTCTAACTGAATTCAGACCCATGTACTTCTTGGAAGGACAGTTTCTCTCTTTCTCGGGTAGGGGGTTCAGACTCACTTTGGTCCCATTTGATGACATGACAATGACAGGAGATGGAGGAATATGCAAACATTGGTGAGAGGTGAGTGACTGAGGTAGTAAGAAGACATTTTTCTCAAATTTCTAGAGTAAGAAGACATGGTTTCAAGGTGTGCCATTGTAGATAGAAAGAGTTGGAGACTGCAAACAGGATTTTTGTTGCCCTGCTGCATGGGAAGGACAAGGACAGGTACCTTGGAATCTAGAGTATTTAGGCAGAGCACTTACCCTCTACTTCCTGATTTATAGGCTTATGAGCAGCCTTGTGGGTGATTTCCAATTAAACTTCCCATGGCACTGTAAATGATAGAATTCTTTCTTGAGCTTTAAAGTATGAGTATACAGATCACATTTCTGTCATCCATTAATCTGTTGATGGGTCTCAGGTACAGTGAGAAATGCTGCAGTCAACATGGAACTCGCAGATTTCATTTCATTTGAGCAAACACCAGAAAATTGATTGTTGGATCATATTGCAATTCTACTTTAGTTTTTGAGGAATTCCCCAACTAATTTCCATTCCTACCCATAGTGGAAGGGTCCCACTCCCCCTTTTATACTTCCATTTAATGCACACTCTAGCAGTGGTGAGCTCATATCTCCATGTGCATTTTGGTTTCTTTGTCCAATTTTATTAAAACTTTAAAAATCCTCTTTCTTTCTCTCTCCCCTTTCTTCTGTCCCTCCCTCCCTCTTTCCTCCATATGTGTCTTTCTGCTTCTGAGATACCTCACTCAAGATGATCTTTTCTAGTTCCCACCCTTTGACTGCAAATTTCATGATTTCCTTGTTTTTAATCGCTGAATGGTATTCCATTGTGGAAATGTACCACAATTTCAATATCCATTCCTCTGTTGAGGGACACCTGGGTTGTTTTCCAGGTTCTGGCTGTTACAAATAAAGCTACTATAAACATGGTTGAGCAAATGTCCTTGTATACTTGAGCATTTTTTTGCGTATATGCCTAGGAGTGGTATAGCTGGATCTTGAGGAAGCACTATTCTTAGTTGTCTGACGAAGCACCAGATTGATTTCCAGAGTGGTTGTAGAAGTTTACATTCCCACAAACAGTGGAGGAGGGTTCCCCTTTCTCCACAACCTCTTCAGCATGTGTTGTCACTTGAGTTTTTTTATCTTGGCCATTCTGATGGGTGTAAGGTGAAATCTCAGGGTCATTTTAATTTGCATTTCCCTAATGGCTAATGACCAATTTTCTGAGAAAGTGCCAGATTGATTTCCAGAGTGGTTGTACAAATTTACATTCTCACCAGCAATGGAGGAGGGTTCCCCTTTCTCCACATCCTCTACAGCATGTGTTGTCACTTGAGTTTTTTATCTTAGCCATTCTGATGGGTGTAAGGTGAAATCTCAGGGTCGTTTTGATTTGCATTTCCCTGATGACTAAGGATGGTGACCATTTCTTTAAGTGTTTCTCTATTTGGTATTCCTTTATGTAGAATTCTCTGTTCAGCTCTGCATCCCATTTTTTAAATTAGTTTACTTGGTTTCTTTGTGTTTCACTTCTTAAGTTCTTTGTATATTCTAGATATTAGCCCTCTGTCAGATACAGGATTGTTGATGATACTTTTCTATTCTGTAAGCAGTCGTTTTGTTCTGATGACAGTGTCCTTTGCTTTAAAGAAGTTTCAGTTTCATGAGGTCCCATTTATTGATTGTCGATCTTAGAGCCTGTGCTGTAAGTTGTCTCCTGTGCCAATGAGTTCAAGGCTCTTCCCCACTTTTTCTTCTGGTTTTATGTTGAGGTTTTTAATCCACTTGGACTTAGTTTTGTGCTGGGTGATTAATATGGATCTATTTGCATTTTCCTACATGTAGACATCAAGTTAGACTATCTCCATTTGTTGAAGATGCTATCTTTTTTTTTTTCCCATTGTATGGTTTTGGCTTCTTTATAAAAGATCAAGTATCCATAGGTGTGTTGGTTTATTTCAGGGTCTTCTATTTGATTGCATTGATCCTCCAGACTGTTTCTCTGCCAGCACCATGACGTTTTTATTATTGCTGTTCCACAGTAAAACTTGAGATCAGGGATGAAGATACCTCCAGAAGATATGTTATTGTACAGAACTGTCTTAGCAATTCTGTGGGTTTTTTTGTTTTTAAATTCACTTGAAAGCTTAATTGCAGCTCCCTTCTCTTATCTCCTTGCAGCCTCACCTTCACAACTCCTCCCCCATTTCCTGATCCTTTATTCTCAGAGAAGGGGAGTGCTCCCTGTGGGTACCAACCCAGTCTTGCACATCAGGTCTTAGCAGGTCTAGGTACAACCTCTCTCAATGAGGCCAGACAAGGCAGCCTAGCTGTGCAAAAGGGATTCAAAGTCAGGCAACCTAGTCAGAGATAGCCCTCACTGTAATTTTTAGGGGACTTATCTGAAGAACAAGCTGCACATCTGCTACATATGTGTAGGGGTTGGGGCAGGTCTAACCCATGCACAGCATGCTTTCTTAAAGCATCTCAGATGATAGAAACATTGATATAGAGATGAACTGCAGAATGTGGTGATCGGGATGCTGGACAAGCAACATAAAAGCAAGAATCAAAGTCCCCTATTCCCTATCCCTCTCCCATCCCAAATGTTTATATTTTACACTTATCCTTGAATACAGTGTTTCTTGCAAGACCACAAGGTGTTTCTTGTACAGATCTTCTAACATTATTTTAAAACAATATCCCATGATTCTGATCCTCAGGGGGAAAATCAGGTCACCAGTTTTCTGGGAACTTCTTATCATTTGCAACCTATTTCTGGGTATCTTTTTGGGGTGACACTGATGTGTCAGTAGCTTTCCAGTAAAAGACCAGGTGTACTAGAGAGATAGGAAAGGTCCCCTGCCAGGTCATCTCTGGAAAGTGCCAGTTATGCCACCCGCAAAGGAGTGGCTGGTGCCCACCAGATAGATTCTTCCTCCAACATCCATTGCTGGCTGTTGGTGCCATTATATGACTTGAGTGCTAAATGACTGTCTTTAATTTGACTTAACTGTCCTTGGCTGCCAAATGCAGCAGCCACATTCTACCAGCTAACTGTAGCCCATGTTGGTGGGCACCTTCTGGAGCCCTGAGCATGGAGAGAATTGTTTTTTTTCCCTTTAATAACCTTTAACAAATGTTTTGTTTTAAGTAAATTTATTGGGACCTATTCTCCCTCTTGTTTCCCTTGGGAAGCAAAACAATTGATTTCTTCTGGGAACACAAAGCTCAATACAAAAGCTCTTTCCATTTCCCTGAAAAAGTGTTTCCCAAAATTCTTCTTGGTGTTATATCAAACCAACTCTCTTTCTCTCTCCCTCTCCTCCCTATCACTTTCTTCTTTCTCCCTCTGTCCTTTCCATTTCCACTTTACTTCCCTTCCATAAGAAGAAGAGGTGTGTGTGTGTGTGTGTGTGTGTGTGACTCATATCATTGTCTCTACATTCACTCCAAGTCCTCTGTGACTATGACAAGATGACCCAAGCCATTAATCATCTCAACTCATGAAGTGCTAAGAAATTAATCTCCTAGTGCTTTCCTCTGACATGAGGATGGGGTTCCTATCTTTGCCTTTGTCTACTAACTTGTGAAAAGAAATATATAAAAGATATAGTATTCATTCAAGAACATTCTTAAAAATTTCTAAACCCTTTCAAATAATAATCCATGATTTTTTTATATGGTAAACCTTTTTGTACATGCTCTGACAAATGATCTTCATCACCAAATAGGCTGGCTTTAGAATCACCTAAGAAGTTGGTGAGATGTGACTATTGGTATCTGTGAAAACATTTAAAAAAAAAAGGGTACTGAAGTAATAAACATTCATAGTAATTTTTACTGTTGGAGTGATAAAATACCCTAACAAATGTAACTTTAAAAAGGGTTTATCTTATCTTATAGTTTGGGATTATAATCTCTCTTGGTTGAGAAACCAGTCAGTAAGAGCTTATAGAAAATGGTCGCACTGTATCTATAGTCAAGAAGAAGAGAGCAGGGAAAGCCAATGCTCGCTTAGCTTTCTCTTTTTTATGTACTCCAGGATCCAAGCCTGAGAAATGGTGCAGCATGTTTATAGGGTAGGTCTTCTCACTACCATTAACCTAATTAAAATAACTTGTCATAGGCATGACCACAAGCTAATTTACTTGAGCCTGCCAAGAAGCAAATAGGAAAGCAAAGCAGGTAGGCAAACTTCACATCTTTACTCTCCATCATTTCTTCAAATCCAGTCTCCCAGAATCATCCCCAGCTCTGTAGCAGTCTAACCATTAGGACTTCTCTTCACTTTTTGCCACCAAGAGCTAAATAGATCTTGGTGGAACACCTTGCTTTCTTCCTTACTGTGAACCCTCTCAGTACCTTCATCCTTCTAGCTCATCCTCATTCATAAGTATCAGCTCCCAATACATATACACATTATACCAGAAATTCTTATTAGTCAGTCGTACCCAGTAGAATCCCAGAATTATTTTCTACCACAGCTGCCACATTCTCCCTAGGACTAGAGAGGGCAACAGAACCAAGGGACAGAATACCAAGACCAGATATCAGCAACTAAGTTTTATAATCATTCCAAACTGAGATGCTTAGACACCAGTGTATCCAACCATGGCTAAAACAACATGTCCCCACTAAATCCATGCAACCCTATTACAAGAGACCCTGAGAAGTCCAACATGGCTGAAGCACAGGGACCATGACATAGCATTTATGAGTACGATAGAGTTGTTAAAGGGAGAATAGTAAATCCCTTAAAGAAATCTATGAAAACAAAAGCAAACAGTGAAAGGAGATAAATAAAATAATTTAAGACCTGAAAGTGGAATAGAATCATCATTGACTACCCAAATCTAAGAAAATTTGGAAGCAAAAAATTTAGGAACTTGAATAGAAGCCTCAGAAGCAAGCCTCATCAACAGAAAACAAGAGACAGAAGAGAGACTATCAGGCACTGAAGACAAGATAGAAATGCATACTCCAGTCAAAGAAATGCTAAATCATAAAATGTTCCAAAAATATGGGACAACTATAAAAAACGAAATATATAAACACTAGGAATAGAAGGAAAAGAAACCCAGGTCAAATGCACAAAAAATATTTTCAACAAACTCTTTATGTTAGAAAATTTCTCTAACCTAAAGAAGAGGTGCGAAGGTACAAGAACCACCTAGAATACCTAATAGGATGGATCAGAAAAGAAAGTTTGCTCGACACATAATAATCAAAGCAGTAAATGTAGAGAACAAAGAATATTAAAAACTGCAAGGGAAAAAGCCCAAACTAACATAAAGGGCAGATCTATTAGAATTACATGTGATTTCTCAAAGGAGACTAAAGTCCAGAAAGCCCTAAATAGATGTTCTACAAAATCTGAGACCACAAATAGCATCTCAGGGATGCCACAGTCAGCAAAGCTTTCATTCACAATAGATGGAGAGAGAAAGATAGTCCAATTCACAACCATGTCTAAGCAGAATATATCTACAAATTTAGCCTCACAGAAGGCACTATATTCTAGTGAATAAAACCAACCAAACAAACAAAAACAACAAAAAAATCCTTTCAACCTGAAGGGTTTAACAACATCTCCAAGACACGATGAATAAATAACACCATGCTAGAAAATCAGAAAGGACAGGTGGCAAAACACATTCCAACAACAAAATAACAGAAATCAAGAAACGCTGCTCATTGATAACACTCAGTTATCAGTGGTCTCAATTTCTCCATAAAAAGACTAACAGTGACACAAAGACAGGATTTATTCTTCATATAGCAAAGAAACACACTTTAAAGTTAAAGATAGACATCAATTTGGAGTAAAAATATGGAAAAAGATATTCCAAGCAAGTGGATATAAGAAGCAAGGCAGTGTAACCATTTGAATATCTTACAAAATATACAAGACAAACTAATCAGAAGAGATAGAGAAGGATACTACATAAGCATCAAAAGAAAAATTCACCAAGAAGACGTTGTAATTTTTAACATAAATTGTTAACATAAACACAGACACCCACGTTCAAAAAAGAAACAATACTACCACTTAATTCACATATCAACAATCACATACTGTTAGTGGGTAACTTCAATATTCCAATCTCACCAATAGACAGGTTATCTAGAGAAAAACTGAAAAGAGACATGCTGAAGTTAACTGATGCCATAAACCAAATTGACTTAATAGACATTTACAAAACATTTCACCCAAACACACACAAAAAAATATACTTTCTCAGCAGCTCATGGAAATTCCTCCAAAATTGACCCCATACTTAAACACAAAGAAAGTCTCAACAGATACAAGAAAACTGAAACAACACTCAGTATCCTATCTGACCACCATGGATTAAAGCTGGATATCAAGAGCATAAACAACAGAGAGCTTACAAACTCATGAAATTGAGCAACTCATTACTGAATGAAAAATGGGCTAAGACGAATTAAAAAAGAAATTAAAAACTTTAGACATTCAAGTCTAAAATAAATATGAAGCATATCAAAACATATGGGACAAAATGATGACAGTTTTAAGAGGGAGCTCATACTATCAAGTGACTACAAGCTCTCTATAGAGGAATATTGAATGGCAGAGAAACACTTAAAGAAATGCTCAACGTCATTAGCCAGTAGGGAAATGCAAATCAAAATGACCCTGAGATTTCACCTTACACCCATCAGAATGGCCAAGATAAAAAAACTCAAGTGACAACACATGCTGGAGAGGTTGTAGAAAAAGGCGAACCCTCCTCCACTGTTTTCAGGAGTATAAACTTCTACAACCACACTGAAAATCAATCTGATGCTTCCTCAGACAACTAGGAATAGTGCTTCCTCAAGATCCAGCTATACCACTCCTAGGCATATATCTAAAATATGCTCAAGAATACAAGGATGTTTGCTCAACCATGTTTGTAGCAGCTTTATTTGTAATAGCCAGAACCTGGAAACAACCCAGATGCCCCTCAACTGAAGAATGGATACAGAAATTGTGGTACATCTACACAATGGAATATTACTCAGCAATAAAAAAAAGGATATCATGAAATTTGCAAGTAAATGGTGGGACCTGGAAAGGATCATCCTGAGTGAGCTATCCCAGAATCAGAAAGACACACAAGGTATATACTCACTCATATAGACATATAATATAGGGTAAAGCTACTAAAATCTGTACACCTAAAGAAACTAATCAAGAGGGAGGACTCTGGCTAAAGTGTTCAATACCCAGCCAGAAAGGCAAAGCAGATGGACATCTGAAGAAGGAAACAGGAAACAAGTTAGGAGCCTGTCACAGAATCAAAGCAGATGCTGAGACTTATGGCCAACTGTTGGGCAGAGTACATGTAATCTCACAAAAGATGTGGGAAATAGTAAGATAGGGAGAGGACAGGAGCTCCACAAGGAGAGCAACAGAAACAAAAAGTCTGAGCACAGGGGTCTTTCCTGAGACTGATACTCCAATCGAGTACCATGCAAGGAGAAAACCTAGAACCCCTGCACAGATGTAGCCCATGGCAGTTCAGTATCTAAGTGGGTTCCATAGTAATGGGAACAGGGACTCTCTCTGACATGAACTGATTGGCCTGCTCTTTGATCACCTTACCTGGATGGGGGAGCAGCCTTACCAGGCCACAGAGGAAGACAATGCAGCCCCTCCTGATGAGAGCTGATAGACTAGGCTCAGAAGAAAGAGAGGAAGACCTCCCCTATCAGTGGACTTGGGAGGGGAATGTGTGGAGAAGGAGGAGGCAAGGTGGAATTGGGAGGGGAAGAGGGGTGCTTATGGAGGGGATACAAAGTGAATAAAGAGTAATATATAAAAAGAAAAAAAAAGAAGTTAGAGAGATCCCATCCTAGTAACCTAACAGCACACCTCAAAGACATAGAACATAAAGAAGAAAGCACACCCAAAAGTAGTAGACAACAAGAAATTTCAAACCCAGGGTTGAAAAAAAAATAAAACCAAACCAAACCAAACCAAACAAACAAAACAAAAAAGAATCAATGAAACAATGAGTTTGTTATTTGAGAAAATCAATAAAACTGACACAAACCCTTATCCAAATTAAGTAAACGCAAAGAGAAAAGATCCATGTCAACAAAATTAAGGGTAAAAAGGGAACATAAGAAACATTGATGAAATCCAGAGAATTATAAGGACAACTTTTAAAAACTTGTTCTCCTCTACCTAGCAGTGTGTCAAAACAGATGTTGTGACTCATAACCAAACCTTGGGCAGAGCGCAGGGAATCATATGAAAGAAGGGGGAGATAGTATGACCTGGAGAGGACAGAAACTCCACAAGAAACAAATACATCTGGGCTCAGGGGTCTTTTCTGAGACTGTTTCTCCAACCAAGGACCACGAATGGATATAACTTAGAACCCCTGCCCAGATGTAGCCCATCACAGCTCAGTATCTAAGTAGGTTCCCTAGTTAGGCTAACAGGGACTATGTCTGACATGATCTCAATTGCTGGCTCTTTGACCTCCCCCCAACTCCGAGGGAGGAGCAGCTTTGCTAGGCCACAGAGGAGGACATTGTAGCCAGTTCTACAAAGACCCGATAAGCTAGGATCAGAGGGAAAGGGAAGAACACCTCCTCCATCAGTGGTTTTAGAGAAGGGCAGGAAGAAAATGAGGGAGGGAGGGTGGGATTGGGAGGAAATGAAGTAGGGGGCTACAGCTGGAATACAAAGTAAATAAACTGTAATTAATATAAAAATAATAAAATTTAATTAAAAAACTTGTTCTCTATCAAATTGGAAAATCTAAAAAAAACCCAGGTAATTTTATTAATACATCGTACCTATCAAAATTAAATCAAGATCAGATAAACAAAGAAATTTGAACATAGCTATTACCCCTAGTGAAACTGAAGCAGGATTAAAAGTCTATCAACTAACAAAAATCAAAGGTCAGATGATTTTAGTGCAGAATTCTACCAGACTTCTATCAAAGAAGAGCTAATGCAAACTCTTTAAAGTATACCACAAAAGAGAAAATTAAGAATCATTATCCAATGAATTTTAAGAGGCCACAGTTATCCTGATAGCCAAACTACATAAAAACTCAACAAAAAAGAATTACAGACTAATTTTCCTCGTGAATATAGATGGAAAATTCTCAATAAAAGTACTTGCTAATCAAATTCAAGCACACATCAAAAATATCATCCACCACGATCAAGTAGGCTTCATCACAGAGATACAACGATGGCTCAACAAAGGTGAATCGATAATTTTACTCTTTCACACAAACTGACTGATTAAAAAACAATACATGATTATCTCTTTAGATGCAGAAATGTCTATGTCAAAAATCCAACAGCTCTTCATGACATAAGTTCTGGAGAGATTAGGAATACACTGGCCATACCTCACCTAATAAAAACAAGTCTATGAACATTATCAAATTAAATGGACAGAAACTCAAAACAATTTCACTAATGCCAGGAAAAGACAAGTTTGTCCACTCTCTTCATACCTATTTAAAACAGGATTTGAAATTAGCTAGAACAATAAGACAACTGAATGAGATTAATGAGATATGAATTTGAAGTATCTTTATTTGTAGATGATATTATAGTATACATAACTAACCCTAGAAAGTTCAGTAGGAAACTCCTAAAGCTTGTTTCCAGGAAAGTAGCAGGATACAAAATAAACTCAGAACAATCAGTAGCCTTTTTATATACAAATGATAAATGGACTGAGAAAGAAATCAGGGTAATAATAGACTTCACAATAACCTCAAAAATGATTTAAATAATATAAAATGTCTTTGAGTAATTCTAACCAAGCAGCTGAAGGACTTGTGTGATAAAAACTTTAAGATACTGAAGAAGATATCAGAAGATGGATTAATTTCCCATGCTCATAGATCAGAGGATTACTATGGTAAAAATCCACCCCACCAAAAGCAATCTACAGATTCTATGCAACCCACCAAGGAGATTCAAACACAACTCTACACAGATCTTGAAAGGATAATTTTCAGCTTTTATGGAAACACAGAAAGCCCAGGATCACTTAGACCATCTTGAATAATAAAATACCTACGGTGGGGTCACCATCTCCAATTTCAAGTTGTACTACAGAGCTGTAGAAATAAAAAGAGCAGGGTACTGGCACAAAACCAGACACATTGATCAATAGAATCAAACTGCAGTCTTGGTCATAAATCTACATGCCTATGCATTTTTGATTTTTGATAAAGAAGCCAGAAATACTCATTGGAAAAAAGACCAACATCTTCAACAAATGGTGCATGGTTACATGTAGATGAATCCAGATAGATTTATACTTACCACCCTGCATAAAACTCAACTCCAAATGGATCAAAGACCTCAACATAAGACCTGATACAGTGAATGTGATAGACAGACAAGAAATTTGGGAATGGCCTTTAGCTCATTGGTATAGGAAAAGGCTTTCTGAAGAGAACACCATTTGTAGAGCCACCAAAAAGACCTTGTCAAGTTGAATAGTTTCTGCATTGTAAAAGGACACTGTCATCTGGACCATGTGGCAGCTTACAGAATGGGAAAATTTATCACCTGCACATCTAATAGAAGGCTAATATATGGACTATATAAACTCAAAAAAAAACTGGGAACCAAGAAAAATAATAACCCAATTTTAAAAATTGAGTACAGATATAAACAGAGCAGTCTCAAAAGATGAAACTCAAATTGTTAAGGAGCATATAATGAAATGTTCATCATTCTTAATCATCAGGAAAATGAACATCAAAATTACTTTGAGATTTCATCTTACATCCATCATAACGGCCAATATCAATAAGACAAGTGACAGCTCATTCTGGTGAGGGTATAGAATAGGTAAATAAATACTCATCCATTGCTTGTGGAAGTGCAAATTAATATTGCTACTGTGTAAATCAGTATGGTGGTTTCTCAGGAAGATGTGAATCCATGTACCTGAAGTTTCAGCTATGCCATGCTAGGCATATGCCTAAAGGAGTGTTCATTCTAATGTAGAAGCATAGCTCAACTCTATCAACTGCTGCTCTATTAATGATAGCTAGAAATTGCAAATAACCTAAATGTCCCTCAACAAAAGAATAAATAGAGAAAATGTGGTATATCTACACAATGGAATATGAATTAGCCATTTAAAAAAAAGAAATAATGAAATTCTCTGGTAAATAGGCATAATTAGAAAAAAATCACTCTAACTTAGACAATCCAGACTTAGAAAGACAAATATGGTATGTGTTCACTTATATGTGTATATTAGCTGTTAAATCAATGTTAAGCAAACTAAATTGATAGAACCACAGAGACTGGGTATAGAGTAAGAGACTAGGGTGTATAGCAAACCTCTTTAGGAAGCAGAAATAAAATGGATACTTATTGATGTATGGGGTGGGAGGATATAAGGAAAGTACCAAACGGGGGAGTGGCAAGGATGATGGGGATGAGAGAAGAAATGTGGGGAAGGACAGCTAAAATTGAGGGTGATTTGAGGGGTCTCTTGGACACCTAATACAGAAGAAGCTTCCTAAATTATATACGCATATGAAGGTGATCTAAAGGAAATTGCCAAATAATGGGGAAGACAGATCCCCAACTGGAAACCTCTTATTACCAAATAAAGCTTCTAAACCAGGATTGGCTTATGTATAATTGAGTTCTTGGCTAAAGGGACCATATGGAAACCCCCAAACAACTCAGGCTGTTGAATGGCCGTTGGTTGCTCTCCAAAAACTAAAGGCAAGGCCCTATTTCAGAAAATAACATCTACAGAGCTTATTGAACATGAAGAATTAGAGCTGGCTCATACCTACTTAGAGCGTTCACCCTTACTGGCTATTGTCCTTGGTACAAGAAGGTAGTCTGCATATTTTAAAAGGAGAAAGGTAAATAGCAACACACCTCTAAACGCTCTGATCTACAATAGTTTCCTGTCTGCAATATATGCCAGTGGTATGGTGGCACAAAGCTCGCAGGAGTACCAACCAATACCTGATTTGACTTAAGGCTCACTCGGTGAGATGTAACACATACACAATACTGCTTGAGGAACCAAGAACTTGAGATCTGATAGCCAGGGACCCAGGCTAACAACAAATACTAGTGTTTTAAAGTGAAAATATTAATAAAATAATTTCTAACGACTCTGCTATAATCATAGATCAGTGCTTAGCTCAAGCATCATTGGAGAAGCTGCCTCCTGCAGCAGATGGAATAACTATAAAGACCCACAGATGGACAATATGCAACATGTGAGAGACTTCAAAATCAAATCCCTCCCCTTATGGAACCCTGTGGAAGAGGATCCTCAAAGAGTATTTTGCATATGTATCTTCTGCTTTTGTGCTTTTATGCCATTCTTTAATGTGTGCACTTCTTTGACTCTGAGTCTATATTGTTTCTTGTGTATTTCCTTGGGTTCTTTTCCTTCTGTTTATTTTGTTCTATGATGATTTGTTGTTTTTTGTTTGTTTAATAGTATTATATTTTATTATTATCCCGTCAATGCTCATTTGCTTTCAAAGGAGAGACAGAAGGGGTTGGATCCAAATGGAAGGAAAGAACTGGGATTAGATGGAGGGGAAAATGTAATCAGCATATATTGAATATAAAAAGCCTATTTTAATAAAAGAAAAAAAAATCCGGTATGAGAGAGATCATCCAACTTTTTTTTTAACTGCACCTGAATTAAGATGATATATTCTGAAAGAAATTAAAGTATCAGGAATTCAAAAACCTCAAATTAAAGTATCAGGAATTCAAATTTCATAATAAACCTCTTGCTGCTTCTCCATTTTCCTTAAATTATGCTAATTTCAATGAAGGTATTGTAGGGAACTTCTAGCCAATGCTACAAAGAGGTTCCCTTAGCATTATCGTTAGTTGAAGGATGAATTCTGAAGGGAGGGTGGTGTAGAGAATTTGCCTATGTTGCTTGACATGCTCATTGCAGTGTGTGTGTGTGCGTGTGTGTGTGTGTGCATGTGTGTGTGTATGGTGGTGGTGGTGGTAATGGTGGAGCTGAGGGGTAGGGAGGAGTCTGGGACCTTTAAGAGCTCGCTGGTGCTATTCCCTTGAGGAAATTAGTTCATTCATGAAAATAATTGACTGACAGACTAAAGAGTTAATTCTTCATAAAGAGTTAATAGATCAAGAGAAAATACTCTATAATACTAGTTTGGCTAGGTTCCTCATGCTCTCTTTCTCATACCATATAATTACTCATTCCACTTTGGAAAAACAGTAGCACGGACATGACCACTGCATGTGATTCTACGGCTTTATATTAACTCAAGAGGCCAAATAATGTTAAATGAAATGTGTGATGGTGGTTGATGCAGAGAACATGTGGGGTGTGTCAGAGAGGCCCTGAAATGTTTCAGAAAATGAGAATGCTTGAAAGTATCCCCTGGGTCACCAACCAAACTCTCAACAGAACCACCCAGCAGTAACACTGTAGGTGGAGGCTATGGCTTGGTAATGTAAATGTGTCTCATAAGGCATTTCAATGTGGGTCTGAGTAGGTGGGGAAGTATTTTGAAGAGACAGGATCCATTTTTTTCTATCCTTAAATCACAGATAATTGTTGGACACTTAACTTTCCAAGTCAGAGAATTGTTTCTTGCAACTTCTTTAAGGGCAAATATTAGTCTCTATTCTTACATCACTTATTAATTATAGGGCCAATTAGTTTTTGAGAAAAGTACGTCATAAGCAGTTATGTATTAAATTTCATAGTAATGACACAAGGCATGAAGAAGTACCACTGT
Source organism: Pachyuromys duprasi (assembly GCA_028658305.1). Classification (NCBI taxonomy): domain Eukaryota; kingdom Metazoa; phylum Chordata; class Mammalia; order Rodentia; family Muridae; genus Pachyuromys; species Pachyuromys duprasi. The sequence continues at coordinate 5,739,794 of CM053754.1, forward strand.
AGTCTGTTAAACACATATGAGGGATACATGCAATGCTCAGCCCAGTCTACAGTCAGATAATTACTTGTTATGAAGTGAACCTAGCAAAAGGTGTGCTGTCCTCTTTACCAATTAAAGTGTCCATCTGCTTTTGTTTTTGAGTTAAATTTTGCTCATGGTGGCATACTGAACAATAAATGCCTCTTTTTGGCTTGTTCTGTTGTATGTGATTGACAGGTTTTTTAGTTCAGCATGCACACAATGAGTATAAGCAGATAAAGAGATGTCTAATGATAAGTCTTAATGAAAGCGGCTGGAAGTGTGAGATAGATACAATCTAACAAAGTAAGCAGTGAAACTCAAGTTAAAATTAGGAAGGAGGGAAGGAGAGAGAGAAGAAGGGAGACAAAATGAAAGAAAAAGGGAGAGGTAAAAAAAGGAGAGACAAAAAAGAGAAGAAATGTGTAGGAGAGGAAAGAACAGAGGAATTTGTGTGTTTGATGGTGTGTGTTTATTGGACACACACACACACACACACAGAGAGAGAGAGAGAGAGAGAGAGAGAGAGAGAGAGAGAGAGAGAGAGAGAGAGAATACAATGTAGTAGTATAGTGGCTAGTGTAAGGAGGCACTGCATTAGGATTTAGGAATTTACCCATAACGTTTCTCTTCAGTCTCTCAGGACATGCATCGCCATCTTAACTTATAAAGGAGCTGGAGCTGGGGAATATTAATGTATTTCAACATTGTGTTTGAATTGTACACCGGTAACATATGGACAAAATAAGTTAAGACATTATTCTAATGTGTTATTCTTGTTAAAGTGCATGCTGTGTGTATGTATGTGTGTGTGCCTGTGTTTGTCTGTCTGTTAGATACTTAAATTAACATGGTCTTAAGTGAATTGAATTTAAGTGTAGTGTTTAGTAAAAGGTACTGTTTATTAGTGGGGAGCATTTTCTTGCCTCTAACATTGAACATTAGAAAAAGAAGAAAGATCTGAAGTTCAGAAACAAAGCTTATTGTTAATGGTAGGTGAGGCACTTGTCTGTGCATAGTGGTGACCATTGCCAGCATGAAGTTCTTGGTATTAATGAAAACCAAAGCTTACTTTATAACTGGATATTATGAAAAATAACAGTGTTTGACCAATAACCTTTGTTCAAAATATTATGGAGAAAACATTGTTCAGGAAGAATAGAACCGTGCCAATAGAGTGCAGTGACCTCTGTTGTCACTAGGCATGGGAACAGCAATTTTATATATGTATCTTGAATCTTCAGACACTCTGGTGATGGAACTAGCAGCTCTAATACTATGCCCTTTTTCCTTGGGCACTGTTATGAAATGTATGTAACCACAAACACAGCATTCATTGCTAGCTCCACAGTATGCATGCCATTCATTTTCAATGATGTATGTGGTTCTGGGAGGCTGAAGATGATTTACAACTCATGGCTGCTGAATGTTTGTACACATTGTCCTCTCACTGACCACAATCTGGGGTCAAGGACAGCTCAGAGCTTTGGAGCTTGGCATGCTGAATTATAATCTCATATTTACTGTTGACTAGATTGTCAAATGATATGTCTCTGTAATGGAAAATAAAGGAAAAATTTCTTAAATGTGCGTATGCCTATGTAAACTTTGTTTATGTTTAAATTTGTTTTCACAAGTATGTATAGTACATATATGTGTCTATTATTTTTTATACTTTTATTCTTTTAAAAAATTATTGTTTACATTCTGATAGTATCCAACACCCTCCTCTTCTCCCAGTCCTACTCTCTCTCCCTCTTATCCCTGTCCTACAACCCCTACTCCTTAGAAAAGAGGAGCTTCCACCAACCCAACCCATCACATCAAATTTCAGTAGGAATGGCACATCCTCTTCCACTGAGGCCAGGGAAGGCAACCCTGCCAGGGGGTTGTGATTGGAAAGCAGGCAACAGAGTCCATTTCAGAGACAGTACCTGCTCCCTTTACTAAAGAACCCACATGAAAACTAAGCTAAACATTGGCTACATATGTATAGGGGCGTAGGTCCAGTCCATGCATGGTTCTTGGATGTTCCTTCAGTCTCCCTATGCCCCTCTCCTGTTTGTAAGCTTATCAGAGTATTATTAATAGTGGCAGGGGCTGGAGCTCTCCCATAAGGTGGGTGTCTGGTTGGGCCAGGCATTGTTTGGCCATTCCCTCCATCTATGCTTTATCTTTATCAATGCATATCGTGTAGCAGGGTAAATTTTTGGTCGATGTTTTTGTGGTAGGGTTGGTGTTCCCCTCTCTCTAATAGATGTCCTGTCTGTTGAGGAGGCGGCCTGCTACTAGCTAAGTAATAAGAAGGGTCCAAGAGAAGATACTTAATTCTCACTCAGAAGGGGAAATAGAATAGATAGAGGAAGTAGATGAAGAGAGGGAACAGGTTAGAACAGGGAGGGAGGAGGGACATGAAAAGGGGCTCAAATGTGGGGAGAATGGAGACCAGAGGGCTTGGAGAGAGAAGAGAAACAAAGGGGAAGGGTAGGCTCCTGGAAGGATATGGGGATGACTCTAGCTGGTGTCTGTTATTCCTTACTATTTTTAATAAAATAATTTATTTATTTTTATATTAATCACAGGTTATGTACTTTATATCCTAGCTGTAGCCCCTCCCTCATTCCTTCCTACTCTCCCCATCCCTCCCTTGTCTCCTCCCTGCCCCTTTCCAAGTCCACTGATAGGGGAGGACCTCCTCCCTTTCCCTCTGAGCCTAGCTTATCATGTCTCTTCAGGGCTGGCTGTAACGTCCTCTTTTGGGGTCTAGCAAGGTTGCTTCTCCCTCAAGGGGGTGGGGGAGGGTTGAAGAGCCAGTCATTGAGTTCATGACAGAAATAGTCCCTATTCTCCTTAATAGGGTAGCCAGTTGGATACTGAGCTACCTTGGGCTATATCGGAGCAGGGTTTCTAGGTTATATCCATACATGGTCCTTGGTTGGAGAAACACTCTCATAAATGACCCCTGTGCCCTGATCTATTTGGTCTTTGTGGAGCTCTTGTCCTCGCCAAGTCTTACTATCCCCCCCCCCTTCTTTCATATGATTCCCTGCACTCTGCCTAAGGTTTGGTGGAGTCTTAATATCTGCTTTGATAAATTGCTAGGTAGAGTCTTTCAGAGGCCCTCCATGGTAGGCTCCTGTACCATTGCTTGTTTTCTCCTACATTCAATGTCCATCCCATTTGTCCATCTAAGTGAGGATTGATCATCTTACCCTGGGTTTTCTTTCTTGCTTATCTTCTTTAGGTGTATAGATTTCAGTATGTTTATCCTAATCTATAGACCTGATAGGTCTATAGAAGTGAGTATATACCATGTGTTTCTTTCTGCTTTTGGATACTTCACTCAGGATGATCATTTCCAGGTCCCACCATTTGCCTGCGAATTTCATGATTTCCTCCTTTTTAATTGCTGAGTAGTATTCCATTGTGTAAAAGTACCATAATTTCTGTATCCATTTCTCGACTGAGGGACATCTGGGTTGTTTCCAGTTCTGGCTATAACGAATAAAGCTGTTATGAACATGGTTGAGCAAATGCCCTTGTTGTGTACTTGAGCATCTTTTGGATATATGCCTAAGAGTGGTATAGCTGGGTCTTGAGGAATCACTATTCCCAATTGTCTAAGAAAGTGCCAAATTGATTTCCAGAGTGGTTGTACAAGTTTGCATTCCCACCAGCAATGGAGGAGGGTTCCCCTTTCTCCACAACCTCTCCAGCACGTGTTGTCACTTGAGTTTTTGATCTTAGCCATTCTGGTGGATACATAATGAAATCTCAGGATCCTTTTGATTTGCATCTCCTTGATGGCTAAGGAAGTTGAGCATTTCTTTAAGTGTTTCTCTGCCATTCTACAATCCTCTACAGAGAGTTCTCTGTTTAACTCAATACCCCATTTTTTAATTGGATGGCTTGATTTGTTGCTATTTAACTTCTTGTGTTCTTTATATATACTGGGTATTAGCCCTCTGGCATATGTAGGATTGGTAAAGATCTTTTCCCAGTCTGTAGGCTGTCATTTTGTTTTGATGACAATGACTTTTGCTTTACAGAAGCTTTTCAGTTTCATGCGGTCCCATTTATTTATTGTTAGTCTTAGAGCCTGTGCTGTTGGTGTTCTGTTCAGGAAGTGATCTCCTGTGCCAATGAGTTCTAGGGTCTTCCCACTTTTTCTTTGAAGTGGTTTTGTGTGTCTTGTTTTATGTTGAGATCTTTGATCCACTTGGAATTTAGTATTGTGCAGGGTGATAAATATGGATATATTTTCATTTTTCTGCATATAGACATCCAGTTGGACCATTTGTTGAAGATGTTGTCTTTTTTTCCATTGAATGGTTTGGCTTCTTTGTGAAAAATCAAGTTTCCATAGGTATGTAGGTTTATTTCTGGGTCTTGTATTGGATTCCATTGATCCAGTATTCCATTTCTATGCCAATACCATGCAGTTTTTATTACTATTGCTCTGTAGTACAACTTGAGGTCAGGGATGGAGATACCTCCTGATGATCTTTTGCTGTACGGGATCATTTGGGAAATTCTGGGTTTTTTGTTTCTCCATATGAAGTTGAGTATTTTTCTTTCAAGGTGGGATGGAGATACCTCCTGATGATCTTTTGTTGTACAGGATCATTTGGGGAATTCTGGGTTTTTTGTTTCTCCATATGAAGTTGAGTATTTTTCTTTCAAGGTCTGTAAAGAATTGTGTTGGTATTTTGATGGGAATTGCATTGAATCTGGAGATTGCTTTTGGCAGAATGGCCATTTTCACTATGTTAATCCTACTAAACCATGAGCATGGGGGTTCTTTTCATCTTCTGATATCTTCTTCAGTTTTTTCTTCAGAGATTTGAAGTTTTTTTTTCAAACAG
>CM053754.1:5745176-5775764 GCA_028658305.1 Pachyuromys duprasi
TATTAGGGTGTTGGGATCCATGTGTGATTTCAGCTTTAATAATGTGTGTGTGTGTGTGTTTTTACAAATGTAGGTGGTCTTGTATTTGGGTCATAAATGTTCAAAATTTTGATGTTCTCCTGTTGGAATTTTCCTTTGATGAGAAGGAAGTGCCCCTCTTCATCTTTCTTGATTAACTTTGGTTGAAAGTCTATTTTATTAGATAGTAGGATCACTACCCCAGCTTGTTGTCTGGGTCCATTTTCTTGAAACACATTTTTCCAGCCCTTTACTCTGAGGTAGTGTTTATCTTTGTTGCATAGGTGTGTTTCTTGGATGCAGGAGAATGTTGGATCCTGTTTCTGCAACCATTCTGTTATTCTGTGCCTTTTTATTGGTGAGTTGATTCCATTGTTGTTGATAGATAATAGTGACCAATGACTGTTAGTTCCTTTTATTGTGGAGTTGGTGGTCTCACTATGATTCATTGCTTTTTTTTCTCTTTTTGTTGGGGAGTTATCTGTATCCTATATTTTCTTTGGTGTAGTTGTTTTCATTGGATTGGAGTTTTCCTTCTAATATCTTTTAAAGGGCTGGGTTGCTGCGTAGGTATTGCTTAAATTTTGTTTTGTCATGGAATATTTTGTTTTCTCCACTTATGTTGATTGAAAGCTTTGCTGGTTATAGTAGTCTGGGTTGGCGTCTGTGTTCCCTTAAAGACTGCATGACCTCTGGCCAGACCCTTCTGGTTTTCATAGTTTCTGATCAGAAGTCTGGTGTGATTCTGATCAGTCTACCTTCATATGTTACTTGGCCCTTTTTCTTTGCTGCCTTTAGTATTTTTTCTTTGTTTTGTACGTTTAGTGTTTTGACTATGATGTGATGAGAGGTATTTCTTTTCTGGTCTAGTCTATTTGGTGTTCTGTAGGCTTCTTGTACGTTTATGGACATTTCTTTTTTTAAGTTGGGAAATTTTCTTCTGTGATTTTCTTAAAAAATATTTTCTGGTCTTTGGAGCTTGGAGTCTTCTTTTTCATCTATTCCTATTATTCTTAGGTTTCGTCTTTTCATGGCATCCTTGATTTCTTGGATGTTTTGTGTTTTGGACTTTTCTCATTTTATTTTTTCTTTGATTGAGGTATCCATTTCAGCAAGTGTATCTTTAGCTCCCAAGATTCTCTCTTCCATCCCTTGTATTCTATTGGTGATGCTTACCTTTGTGGTCCCTGATCTTTTCTCTAAGTTCTCCAGTTCCATGTTTTTCTTTGTTTGTGTCTTCTTTATAGATTCTAGTTCTGTTTTCATGCTTTGTACCATTTCCTTCATCTGATTGAATGTGACTCCTATTTTTTTTTTGTTTCCTCTCTGTATGTCTTTAATTGTTCCTCTATGTTGGCAGTTATATTCTTTTGTATTTCTTTGAGGGCCTTGTTCATTTCCTCTTTTTGTTCCTCTAGTAACTGCATAAGCATAGCTTTAACCTAATTTTCCTGTGTCTTAGCTGAAGTAAAATCTCCATTACTTTTGGGTGTTTCTGGTGGTGCCATGGTGTCCTGAATTTTGTTGTGTGAGTTCTTAAGTCAACCTTTGGGTATTTGTTTATATATAATCATGGAGCTTTTTGTTCCTTGAGGCTGAACCTCAGACTGGAACTGTCAATCTCTGGTGTCTGGAGTATTCTTCAGGAAGATCAGGGAGTTCCAGTGATTTGAGAGTGTGTGTTGTTGCCTCAGTTGTACCTGTGGGAGGAATAGCCATTGGCACAGTATTGTTGTTTGAAGGGAGGGAGAGTAAGTGTGTGTGTGTGTCTGTATGTGCTCAGAAGGTGTTTTGAAGGGAAGTGCTAGAGAGTGTATATTCTTGGGCTATGGGGTTTGGGAGCAAGCACAGGAAGGGATGTGGGTGCTAGCGAGTTTAGCAAGTGCAGATTGCAGACGCCAAGCACCTGTGCAGGTTTCCTGAATTCCCTGTGGTCTTCAATCTGTGGTGGTTCTGCAGGCTGGAATCTGAGGTCAGTGGGTGGCCCTGCAGGTGGGACATGTACTCTGTTGCAGGCTCTGTGTGCCTGCCTCTGTTCTCTGTGCTGTGAGCACTGCAGGCTGGTTGCCACTCTGGTCTGGAGGATTGGCACCTCACTCTGTGCCAGAGGCTGAGTGTTCTTGTTTGAGATGGTAGCTGGGGGCTATGCTCTGGTCTGGAGGCTCCATGCTCGGACCTGGACTTGCTGTTAAGGGCTCTGGTCTGGTCTGGAGACTTGGCACCTCCTTCTGAGCCAGGAGCTGTGCATCCTGGTCTGGTATGGTATCTGGGGGCGCCTCAGTCTGGACTGGATACTATATGTCCTCATCCAGGATGGCAGCTGGAGGCACCGCAGGAGGCTGTGTGTTCAGATCAAGGCTTGCAGATGTGTGCCTGTCGTTGCATCCAGGTCTGGGATGGTATCTGGGATGCCTCAGTCTGGACTGGATACTATGTGTTCTGGTCCAGGATGGTGGCTGGAGGCCCTGAGGGTGGCTGCATGTTCAAATCAGGGCTTCGAGCAGCCAGTCATCTAGAGTTTTTCTAGGGATTAACTGGGTGTCCCTAGGACTTTCCCACTTGATTTCCTCACCTTAGGAATTCTGCTTACCTGGCAATCACAAATGCTGGTGTTTTAGGTCCCAGACTTCAGTCTCTTGGTCGCTGTGCTGACACTGCTGTCCTACTCCTCAGGCACAGTGTCCTCCCAGGCAGCCATCTTGGATTCTCCTCTCTGTATGATTATTCTAAAGGAACTGACACAAAAAGTCATCATCATGTCTAATAAGATGAGGCCAGAGTTGCCATGGAAATGGACCCTTCTGTTCCTCCCATTCCAGATATTTATAAGGAGGTCATATCTTTACCCTAGAATTTCTCTTCATCCTATGTCTATGTAAACTATATACTTCCATCTATTTTCATAGACACATGGGTAACAGACTATCAGAACTACAGAGGCATTACTGATATTGTTTATGTTCTTGTGGCCTTTCTCTGGAAACATATTTGTTAATAAATATTTTGTTGCTATAAGAAATATCTGACTTAGTTTATTATGTCGTGATGTAAAACAGCACAGCATGGAACATTTTTTAGAGAATAAAACTGCATTTTCACAGTTCTGAGGAATGGGAATTTCAACTGAAATAGTGATGAGTTAATGATAGCCTTGTGATGTGATCAAGTATTTGCAGGCAGGACACTAAGATTAAGTTTAATATATGAATTGTAAGGTGAACCCAAGCATTCAAACCATAGCTATTACTCGGTAAAAAACAGGTGTATGCATATACACAAGTGTGTCTGTGTTTGTAGGTATCTGTGTGTGTTTGTACAAATTTTATAAAAGTTTCTTGTTTTGTAAGGACTGCACTAAAAAAGCTACTGTATTTTTATTATTAAATCACATTACACAAAACACTCCTATGTAACAAATATTACAAAGCACTCATGGTAGCTGAAACACTTGGCATGCAAAATCAATATATTTTTGTGAGATTGTAAATAAAAACAGTTCCTTTTGTACCTTCAGAAAAAAAAGAAATATATGTAATACAGTCAATTTATAAAGGAGAGTTTATTCTGATAGAAAGTGTAAAGGTTATAGTTTATGACCTTTTGGCATTGCTGGTTTGGACTTGTGACAATGTCAGTTCAAAAAATGCTTATCTCTTGGTCAAGATGCAAAAATAGGGAGATGGAGGAACTGTATTCTTATTCTTCTCTTCAAGAAAATATATCCAATGACCTAAGCCCTTACACACCATCTCTTACCGATCCTATCACATCTAATGTGACCAAACTGGGACCAAGCTTTTAACATACCAGCCCTTGGAAAGCATCTGGATACAAACTGTTAGCGCTACATTGCAGTCTTTCCTTTTTAATAGTACTTCTCCCTGCTGTAGAGAAGATTATTAGGTAACAGAAGACTTTCTTACCAAATGTCCATGTTCATGGTTGCCTAGAAAATGATTCACAGGGAGAAAGATAAATGAATATGTTTTGAGAATACACCTTTGAAGATGAATCTTTGCTATGTATCCTTCTGTGAAAAACTGAAAAAAAAGTTAGTTATGTCTGAACCTTTTAAACACCTTTTAGTGTTCGGTACCTAAGGAATCAGGCCAAACCCCAGAAAGATTCTTCAGGAACTCTGTATTGTTTTCAGTTGTACCTTCTGGTGGTTTTCTGGGTCGATCTCCATTTGCTATAAAGATAAACTGCTTTGATGAAAGGTGGTAGCTACTTTGGGTAGCTTATCTTTGAGTATAAGGATGAGATTTAAAATGTAGTTAGGAATTATACTGCTCTTGTGAAGTAGATTCCCCTCAAAGAACCATAAGCTTCATAACTTCACTGGGCCCAGGAAATTGGCTAGGTTTCTAGTACCAAATATGGTATGCCTCCTCTTGAGTGGGGCTTATGTTCGATTAGACAGTTGGTGGTTACTACAAACAGATAAATGCAAGTTACTGCACTTTTATGAATATGTTGTCATTCTGGCCAGTGTTGCCATTGATAGGTGTCACAGTTGGGTATTTTCTGGTACCTTTGACACTAGACCAAAAGTAGGAGGTTTTAAGTGTAGGTGTAGTTAGAATAATATTAGTTAACTGTAGTAAGTATGTGGTGTCTTCAGCAATAAGGACTTAATTACAGCTTGTGAGAAACAACCAAGAGAAACACCCATAGTCTATATTTGTAGTTTCGGGAGTCACTTGGACTACCTTGACCAATCATTCTAAAGGATATTCTCATGCCTAGTATTGGTTAGCTATAGTTTTTATGAAAGCATTGTCAAATCTAATGGCAGGTACATGCTTCTCTCTGTGTGTGTGTGTGTAACTTAGAGTCGGTCTTGGACATTTACATCAAGGACTCTAATTCAACATTCATGGAGATACTCGCATGAATGTATGATATGATAAATAGTATCTAGTTGTGAGGGACCATCACACTAATTTTAATAATGGTCACCAGCTTACATTCCCACCCATAACACCCCCTACTGCAACATCTTTGCCATAACTTGCTGTCAGTGTTTTCTAAATAACAACCATTTTGACTAGGTAAGATGCAATCTCAGTGCAGTTTGTTTTCCACAAAGGGGACAAAAACTCCATAAGAAGACTAACAGATTCAACTAACTTAGGTCCATGGAAGCTCACAGAAACTGAGCCATCAACCAAAGACTGGAACTAGCCCCCTCCCCCACATATGTAGCTGATGGGTAGCTTGGTCTTTATGTGGGTCCCTTATCAATTGGAAAAGAGGCTGTATCTGTTATGGATTCCTAAATGGGCCTCCTTGTCTTGCCGAGCTGGAAGAGGTTGTGATTAATCTTGATGCAATTTGATCTGTTGGGGCAGGTTGGTATGGAGTTGAGGACTCCCCTTTTCTGAGGAGAAGAGGAAGGGGGAATGGGGGAAGAAGGAGAGTGAGACCAGGAGGAGGAGAGGGAAGGGGCTGTGATCAGGATATAAAGTGAATTAAGCAAATAAATTAATGAGGAAAAATATGTTTCTGTTCTCTTTTGGCGTCTTATCCTTAGCCTAGTCTAGCCAGATATTGGCCTCTTGTTAGGCTGGTGTGTCCTGCCAATGAGCCCACTGTTTTGTTCTTTTCCAGACTCTCTGCAGTCATGTATACTTCAGACAAGAAACAACCGGAAGGTACAGAAATTTTCAAATCATGTTTTTCTCTGCAACTCTTCCTTATAGGACTGTGTGTGTGTGTATACACATATACACATGCATACATATATAAAATGTATAACATATAAATGTATACATTCTCTGTATAAGAAAATGATACTCCACGTGTATACTTTTGCCTCAGATAAGAATTGAACCAAAATGTAGTCTGGTGTGCATTGTAAAGTTAATTACATCTGTTAGGAAATGAAAACCACACTGATGTCTCTACCAATACCTTTTCCTTTTAAGGCAATGTGAAGATTATGGGTAAAAAAGAAAAGGAGCATAAGAGAAAATGGGAATCATAGGGGTTCCCCAGGAGATATATGCAGCCATGGGGACAGAAAAATTAAAAAAAAACAACAAGACATCAGTTAAGATTGTACCAGCTGGGTGCAATCTCTGGAGGAGATCAGAGCCAGAACATCTGGGCAACAACTAGAAAGAATGAAAATTAGCAGCAGCATAGACTAATAGTGCTGGGTCATGGGAAGAAGGGATGGGTATTGGAGGCACTTAGTAATAACTACAGAAGCAGCATGCATGGCGGTGGCTGTCTGAAATTCTTGATTGGGTAGGCTATGGAGGGATCCTCAAATCTACATTTGTAATAAGGACTGAGATATGTTCTAATACTATTGGTTGCTATCTTCTCAATGATGTTTCTGTTCTACATTGATGGAGATGGTTCTTCTGTTTTCCACATATTTCCTTTCTGGGAAAAAAATATATTCACAGTCCATGAAATTCATCTAGTACAAACATTTGTCACAAAATTGCACTTGATAATCAATCATAAAATGTAATGGATATCAATCATAAAATGTAATGGTATTATTTTAATTATGTTCTGTTTCCACATAGTATTAAATTTCAAACTCAAAGGAATGCAGACTACAAAGCATATATCCATGTCTACTTATGGAAATAAGTTTGCTTGAGAACCTAATACTGATATAAGACATAAAAGGACAGATGAGATCTGTTTATAAAACACAAAGTATAGACTGCCCAGCTTTCCCTGGCCTAAGGGAGAGACCTGAGTTATAGACCACGTTGCTTCTCTAACCTACAGGAACAGAACTGTGACACATGGTGCTGGACTCTTCGAGGTAACCCTGTCTTCAGGACTTGGGAGCCTTCTGCTTCTACATTCCCTCATGTGATCTGAGGCCTAGGGTCTGTATATCAGAGACTCTCTCAGATTTTCTAGTGCTCAGTTCATTCCTTTTTCTTTAAGCCTCTCATTGGAGTAGAAGGCTGTGTGTGTGTGTGTGTGTGTGTGTGTGTGTGTGTGCTTGAGAAGAGAAATGGTGGGCTCCTTGTTATGCTGTCTGATTGTGCAGAAGTGAGCTGGGGCCAGGAGCCAAGTCACCTAATTTTCTCCCCTGGGCCCTTATCTCTTCAGGGCTTCTGTACTACTGTAGCAAAATGATAGATAAACTGATGAACTCTAAAGATGGAGACTTTCTGTTGGAGTCAGTGGGTCAGGTCAATAGTTCTGTGTTGTGTTACTGCTTGTATTATTTTGCTTCCTCGCTGGATTTAGAACAGAACTCTCCAGGTAACTTAATGCATATTAGTGTGCCCTCCAATTTCATTCTCTGAGATTCTTTTTTTTTTCATTTTTTTCTTTTTATTTTTTTGTTATCAATCACAGGTTAGGTACTTTGCATCCCATGCACAGCCCCTCCCTCACTCCCTCCCACCCTCCCCAAGCCTCCCTCATCTCCTCCCCGCCCCCTCCAAGTCCACCAACAGGGGAGGACCTCCTCCCCTTGTGTTTGGCAGGGTCATGTTTTAATGTTTAGCTTCACAGATGATTCCTAACATAGCTGAAAGCTTGGTCTTATTCTTGAAGCCTGGCCCTTGGAACAGCAACTATGGAATCATTTGGAAAGATGCTATAAATACAAATTCCTGTGTTCCCCACAATCAAAATCTCTGATGAGAAGCTGGCCTTCACCTGTTTTCAAAAAAGTCTTCCTGCAATTCTGCTGTGTGACTTTGGGAATGATTGCTGTGGACAAAGGTAAGGCCTTGTGGAGAGAGAACATCTGAAGCCTAAGAAGACAGAAAAACATAGTGAGCCCTCTGGATAAGGAGAAAACTTTCTTAATGAAAAATACACTTATTTTATGTGTACTGGGGGTTTCCCTGCCTGTGGGTCTATGCACCACGTGCATTCCTGGTTCCCACAGACAACAGAAGAGAGTGCCAGATCTCCTGGGACTTGAGGTGCAGACTGTTGTGGGCCACCATGTTGGTGTAGGTAATCAAATTTAGGTCTTCTGGAAGAGCAGAAAGTGTTGTTAACTCGTGAGCCATCTTTTTAGCCAGGGAGAAAAAAAAAACTTGCTTTTGACACTAATCTTCCCTGTTTGCTTCACATAGAAGCTTAGCATGAGTGACTCTTTCATCATCTGCAGCGACACTCCCTGGTCATCCTTGAATGGACAGGTACTGGAATGAGTGAGCGGGAGAGATGCATGTTCACCTTAGCCAGGTAGGAAGTACCTGTAGGGTTGGGTACAGTTTGCTGATCTGAAGAAAAAGTCTGCTACCTATACTACATTGCTGCCATTCTCTCTAGGGCAGTTCAAATCCAAAGCCACTCAAAGAACAAGCTAAGTTTTGAAGCCCCTAGAAGTTAGGCTGGAAGTAACACAACAGAAACTCATTTAGGGAAGTCTCTCTCAACACTAGGTCCATTTGTATGAGGTATTTTACAGAGAATTTGACTTAAAGATTGAAGATGATTGCAGCCAAGAAAAAAAAATATATGTATCATGTAGGTAAGAAAAGGTAAGGCAGACATGAAGAAAATGTGTGGTACTGGTTCAAAGAGAGAAAATAGCAGTTGGAAATCCATCCTCCTGTGTTGCAGTATGCCCGGGACTTTGTGAGTCTCTGGAAAGCAGGCACTGAGTAATGGTCACAGGTAACTGTTGTGCACCTCAGACTCTCAACATGCCATGTTGCCTCAGAGGCCACAGGCAGCTCAGGTTTCACTTTTAACCCTCTCCCCTAGTTTTTAAGCCAATGTAGCTTCCAAGATGTTAATGCTATAACATGGTATTTTTTATTTATTCTCTTGAGAAAAAGGGGGTTACCTTACTCAGAAAGCAAGCTTTCTAACAGTGTGAGGAAATTGGGTTCAACCTGGTATAAACAAAGGCGTAATTAACTTGCCCACTGAAGGTCCCACAGTAACCCCCTTACCTAGCTGTGTTTTGTGAAACTGGTCTGAATTAATGTGTAGTATGGCCAGTGTTTCCCCTAAAATGAAGTAGAATGTCAGTACTTTCTGTCAAATAATAAAACATAGTTTCTGCTTGGCCAGGCAGCTTAGAAAACTGTTTACTGGAGCTTTCAAATGTCAGTAGGCACTCCCATGCTTCCCACGGTGTGAGCAAGAATGTATTAGGAAGCTTTCTGCCTTGGAGCTGGGAACGTGAGACATTCAAGGCAGAAAGTTCAGCTTGTCTAGCTTTCTTTAAGTCAGATACATTTCTTTACTCTGAGCACAGTCTTCCCTGGTCACCTGACAGTTCCACTTGGGAGCAGGTAGGCATTTCTGAGACTGAGAAGAGATATGAAGCACGTTGGCAGTTGCTAGGAATGAGAAGAAAGAACTGAGATATATTTCTGGCTGTTGTTATTGCAGCCGTGCTGTCGGGCCCTTCAGTTCCATCATCTCAAATCTTACAGCAGCTTTGACGGGTAAGTTCAGTTGTGTCTGTGTAAGGAAGCAGGAGATCACTGTGCTCTCCACGTATTAACTTGCCAAGGCCACTCATTTGCATCAAAGGCTCATAACTCAGGGCAAGGCCACTGTACTAAAGGCTCATACAGCTCAGTTCATTCCCAGATACATTTGAAGGATCCAGCTAACTGGAGAGCTCTGGAAAGCAAAGAAGAGGAGGAGACAAACTCCTCTCACTGAGCATCCTTCATGGCTTACCTGTGGCAAGTACGTGTTTAGATTCCATTGGGATTATGGGCCTCATGTGAACTGAAGAATGTTAGCTAGGCCATAGGTTCAAATACATGCTTTTAAAAATCTGTGTTTAACAAATCAACAGCTTTTATGATCTTGATATGCCTCAAAGTAACTTATTATTGGACATCCATAGACAGTATCTTAGAATCTGTATCTAAGATTTACTTCAGAGTCAATTTTCAATCAGAATGGCAAAGTGGGCTTATTCTTAATTATGCCTGCATCAGGGAGATAGCATACAGTCATTACATCATGAACCATCCATTTCTTCTAGTTTCAAGCTCAGGATGCATTAAGAAGTAATTCATACCACAGAAGACTTAATAAAATGCTAGTTTCTTCCTATCTCAGCCCTCAGGCTAACCCATGGACACTGTTACCTTTAGGACTGCAGGTTATGCAGTGCCATATCAGGAGGATAATATTTTGCCTACCTTCCCATGTCGTTCTAGGGAAGGAAACAGACACAATCCTATGGGACCTGTAGTGCATAGTCCAGGCTCTTCCTCATGGCACACAACAGGGCTGTGGCACTCAAAACTCATGCCCGGGAAGACTGAATTAGTGTAGGTCACAAGACTCTTTTTTGCAAATAGGTTAGCCAAAGGCTGACAGCTCTCCTACCACTTAAAATGTATTTGAGATGGAAATGTCTTTCCATTAAAGAGTCAGATTCTCTGACAGGTTTTTCACAACCTTGAAAATCAGTATGGAGTTTCTATCAGCAGGTATGGGTCAGTGCTCACCGAAGTCACACAGATAAACTGGCAATGTATTGCCACTCAAACCAAAGCTACCCTCTGCATGGAAAAGTTGTCCTCTGTCCAGGAAATAACAACAAACAAATTGACCAGCATATGAGACTGACTGGGTACGCTATCCATACAGTGGTAGGCCAAACACACATTAAAGGAAACGTAGAAGCTCTTCAGAGACTTAAAAGAAAGCACATAAAATATTTGTGGTTAAAATACTGATCATGGAGCAAGAGCGCAGGTAAAGCAGCACAGCTTCTTCTATTGTTCATTACCAGTGACTTCCATGGGTGCTCAGGGCTGAAGGGCAAAAGTGAGATTTAAAGTCCAGTGCTTATTCCCATGACTATTTTTTTTTCATTTTCGAAATTATTTTATTTTTAATTAATTACAATTCATTTTGTATCCCAGATGTAGCCCCCTCCTCCAAATTTCACCCTCCACCCCTCATTTACAAATGCAGGTGTTCTTATATTTGGAGCACAGATGTTCAGGATTGTGATGTCCTCCTGGTGGCTTTTTCCTTTAATGAAAATGAAGTGCCCCTCCTCATCTTTTTTGATTAATTTTGGTTGAAAATCTATGTTATTAGATATTAGGATAATTACTCCAGCTTGTTTTCTGTATATGTTTGCTTGAAAAATATTTTCCAGCCTTTTAATTTGAGGCAGTGTCTATCTGTTGTATAGGTGTGTTTCTTGGATGAAGCAGAATGTTGATCCTGTCTTTTTATTGGAGAATTGAGTCAGTTGATGGTAGTAGAAAATAGTGACTAATGAGTGGTCTTTTCTTTTATTGTGGAGTTGGTGGTGTTACTGGGTTTCATTGCTTGTTTTCTTTTAATTTTTTGTTGTGAAGTTATCTGTATTTCGTGTTTTCTTGGGTGTTGTTGATTTCGTTGAATTGGAGTTTTTCTTCTAGTATCTTCTGTAGAGCTGGGTTGCTGTGCAGATATTGTTTAAGTTTAGTTTTGTCATGGAATGTTTTGTTTACTCCATTGCTGGATCCTACTGACAGAGTCAAACAGTTCTTGAGTGGGGAGTGAGGATTGAAAGAATATTAATAAACCAACATACTATACGTGGGATCTGTCTGAGAGTGTTTCTAATAGAAAACTAATCTACCTGGTTTATTGCAATAATCCCTTTTCAAGTCAGAGCAAAAGCACCTCAGTACAATGAATGAATTCATGGAGAAATCAAATTTGTTTACCTCGACCACCTGTCCATATGATCCTCACACAAACAAAGGTGTGAACCTGACAAGGCATCCCACCTGCTGTCTCAAATAAAAGTAGGTAGACTTGTCAAAAGATCCTGCTTATCACTGATTCCAGGGGAAGGCCAGGGTGAAAACATGTCTTTCTACTGAGAGCTAAATAACAAAGCAGCCTGATAGACCAGCAGCTCCCCATACTCCACCTATGTTGATTGAAAGCTTTGCTGGGTATAGTAGTCTGGGTTTGCATCTGTTGTCTCTTAGAGTATGCATGACATCTGCCCAGGCCCTCCTGGCCTTTATCCCTTGCTGCTTTTAATATTTTTTCTTTGTTCTGTAGATTTAGTATTTTGACTATTAGGTGACATGAGGAGTTTCTTTTCTGGTCTAGTCTATTTGATGGTCTGTAGACCTCTTGTATGTTTAAGGACATCGCTTTCTTTAAGTTGGAAAATTTTTTTCTTCTGTGATTTTCTTGAAAATATTTTCTGGCCCTTGTAGTCTGGAATCTTTTTCTTCTATTCCTATTATTTTTAGATTTTGTCTTTTTTTGTCCTTCATTTCTTGGATGTTTTGTGTTTGAAACTTTTTGATTTTATTTTTTCTTTGAGAGATTTATCGATTTCTACAAGCGTATCTTCAGCACCAGAGATTCTCTCTTCCATCTCTTGTATTCTGTTTGTGATGCTTACCTTTGTAGTTCCTGATCTTTTCTCTAAGTTCTCCAGCTCCAGGTTTTCTCTGTTTGTGTTTTCTTTATTGATTCTAGTTCTATTTTCATGTCTGGCACCATTTTCTTCATCTGTTTGAAGGTGGATTCCTGTCTTTCCATGATGGCCTCCATTTTCTTATTCGTGTCCTCTATATGCCTATACTTCATCCTCTTTATGTGCCTCTATTTGTTTGGTTGTATTTGCCGTATTTCTTTGAAAGCATTGTTTGTTTCCTCTTTATGTGTCTCTAATAACTGGATAAGCATAGATTTGAGATCATTTTCCTGTTTTTCTGATGAATTAAAATATCCATTGATTTTTGGAGCTGATGGTGAAGCCATGATATCCTGATTTTTGGATGTGTTCTTATGCTGACCTTTAGCCATCTGTTTATCTGCAACTTTCGCCTGTTTTTTTCCTGGAGTCTGTACTTCAGACTGGGTCCATCATTCCTTGGAGTCTGGAGTATTCTTCAGAAAGAGAGAGAAGTCCACTGATTTGAGAGTGGATGTTGGTGTTTCAGAGTAGCTAAGGGAAGAAGGTCACAGGCATATGTGTGCAAGCACCAGAGTGTGTGTGGAAGTGTGCTTTGAAGGACAGGGTGCTATGCCTGGAAGTGTGGAGAGCAAGTGCAGGTGAAGGTGCTAGCACCATTCATGGGTGCAATGTGCATGCATGGGTGCCCTGAATGCCTCAAATGCCCACAGGACTGTTGTTCTTTCCTCCTGGTATTCAAATCCGTCTGTACTCCAGGAATTACTTGTCTGGACTCAACTGGGAGACCCAAAGAACAGGGTCTTCAATGTTGAGGGTGCTATCCCAAGGATCCCTGTGTTGCCCAGGGTGGGGGTATGGGTGGAAGGGATCTGACATCTGGCTGCTAGAATAGAGGGACCTGGGTCTGGGGCTCTGCATGCACTCACATCAAGGTGCACTCACTAGCTTGCAGGCCTATGGGGGATGCACAGGGGTGCCCCCGGTTCTCTATTCTCAGATTTGTGTCTGCGGGGGTAAATGAAAGTGCAGGAGATCCATCAGCTCAGTGTTGTCTGCTGTGTGGATGCTGGGCAGGGACACCCTTACTTGGGGCAGCTACCTCTGCTGTCTCTCTCACAAAGCATGGAGGTTCCTGCTTGGGGCAGTGGCTGCCCACAGAGCAACCTAGCTGGTAGTTCAGTACAGTGGCTGCCTCTGCTGTCTCAGTCACAGAGCAAGGAGGCACATGCTTGGGGTAACCACTGCTGCCTCAGTTGAGCAGGGAGGCCCATGCTTAGGGCAAGGGAAAATGCAGGGGAGTCAAATATTCACCACTCTCAGACCCTGGAGAAGTCCATGGATGAGCTGCATCCAAACTGTTCCCTCTCAGGGGTTGTCCCCTCTCACCCAGGAAGCCTCAATGTCAATGTTCTGGCTTCAGCTGCCCCTCCACTCACAAATTTTGAGTTCCAGATCTTGTGCCCCTCAGATATGGTGCACTCTGGTTGCCACCATCTTGGATTCCCACTTCCATGACTATTTTTAATTCTGTATCATGTGACACCAATGCAAAAGAAAGCTGAGGACATTTTAAGTTTTTATTAATGTGGTACTTACTGGCTGATGTTGCAAAGTTAGAGGTAGAGGAAGCAGAGGACTGGGTAGAATTGGTGTTAGGTCCTTACAGTCTAGCTTGGGTTACAAAGAATCACACTAAACTCTCTACTGTCTCACTAAACCTGACGATATTAATTGAGGGTAATCAAAACCAGAATTAGCTCGGTGACACTGTTATAAGATAGTAGATTTGTTATATTCTAGAGATTGTAAGGAGTCTGAGTCTCACCTAATCTGGAAGCTAGTTTATCTAGAAATCCTTCAGACAGCTCACTGCGTCTATTCTCATAGGATATTAGAGATAGGATGGAATGACTTAGATTTCAAATAACTCAGAAAAGAAAACTGAATGTTAGATTCCACATGAATTAAGCACAGTGTAGAATCAGCTAATAGACAAAGAGAGTGGATTGTTTCTGAAAAAGCACTGAAATAGAACTAGGGATTTTTTTTCTTTACAAGATAGTTATTATTTTTCATTTGTTCTTTCTAGCAGAAAAAAAGTATTTTTTAATACTCTTTCTACTGGATACTTCCAAAATTCACTTAGTAGGAACTCATTAATCAGATGGCAGACTATGAAAATGGTGCTTTCCTAAAGTGGCTTAGGCAATATTTTGGGGTCACATGTTCTTCTAAAAACTTCACTTTTCCTTCTCAAGACTAAGAGCTGATTTTACTTGAGTAGGTTTGAAATCCAGAAATGTCCTCCGAGGTTAGGTCATAAAAGGGTTTAGGTTTCTCCTGCTTTGTGTTCCTGTTGTGTCTGTCTCTGTCTTGTGTTAGTCTCCCCCTGCCCCTCATATGTGTGTTTGTACACCTGCCAATGCACATGCAGGTCTCCCTCCTTTGGAAGGTCGGTCTGTCTGTCTCTTGGGATATTCAACCTTGAGAGCTGGCTGCCCTGCTGTGATTTATTTGAGGACAGGCCACAGAAATCCAGTTGTATTGTATGGGGCTGGGTGGGGGGGGGAGTGGAGAGGAGTTAGGGGACTGGAGTAGGATGTAGAGAAGCACTATTAAACAGCGCCCTTCCAACTTCTGGAGGAGGACAGGAGAAACCACAAACTCCTGCTGTGCATGGGGGACGAGCTCCATTGATGTATGGTGAGCTTCTCTGGGTTTAAGGCAGCTAAGTGGCTTCATTCATCACATAAAGTATGCTATACCTATAGTTTATAGAAGGCCCCAATTGCAGCGCTTTCAAACACGGGAGAAGAATATAAAGCCATAGATAATTTTAATTGTATTTGTTTACTTGCAGTAAGTCAGGCTACAGAGTATGATTCCTACCCCTTAATCATTTCTGAGTACTTACACAGCATGCACTTGAGGAATCAACCCTTTCCAGACCAGCTAAATGGCCCTCCCTAGTCTTCCCCTTTCCCTGTACTGTGAAGTGACTTGTATTTCCCACAGAAGTTTTTTGACTCTCCTCTTTATGGATGTCCAGAATCTTAAGAGCAGGAGTTCACTCCTGGCCAG
This sequence comes from Pachyuromys duprasi, assembly GCA_028658305.1. Lineage (NCBI taxonomy): Eukaryota > Metazoa > Chordata > Mammalia > Rodentia > Muridae > Pachyuromys > Pachyuromys duprasi. The sequence continues at coordinate 5,760,643 of CM053754.1, forward strand.
TCAGTCTCTAGGCAAGTTTTCTTGGGTTGAAGCTTCTCACAGGCAGGGCGCTGTTGACCCGAGAGCCTGTTTTTAGGTAGTTTCGCCTCTAGGTGGCAGTATGTCCTCATCCTACTGTTCTCTGGTCACTCCAGCTTGGACCCAAGCAAGCAGAATAGTTTTTCTTCCCTGAAATCTTCGTGGTGGTTTTTCCACCTTTCCAGAGTCAGGGCTGATTCTGACCTCTCAGTATTGAGTTCTTCCAGACAAAACAGTTGTTATGGGTATGGGAGCAGCAGGTACAGCCTGTAAGACCAAGAACAGAAAAGAGAATTGAGTCTCCAGTACTTACTAGTGATGAGAAGTGGGAGAGAAGGATGGGCAAGGGTTGGGGGTTGGGAAGATAGCTCTGCAATCACTTTCCCAGTGTGTGCTCCAGTGAGAAGCTAGAGTGGATTCAGAGCATCTGAGCTCACTCGGAACTGCCTGGTTCTGTTTTCAGGACAAATACAGAAAACTCAGTCAACAGTGGGCACTGTAGGCCCAACTTTAACATTAACTACACACAAAGAAGCCCAACAAAGGAGCCAGACAGAGAGACCAGAAGGTACAGTCAGGGGAATGAAAGCCATCACTACAAGGACTCAGGGACCATGTGCCAGTCTCCTCTCAGGACAGTCCCTCTTTTCTGAAACAGTGGTGAAGGTTGTGGGAGGTGTTCAAAGCAGTCCAAGTCAAGGTTGAGCCAGCCTATGTAAGCAAACGCTTCTCTGGGAAGCCTCCTCCCCCACAAGGACTTTGAAAACCAAACATCATCTTGACCTAGTAAGGCCTACACTTACCCCTACTTTCAAGATGCAGTATTTTTCTTAAAGTTGGCCAGGACAAGGAAAAGAGCAGAAATTAACTAAACTGTAACAAAAGTAATTTGAAAAAGTCCATGACATATGATTTACCAGAAGGCTCTTACTGATGTCATATGGGGATCTAGGCATGCTGGTGACTGCTGAAACACTCTTTTTTAGCATTCACACACACAGTGTTACAGTGTGGCCTTTGTTCCTAGCCATGGGCTTCTTTTTGAAATTACCACCTGTAGGGAAGGTGTCCTTCCATTCTGCCTTTAGAGAGGTTACTAGGAAGCAGAAAGCAACTGTTGGAAAAATAGTAACCAATTTAATTTCCTACTTAAGTCAACATAAATATTCTAGGAGCCTCATGCTCAAATGTGTTGGCTCAGGACAGCTGGGGAGTGGCCAGCTCTTGGTGGCTGAAAGGCCTGGGTGAGTAGGTGAGATTAGACAGGAACTCAGCAGAGGGTGGTTTTCCATGAGTGCTGAAGTGGTTAGGTTGAGCATGTTGGTTACACCCAGCAGCTCTGCTAAGGTATCTTTGAGTCACACTAAGTCCCTGTGGGAGGCTATTACCAAGTGCTAATGCATCTGTCCTGACATCTACTCCCACAGCAGGAGCTGACAAATGGCCACATCACCTTCTCCTTCCCTCCCTCTCACCACAGGCTGCTAAGAAGCATGAGGCTCTCAGTATGCTGCTTGTTATTTCTGTCCTCTATCTTGTTGGATAAGGTTTATTTTCTTTTCCTAGGTCCTTTTGATTTTTCAAAGCTTCCCCCACCCCCCACTCCTGGCAATGTCCAGAGATACTGTAAGCCAGTGCTTTCTGCACAGGCACAGTTAGGCCCCCAGTCTATTAGCTACAGTTGCTAGGCTGACTCCAGCTACATTTCACAAAGAACTCTGCAAAAGCCTCAGTAAACACCATTAAGCCCTAAACGGATGATGATATCGAAATAGGCTTTAAGCTGGGGCTAATGGGATGATGTATTCATTGTGTTGTATGAGAAGCAGGACAAAGAAATGGACACATGCCATGCTTCATAGGAAAATGGTACTATGCAAACACCGTGTATAGTAAGAAATGGCCTTTGTCTTCTTCCTAAAGGCCTAATGGCAGGGTAAGACCCAGGTGGAGGGTTGGGTGCCATCCTGTTCAGGAGGGCAGTAGCCTGTGGCACAGTGTCTCAGGCTCTGCCTACTTTCAGTTTCCTTCTTATGCTCTTGATGTTTGGAAGACAGAATGCCCATGGATAGTAGAGGAAAGTTTGGGGAACTAGAGCCAATGTTGGGCATTTCTAAGCTTTCCCAGTCCAACAATGATTCTAGGAACACTAGGCTGGAGGAGATTCACAGGCCTGGTCCATCTTCCTCAGTGTGAGATTTGTAGAGCTATTTTTTTAAAAGTCTTTAAATATCGATAATTTTAAAAAGTATGAAAGTCTTTAAATATTGATAATTTTAAAAAGTGTAAAAAAAAGTCAGGTGTAGAAGGAAAACTTTGTCTCATTTTCTTTGCATGGACTTGGTGTGCATTTTAGAACGTCCAGAGGACTCTACAGAAAGAATCATCCAGAATGCATGGAGTTTCCTGATACGAAAGAGCTAGATCAAGCCTTGTAATTAGAAGAAAAGGAATTACTGATTGAGATAATTATTATTAATTGTCAGCTTGTCAGAATGGAGAACCACTGGGGAGATGGGCTCAGGGCATGTCTACTGGGGATTATTTCTATTCATTGGTATGGGAAGACTTTACTGTGGCTAGAACTATCCTGTGGGCTTGGGATGGTTAACTCTTGTGATGAAGGAAGCAAGCTGAGCAACACTGTATATTTATTCCTTTGCTTCTTATTATGAGTGTTGTTACCAGCTGTCTCAAGCTCCCCCTGTCTTGACTTTCCTGTCTTAGTGTACCTAAAACTGTCAGCTAAAGCTTTGCTTCTTTAAGGTGCTTTTGTCAGGATGTTTTATACCAAGAAGAAAGGAAACACAAACATATCATTTATCATTTCACTTATAATTGAGTAACTGGACCTGCTACATGCCTTCTACAGCCCTGTTTGCATGATGGCCTGTTCTCGAGTGTAGATAGGACTGGTTATGAGAACAATGTGGAATCTTAGAGAGACAATGTTTTTTTTTCCCAGTGGAAAATGTATTTTTTGAGGGTTAGGCATATGCATGTCAAAATGTCCCTTCTGGACCTAAGTTCTAAGAGCAAAACATTTTTGGCATCTAATATCAACTTGACTTTCTAATATGATTCTTGATGCTAGTGGGGTGGAAGTACAGAGGTAGATTGCATAATGATATTTTACTTGACGCTAGATTGCCCATTTGATAATGGCTGTATCATTTAGCTTATAGTAGGCTAAGTCAAAGGTTTGTGTAAGTGTATTTTATTAGGCTTTTGTGATGGGGAAGTTACCTAACAACACATTTTCTAGAACCCGTCCCCATACTTTAATAATTCCTGACAGTAATAGGTAAAAATCTTACATGATCCTGTATGTGTGGCAGTGTGGCTTGAGCAAACCCTAAGATCAGAGCATACAAAGGTTCCTTAAAATTCCATGGCTTTTTCTTGCAACCTGGTTGACACTTTCTTCCTGGGACACCTCCTTTATGCTGCAGACTTTAGAATTATGTAAATACTTACATGGAAAAGAATGCCGCAGGGACTGTGAAGTCACTGTGTGTTACTAATGTTCCACTAAGTTTGCTTCTGTTTTCATGTAACCATGATGATTTTGGAACCTACTTTGGTAACAATGTTTATCCTTGCTCATCTCTGAGTCTTATTTTTGTCCTGAGTGTAAACATGCTCTCCAGTGGTCCTGTGCCTAGCCTGGGGATAACATACACCAAATTGTAATGATGAGAATATTGTTTGCCAAGTTGATTGGACAATGTGAATCTTGGCTGTAACCTTAGGGGAATTTGTTGTCTTATCTAATCTTCACCTTTTTTTTCTGGTAAAATATGATAGCTATAGCTACCTCATGGTGTGCTTAAGCATATCTGTAAACCAAGGGCACCAGGGGCTATGTTCAGTGATTGGTCCACACTTGGAAAGTCACAATACAAACTGCCATCCTTCTTGTCAGCTTGTCTCACATGGCTAAAGGCTGGGTTCTCCTATAATCCAGTCAATAGGCTGCAGAGCTAGGAAAATAGCAGATGTTCAGTCCACAAAACTAGAAGTCTGAAAAGAAAAGGAATTCATCATCCAACCAGTAAAGGACATTTCTATATACATATTAAGGAAGTGTCCAGAAACAGTAGTGCGTGGGTTACTGAATTAGTTGGGAAAGACCTCCCACAATGTCACTGGGACTATCCAATAGGATGGAATGAAATATAGAAGAAAGGTCATATACGCACAGTAGACACTTCTTTGATATTCTTTAAAACATTTTTTTTCTGCTGAGATTGTCCATGGATATCAGACTTCAGTCTTTGAACATGTGCTATGGCTGGTTGCATTATCAGTTCCTTTTCTTTTGACACTCCCAGTTTCGTGGACTGAACATCTTCTGTTTCTCCAGATCCCCAGTCTGTACAATGCCGCTATGGGATAATCCAGCCTTTATCCATAAGGCACAATCTAATAAATCCTCATTTTACAATTATATTCTAGGTTGTGTAATCTGTTCCTAAGAATTCAACACCATTTCTTCTATATAAGATTTATATGTCAGCCTGTCTTGTTCATTTGGAGGTTATGCAAAAATCAAAAACAGTGTGGCTGAAAAACAACCAGCTATTTTATTACATTTGCAATTTCCACCACAGGCAAGCAACCATTGAGACAACTCAAATTCCTTCATGGAACTCATATGGATTTCTGGACATGAACTTCCAATTCCAAATCTTTTTGGTTCTTATAACACTTGAGTTTTAGAAAAAGTAGCTCTTTGGGCGCATGCATTAGAAAGTGACTTTCAGAGTCTTTCTGTGGAAACCACAGTGCGCTCGTGAAGGACACAGTCATTATGACCTCCTGAGAAAATTAATGAACAGTGGATATTGCAAAGTCAATGCCTTTAAGACAGCAATAGCAGAGTACCCTGCGGCACTGCTGTTTTTGATCTGTCAGCACAAGCACCCGGACTTTTCACAGATATCACAGATGGAGCTTCCTTTTACCAATATGATTCCCCTGATCCTGTTGCAGCTTGTCTTTGTATAACCATGGAAGTGTGGAATATGAAAGTGAACAGAAACACATCACAGGGAGTGCCTGATAGGTCTTGAAGTTTCATGCAAGCTGTTTTTCACTGATATGTCTTTGCAGTAAAGCAGTAAAATATGATATTACCACCTAACACTGTATATCTACTCTAAAGAAGGAAAGACATAAACCTAGACATCATACGACAGGAATCTACAGTGTGGGAAATGGTGAGAGAACATGGTGGGAGGCAAGTGAGTGTAAAAAGAACCCTGCACATTCTTGTAGTGTAGGAGTATGGGAGTTCATGTTTGCGAATTTCCACCTGTGGGGGAATCATTGCTCTCAGTCCCTAGCGTCTTTAGTTTGCAGACCACAGTATAAGTGGGCTTTGGATATCTCATTTTGACAGAAGAAGGTGAAGTTTAGAGAAGATACATTTTGTTGCTGTAACATAAGGGTTTTTTGGGGTGGTGGTGATGGTTGTAGTTCAGTAGTAGAGAACTCATTTAGAAGAAACAAGCCCCTGAAGCTTTGAGAGGCTCCACAAACTTAGTTATGTTTGGCTGCTGCACCTTTGGGAATAGGATGCCAAGAGATGCCAACTGAAAAATTTGAAAATTTGTGAGATAACTTGGAACTATTTCCTCCCCAGATTCTTTACCATCTCAATGATAACCTCCTGTTTTTTTATCTTTAGAAAGCTATGTTGAGCATCTCCTTGCAGAGAGGAAAGAGCTTAGATTATTTCCCCCAATCACGACCTCAGAGGCTGTTTGTCCAAATGGACTTCTGGTGTTCCCCTTGATTCTTTTCTTACTTTCTCACCTCCTCTCTGTGGCTGTGTTCCCATGATGGATCAGCTCCCTCCTCTTAAACTCAGCTAAAAGTTTATTAGGGTGGAAGGTGTGTAGAACGTCTTCTGCTGAAGAGAAGTCGATACTGGAAGTGGTACAGGAGTTATTTTATCATAAAATGACAAAGCACACTGCTAGAGGCAGGCCACTGTCAGAGGCCTGCCAACTGCTTGCTTCTAAGAATTCTCCCTAGCTAGTTTTTTTTCTCCTTTCAAACATCTTCTCCATTTATTTTCCATAAAAGAAACCTTCTTGTATCCATTTTTGTGAGACCCACACAGATGCGTAAATACACATGCTTCTTTAAAAGATAAGAGCCCACAAAGAATAAGTAAAAAATCATATCTGTCATGTACATCTGTTATAGATCAAAGTGGCACAAATGTGAACTTCTGTCATTTTCAGATTCCCTAAGCTTCCTAATTCTTTATGAATATTTATTGCCTTTATTGCAAGGAGGAGAGAAGAGGAAGTATTATTTTTAGTTCAGAAAGAAGTCATGTAATAGAGTTCTGTTTCGAGGGAACCTAAGCTAGGAATTGTCTTTTGCTTTGCTGTTCACTACGGGCTTTTCCTGCTTCAAAGTAACCCACAAATCTTCTTTCTTTTAATGTTTGAGGAGAATAATCTGGCAGGAGGCCTGATAAAAGATTTTAAAATGAACTTTTCATATGTGAAACCTGACACAGTCCTGGAACAGAATTATGACGGTGTAGTTCGTAATTGCTCCTGACTTCAGGGAAGGAGAGACTTCCCCACTCAGAGAGATGAAGGGCTCCACGCTTGTAAAATCTGTTTCAGGAACTGATTAGTGTTTAGAACTGTGGGATCTTTCCATCTTCTTTTTAAACTAACTAACTCCTGTGATGGTTCATGACCCCTGGTTCTATGCTCACTAGATAACAGCTGTGCCTGATTTCTTTCTTTCTTCCTTTTTTTTCTTTTAAGATCTGATATACATATTACATGACAAAGCTACCCTCCTTGGGCTTTACACTACTCCAAGCTGTCCCTGCACTTGGGCCAAGCTCCAGAACAACCTGGAGGAGGCCTCTTAGACCCTTTTCTCACAGGTGACCCAGCCTGTGCTGGATGTTGGCTGTGTGCTCTTGCTTCCAGTTAGCACCTGTTGTTTGTGCTTTCTGCTCTTTTTGTAGACAGCTCCTGTTCTTCCACCAAGGATTGGTTTCATTGCTTCATCTCAAGGCTATAGAGGCAGCACTAGCAAACTGCAAAGATCCTACAAGAGGCAAAGAACCTCAAATTAAACTTTGGCATAATTATCAATTACCTGGTGAAAACCAACCCTTCACACCCTCAATGTGCCCATCCTTAAAATAATTTCATAGTTATTATGGAATGCACACAGTACATTGTTTACAATAGAACAAAGCGGGCACCATTTTTCATCATTAAAACAATTTCCTTGAAGGAATTTAATGTGAAATCGAATTGTCAAATTTTCCTACTTTGGAATAGCTTTGATACATTGTCATGTTAATGTTATAGGAAACACAGTCTTGAGGCTTGTTTTCTAGGTTCTGCCTCTACCATCCTACTCAGGATCCACAAGGACCACATTGCTACTGAGCCATTTATTACTCTTTGAGTTTGGCCATGTGGTGCTAAAAGCCTGAAGAAGGTCTTGAGAACTGTTGTACCGGGGTATAGCAGTAAAAAGATTTGTCCCCATTGTTTTTCTTTCAAAGATTACAGAAATTTTGGCACATTTACACTGTGGAATACTGCTTAGCTTTTTAAAACAAGGAAATCATGAAATTTGCAGTCAAATGGATTCAACTAGAAAAGGTCATCCTGAGTGAGGTAACCCAGATACAGAAAGACACACTTGGTATATACTCACTTATAAGTGGATATTAGCTGTATATTATAGGATAGCCATACTACAATCTACAGACCCAAAGAAGCTAAACAAGAAAGACCCTAGGCCCTAGGGAGGATCCTAACATCTCATTCAGAATGGCAAACAGGATAGACACCAGAAGCAGTGGAAGAGAGGGAATAGGATTGAAGCCTACTATAGAGGGTCCTCTGAAAGGCTCCACTTAACAAGGTATCAAATCAGATGCTGAGACTCACAGACAAACTTTGAGCAGAGCACAGGGAGTCTTAAGGAAGAAGGGGAGAGGGGAATAGAAAGACTCACATGGTACAGGAGCCCCACAAGAAGGCCAACAAAGCTAAAAATTCTGAGCCCAGGTGATCATGCAGAGACTTATGCACCAACCAAGGACCACACATGGAAAGGACCTAGACTTCTGCTCAGATGTAGCCTATAGGCAGCTTAGTCTCTATGTGTGTTCCCGAATAAGGGGAGCAGTAGTCTCTGTCATTAACTCAGCTACTTGCTCTTTGATCACTTTGCCCCTGGTGATGTGGCCTTGTCAGGCCACAGAAGAAGAGGATCCAGGCAGTCCTGATGAGACTTGATAAGCTATGGGCAGACGGAAGTGGACAGAGCCCCCCTTTCAGTGGACTAGGGGAAGAAGATAGGTGGGAAAAGGGAGGGAGGCTGGGACTGGGAGGAGTTAAGGGAGGGAGCTATAATTGGGATATATAGTGAATAAATTGTAAAAAAAATATTAAAAATACAAAACAGATTAAATATAATAAGAGAGACCATCGTTTTTTTGTGAAGGAATAAAAATTTAATTATTAAGAAAATAAAAGAAAAAAGAGACAAGCATACACATCTTTCAGCCAGTAAATTATCTCCCTTCAGGGAAAGCCACATGGAGAGGCTTATCCTGGTTAGAAAGGATCACAGTGAGAACCACATTATTTCTTAATGCACTAGCTGAAACACTTAATTTTTTCAGAAGTCATTACAAGAAGATATCTGCTTTATGAAATGAGGCAGGTTTTGTACAATGCTTTTTATATTTTGTCTTTTCTTAATCATGCAAAGAAAGTCTTCAGTGATTTTCATTTTCAAATAGAAATGGCATGTGTGGACTGTTTCCAGTGCAGTAACACGAGGCGTTTCATTTTTTAGGTCTGTTTGTTCATGGAAAGTAATGATGTTCTCAAAAGTGTGCTCAATGTAGCTTTAGGTTTTTCCTATTACAGCATGCTCAAAATTAAAGATAACGTTTTCTAGAGTCATTGATATGTATATTCAGGACTGCTTATTTCCGAGAGAATTGGTATGAGAAAACAAAACAAAACAAAACACTGTAATACAAGCTACCTGCAATTGTGAATCTGGGAGATTTTCTGTAGTGAAAATATCCTGTAGCGTATTCAGGCCATCACTATCTTAAGCTGGTGCTTAGAATGCAACAACAGAGAAATGAACATGTGTTGGTTCAATTTGTTCACTCATGATGGTTCAGGTTGATTCCATTCATAGAGTGAACAACATATTATAGAATATGAGACTAGGAAAGAGTCTTAGAGTTCTGCTAAAATTCTCCACATCTGCCCATCCTCACTCACCACGTGCACCTTTGCTTGCAGAAGAGAATGTTTGGGCATAATAGATTGAGTATAGAGACTTTCCAGAAACTTATGTGACTGTAAACCCCACTACTGCTCCACGTTGATGGTGTATGCTGCTCAAGGGTCTTCCTCTGGCAGGTATATCTTCTCAAAACATTCTTATTTTTATTCTGCTACAGATATTTGTAGTAAAGGATCAATGTGGAAAGGTCATATGAAGACAAATGAACAATTTGAACATCAAAAAAGATGTTTTTTTTTAAAGACATGTTCTTAAAACAGAAAAAAAAGAGAAGATTTTATTGATGGTCTTTCTGTGTTCCATTAACAGTGATGAAGATTGTTTCCACTGATGTTTATCTGGCATTTTTGAATGTGCCACACACTAAACTGAAGCCTGTAAGAGTCCAGAGTTCTCTTGACTTAGAAGCAATTTTCCTCTCATGGATCTGGTGTCCCAATAACTGTACACAGATCAGGGGATATTTTCATAAACTTATTTCTGACTAAATGTGTGCTTGAGCCTCAGGGATGTGACTTCTGAAGGGTGGAAGAAATCCAGACAATGACAGAAAATTGACATTGTCAGAGTCATATGCAGAGTTGTGAAAATTAACTCATTCATTATTTTTTCTCATGCATTCCTTTAGTGCTGATTGACTATGTACTCTGTTCCAGTTCAGTCAACCCTTTGTTATAATTCACTTTCCTTCCATGTAGGTTAGTGGGTTAGAGACAAATTGTACATGTAAGTCAACTGGCATTGTGGGAATTTTAGTGTTCTCTGGGAGTTTGAGAGTAAGATAATGTCATACTAAAACTTGTACATGAGTAGGAATTGGGAAGTAAAAAACACTAGGAAAGACATATACTATGTCCAGAGACCCTGCATATGGAACAGCCCTGTGATAGCAGAGGGGGCTGAATGAACCCAACTTTCCAAGATGGGTAGTTTATTCTGCCCTAAAGGAAGGTGATACAGAATAAACAGAGGTAAGTGTTTTGAACTAGATAAAAAAAAACAGTTTTATGTTATACAACACATAAACTGCAGTATTGTTGGAACTCTCTAGAAACTTTCAGAATTATCAAGCTCACTAAACCAGCCCAATCCAAAACTACTCCAAACATGTGTCCTTATACCCACAGATAAATGTAGTTCTCACCCCTTATCAAGGTAACTTCTCTTTGAAAGAGATGGAGACTATTATAGAAAAATCACAACAAACCAAAATGCAGAGATATAGAATGCAGTACCAAGGAGTACAATACTTCTACACTGAAGGTTCAGGAAACATTGCAGACGAGGGGGTCAAAAGATCATAAGATTGAGAGGATCTGGTAGTTTGCTATGAGATTGTGTCTCTTAGTAATTTCAGAAGCTATACTCATAAACTCTGACCAACATGACTGTCTAAGCAGGAGCTGAACACGATGATAGCAATGGACTTGCCAAAACAGACAGGGGAAAGCCAATGAAGAATCAAGCATACTCCAAGATCTACAGCAAATAAGGAATGCTGAGAGTAGTAGACATCATCTTTTCCAGGAAGAAAACACCAATTAGTAATCCAATACAAAGTTGTCAACAATGGAAATATATACACAAATGACATTATTCAGATTGAACGGGTTGCATTTATATTTATCTATTTAGGCATATTTTCCTATATATATACAAACATACATATTCCTAAATTCTATACATATGTGTATATATGTCTACCTATGTATATATTAATGAAACAACAATTAATAAAAAATAGGCTGTAGGAGTGAAAAAGATGGCTCAGTGGTTAGGAGCACTGGTTGCTCTTCCAGAGGACCCAGGTTCAATACCCAGCACCCTCAACGTGGCTCACTCTCATCTGTAACTCCAATTCCTGGGGATCAAAGTTCTCTTCTGGCCTCTGGGGGCAAAGCATGCACATGGTGCAGACTTACATGCAGGCAAAACCCATACTCAGGAAATAATAATAAAGTAATAATTAAAATAAATTTAAAAATAGGTACAAATTTGAAAGAGACAAAAGATTGGAGAGCATGGAAGGAAGAAAGAAGAGGGTAACAAGATATAATTATAGTCTCAAAAAAGTTGAAAAGCTCATAAAAAAAGCAGATATTACTGGGCAGAAAATTTTGCTATGTATAGAACAGAAAAGCATAAACAAAATGATAAAAAGTAAACAATATTTGGCAAAAATAAAAATTTTCTAATGGGAAGTCATTGCTCATAAAAACAATCAGGATGAGTTATCATTTTAGAAGAGTCTCACAGTGAAAATGAATTGTAACATCTTCTCTCACTGAGTGTTGTGTGTAACAATAAAAATAAGACCAACAGAACCAAAAAGTCTGGGCTCAAGGGTCTTTGCAGAGACCAATACTCCAACCAAGGACCATGCATTGAGATGACCTAGAACCCCTGCTCAGATGTAGCCCATGGCAGCTCCATCTCCATGTGGGTTCCCTAGAAATGGGAAGAGGGACTGTCTCTGACATGAACTCAGTGGTTGGCTCTTTGATCACCTCCCCCTGGTGGGTGCAGCCTTACCAGGCCACAGAGGAAGACAACTCAACCAGTCCTGATGAGACCTGATAGGCTAGGGTCAGATGGAAGGGGAGGAGGACCTCCCCTCTCAGTGGACTGGGAAAGGGGCATAAGTGGAGCAGAGGGAGGAAGGGTGGGACTGGAAGGAGACAAGGGAGGGGGCTACAGCCGGGATACAAAGTGAATAAATTTTAATAAATAAAAAATAAATAAATACAAATATAAATATTTACTTATATGTAACTTTAAGTAAATAAAAAACAATGCTTCATTAACATCCAAAAATAAAATAACATATACTCCATTTTTCCTTCTAGAGTTCTGAAGATGCTGACAATATTCACCTGTCCTTGAAACAAGGGTTGGCCTCTTTATTACTTATTAAGTATTCTCTTTGCAGAGCTGCATGTAACAGAGAGAAAATCTCTTTAAACAAATCATGAGCAGTCCTTTTGCTTTTACAGCATGACCTGGTAGGGCAGAGTTTATCAAGATTACTATTTGGTGTCCTTTTAAAGGACACAAATTTACCGAATACAACCTTACTGAATGTATGTGGTGTAGGTCCTAGAGTCTTGTGCTCAGTAAGTTTTTGAATGCTCCATGGTGCTACATATTGTTGGAAATCTTTATTGGGGCTTCAGTGTGCACATTTATATGGAAACATAGGGCAAGGAGAAAAAAATGGCTGATAGCACCAGTGTTGTGGGTTATTATGGACTATGTTTGTGTTACTTGACAAGAAGGCATTATTTGTAAGATACTGACATTTAGCATGAGCTCTAGTAGTTGACTATATCCGTCTTCAAGGGCAAAAAATTAGGCCAGAATATAATCTAGTTTCCCATTTAAATCATAATTCCATTGAACTTAATTTTAAAAACCCTATTATCAAAACTTCACTATGAGGGAAGAAGGATGCTGGTTTACATTTTGGCCCTGTGACTTACACTGGACAATGGTGAAATAGACCACTGCTATCTCAAAGTTTTCAGAAAATTGTTCAGAATAGTGTAAGAAAATTTCAGAATCAAAGTTAATCATTTAACTACCTGTGTAGTAATATAGTGGCTCTTATTCAGCTTTTTTAACTATGTAAATTATGGTTCTGCAGTAATGTGGAAATAGTTTAATATGCTTGCTTTTCTTTTTCAATGCTGGTGACCAGACCTACATAGGACCTTGTGTGTACAGGCAAGTGTTCTTTCTTCAGATACACCTCAGCCATGTGTTGTGGCTAGTCAGTCTCCAAAACTCAGAGTATGCAAAGTCTGAGAGAGATGAGGAGGGGCCTGTCCATCATTCTGTATCCCACAGGCAATGGACACCTTAGAGATGCACACTCTCTTGCTCTGGTTGGGGATTTGCAAAAGCTGTGACTTTACTTGTTTATATGTAAAAATGGAACTGTTCCTCAGCAGCGTGCCCATACTCCTTTGGGAAGCACATGATGTTGAAGGCAGGGATTGCATCAAGTGAGGAATAGCTGGTGATTAGAGGCCTCAGGGAAGGAGTGAGAAGACAATCAGTGTGAATGTGGAAAATTCCACGGAAAGAAGTGGCATTTGGAGAGGAACCTGAACATAGATCACTACAGCACATGGCCTGGGATTGATTGTCTCTATTCACAGAGGACCCAAGGATCATACATAATAATCATTATATACTGCACACAGACACAGACACAGACACACACACACACACACACACACATACACAGAGAGAGAGAGATAGATAGATAGATAGATAGATAGATAGATAGATAGAGAGAGAGACAGAGAGACAGAGAGACAGAGAGAACAAGAGCATTCTTTTTTTATAATTTATTTATTTTTATATTAATCACAGGTTATGAACTTTGTATCATAGCTGTAGCCCCCTCCTGATTTCTCTCCCACTCTCCCCATCCCTCCTTGTCCCTTTCCAAGTCCACTTATAGGGGAGAACCTCCTCCCCTTCCATCTGACCCTAGCTTATCATGTCTCTTCAGGGCTGGATGCAATGTCCTCTTCTGGGGTCTAGCTAGGCTGATCCTCCCTCGGTGGTGGGGAGGGTCGAAGAGCCCACCATTGAGTTCATGTCAGAAATAGTCCCAGTTCCTCTTTCTAGGGTACCCACTTGGATACTGAGCTACCATGAGCTACAACCGAGCAGGAGTTCTAGGTTATATCCATACATGGTCCATGGTTGGAGAAACATTCTCATAAAAGACCCCTGTGCCCTGATCTATTTGGTCTTTGTGGAGCTCTTGTCCTTGACAAGTCTTACTAACCCCCCCCCCTTATTTCATATGATTCCCTGCACTCTGCTGAAGGTTTGGTTGTGAGTCTTAATATCTGCTTTGATACATTGCTAGGTAGAGTCTTTCAGAGGCCCTCTGTGGTAGGATCCTGTCCTGTTGCTTGTTTTCTCCTACATTCAATGTCCATCTCATTTGTCCATCTAACCAATGATTGATCATCTTACCCTGGCTCCTCTTTCTTGCTTATTTAGGTGTATAGATTTCAGTATGTTTATCTTATCTTATAGGTCTATAGAAGTGAGTATATACCATGTGTTTCTTTCTGCTTTGGGGATACCTCACTCAGGATGATCATTTCTAGTTCCCACCATTTGCCTGGGAATTTCATGATTTCCTCCTTTTTAATTGCTGAGTAGTATTCCATTGTGTAAAAGTACCATAATTTCTGTATCCATTTCTCGACTGAGGGACATCTGGGTTGTTTCCATGTTCTGGCTATTACGAATAAAGCTGCTGCGAACATGGTTGAGCAAATGTCCTTGTTGTGTACTTGAGCATATATGTCTAAGAGTGGTATAGCTGGGTCTTGTGGAATCACTATTCCTAATTGTCTAAGAAAGTGCCAAATTGATTTCCAGAGTGGTTGTACCAGTTTGCAATCTCACCATCAATGGAGGAGAGTTCCTCTTTTCTCCACAACCTCTCCAGTATGTGTTGTCACTTGAGTTTTTGATCTTAGCCATTCTGGTGGGTGTAAGGTGAAATCTAAGGGTCCTTTTGATTTGGATCTCCCTGATGGCTAAGGACGTTGAACATTTCTTTAAGTGTTTTCTACAAATCTACAGAGAGTTCTACAATCCTCTACAGAGAGTTCTCTGTTTAGCTCAATACCCCATTTTTTAATTGGATTGCTTGATTTGTTTTTTTTTTTAATTTATTTATTTTTATCTCAATCACAGGTTGGGTACTTTGAATCCCAGGCGTAGCCCCCTCCCCCATT
>CM053754.1:5776264-5826573 GCA_028658305.1 Pachyuromys duprasi
TTATTTTTTAACTTCTTGTGTTCTTTATATACACTGGATATTAGCCCTCTGTCAGATGTAGGATTGGTAAAGATCTTTTCCCAGTCTGTAGGCTGTCATTTTGTTTTGATGACAATGTCTTTTGCTTTACAGAAGCTTTTCAGTTTCATGAGGTCCCATTTATTTATTGTTGATCGTGGAGCCTGTGCTGTTGGTGTTCTGTTCAGGAAGTAGTCTCCTGTGCCAATGAGTTCTAGGGTCTTCCCCACTTTTTCAAATAACCGGATTAGTGTGTCTTGTTTTATGTTGAGGTCTTTGATCCACTTGGACTTTAGTTTTCTGCAGGGTGATAAATACGGATCTATTTTCATTTTTCTGCATATAGACATCCAGTTGGACCTGCACCATTTGTTGAAGATGCTGTCTTTTTTCCATTGAATGGTTTTGGCTTCTTTGTCAAAAATTAAGTTTCCATAGGTGTGTGGGTTTATTTCTGGGTCTTCTTTAATCTTTCTAAAACTCTGGGATTTTATAATAACCCCATTTAATTGGTGAGGCAAATGTACCTAAGAGTGTATCCCTATTCACTCAGGAACAGCCAGATGTCTGTGAAGAACAGTTCCGGACTTAATTCTGCCTAATTGGGGGCTCCTGCCTTTCAACTATATGATCACATTCCAGGGCCTGATACACATGTCATTACTTTTCACCATCTTTCTGTCTAAAAACCAATTGTGGCCCTTCCTCAAAGCTGCTCTAAAGTCAGAGCATGAGGATCATGAAGTGGGATAGGGATGCAGTTTACCTAGGACTCGATTGTATCCCTTAGAGATCAGACATCTCACATTCTTAAGCACCACATTTTCAGGTGTTTAATGCCATGTTAGAGCATGTTGTGCTTATGTGTATACAGTTTTAGAGACTTGGTGAATTTATTAGTGGGTTACTTGATGTGGAATTAGTGAGTTCTATTTGATGAATTATTTGTTGGAAACATAGAAAATAATTTTACCAATTAAGTTTCAAATTAATGATGATCAGACTTATTTTCCTTTTCTTTCCCAGAGGTTTTTCTCTTTTTTCTTTCCTTTTTTTTCTTTTCTTTTTTAAAGAGAGGCAGAGCTGAATTTAAATGTCATACCCATAGGCAGCTACATACTTCAGGTGGAGAAAGGCCCAGGAATGAATGTGACATTCATTAGTTATTGTCCCTAGGTAAAGCATTTTATTCTAGAAAGCTGTTGTTAAAAGTTGACAGATGCCTCTGTCCTCCAAGCTATTACCTCAAAACATTAATCACTGGTCTCATTCTCTAGACTTGTAAACAACGGTGTGGAAATATAAGTTTAAATCTTAATTACATGACTTGGTTATGAGTTTTGGTCACAGAATGTGCACTGTGTTTATAAGCTTTTTTACTAAGAGGTAGAAAGAACATATGGAATTATAAGCTTCAACCTCATATCTTAGGTATTGTTCAACTGATTTCCACATGAGTGTTTTTTTAAGTCAAATTTAGAAACTAGATTAATGTAAGATTCTCAAGTGCTTTATATACTTAACTTTTTATGTTTTCCAAGAATTTCATATGTGGGTACAACATAATTACATCATTTCCATTTTTTATTCCACTTTTTAATTCTTTCCATGTGCCCTATCCAACTCCATGTAGAATGAATTTGCTATCATACACTTTAAGCCATAGAATTCTATATTTGATACATACACAGAGCTTCACACATGTAACTGTTCTCTTAGTGTATATGACTTTGAAGGCTTCCATTTGTGCAGTATGTTGAGTATATTAGAGATCTGTATAATCTACAAAATGGTATTTTGCTTGTATCATTTCATAGGTTCCAGAGGTCAGTGAGATGAGTTTTGGCTTAAATCTCTATGCAAATGCCTCCACTTGGTACAGTTAACTTCAAAGTTGAGCTCAAGTTGGAGCCTCCCATCCAGAGCTCACTCTCTGCATACAGCCCCAGGCCTCCAGATGTTAGGTTCTTTGTAGGGACATTTAGCTTTTTCTGGCAAGTTAGAAAATGAGAACGTATCTTTTAGGCTATATTCTATCCATAATTTTTTTTAACAATTTGAATTTTGTAATACAGGGAAAAAACAGTATAAACCATCAATATTAGAAAGCACTACACAATCTGAGAATGGAAATGAAGCAAAAGGAAGAAAAAGCTGTAGGGAAGGTAAATATGGGTAATGGAAAGCTTACACCTGCCCATGACCTAATAAGCAGTTAAAGAAGTCAGTGAAATCCCACTCAGTTAAGAAAAAAAAATTGACAATGTGTACCCAAGTGAAGGCATAAAGGGGAAGCGGGCATTTGTCCATAGCAACACCTCACTGAGTCAGTTTAGGACACTGTTGATCAGAAGAAGAGATCCAACATACTGAACAAGCAGCATCTTCCCTTGGGAGAGAGTGTAAATATGACAAGCCAAGCAGACTTCATCAATGTGGAGAAAGCCTGCTTGGAACAGTTGATCACGTGGGAATGTGCCCCAGGACATCAAGTTTGGCACCATTGAAATTGTTGACTACCTAAAAAACCCAATGATACCCAGTGTTATGAGATTCTCCATGCTGAGGAATTTAAATATATCCTATGAAGAAAAAAAATGCTCTTTGAAATGCCATAGATAAAAGACCTCAAACATTCAACATGATTTTGATTCATGCTATTTTTTCTGCCATTTTACTCAAAAAGTATCCTTCTGTCTCAATAGTTTATGTCTCTGTGCTAGGAAAACAAGTTTCATAAAAATGTAACTGAATATATAAATAGGACAATCTTATACAGGCATTGAAAAATATCTGTTAAAAGTGAGAGCATTTTAAAATGTTGAATTCTGATGTAAAAGGCAGGAGCACAAAGGCAATGCTTGGACACTTCTAGGGCTAATGTGCCCAGATGCTCAGAATTCATAATTTTCTTCTATTCAAAGATGTTCATGGTTTTAGTTGGATTTAATTCTAGAATTCCCAAGTTGGTTGGATTTTAAATCCATCATGATTGTATTCCCCCCCCCCCCTTCAGGAGCGAAATGTCTACTGTTTCTTCATTATCATGGCCCCAGGGTTAGTTTCTACCTACTGGACATTATAGCAAAGACTCCCCAAACCAGCACACATTCCCTACTAGAACCAGTTTTAGAATATGAACTAAGAAAGAAAGTATGGTGGTGTCCTGGACCTTTTACTGTTACAACAGAGGCTGCTGGCAGGAAACTGAACTCAGAGTAATTATATGTGTTGTACTAAGTCATGCTTCCTTTCGTACATTTCAGTTATGGACCTTATCACATCTTAAGGCAACAATTAGGTAATCTTTAACAACAGCCAGAAAACAGAACCGTGTAAGTTTAGCCTGTGGCTGAGCTTAATGAAGCCAGGCAATACAGTTCAATGAGCTCAGTGGTTAGGGAGTTAGATCCTTGAGCTCCCTGGGTGCAAGATTATAATATAAATAAGCTAGTCTAAGGTTAGGTTTACTGTAAACACATTTTGAAGTCTTTTTCCTAGAGGGGATAGGTAGAGCAGGGGCTGTTGTCATGTGCTACACACAGTCTTGCAAGGGCAGGTATCTAGGAGTCATTTTGTATGACCTGGGACTTTCCTAGAGTCTTGTCCTATGGGAAGGCTTCTCTGGCAGAACTCTGGAGAAATAAGGTCAGCTGTTCTGGTGGGTCTCTGAAAGCCTCTGAAAGGAAAAAGGTGGGTCTTATACATCAATATAAGTGCCTGACACATCAATGAAGCCTCTTAAGAATCCTAGATGTAGTCTAGTTCATGCTAGAGGAAAAGGTACAGAAGAGTTAAGTTACTGGCAGGCTTAGGTACCTTTGGGTACTATACTTTCCATTTTACCCATGGTGCCCTTGTGCATCTGGCTGGTAAAGGACAGCTCCTGTCTTGGGCATCTTAGATTCTTCAACACCTCCTTTGCCCATCCTGTCCAAGCTCCACTATCACTGGCTAAAGCATCTTAAACAATACTCTTGAAAACTACAATAGCTGCTGGCTGTCATTGTACCCACTGCGTGCCTTTCTATTCTATTACCCTCTGATTTTTCACTGATCTCTTTTTTAGGATATCTTCTCTGTGCAAAAAATGGTGTCAGGACTTGAATGTACAAATGTTAAGACAGTTCTTAGGCATATAAGGAAGAGGAAGGAAAACTGAACTAAGAAGTTTTAATATTTGCTCAG
Organism: Pachyuromys duprasi; assembly: GCA_028658305.1. Taxonomy (NCBI): domain Eukaryota; kingdom Metazoa; phylum Chordata; class Mammalia; order Rodentia; family Muridae; genus Pachyuromys; species Pachyuromys duprasi. The sequence goes on from CM053754.1 coordinate 5,780,471, forward strand.
AGACCCTAGACAATTAAGTTATCTTTGCTGATCTTCAATAGTTCATGTCACAATGGGTGAGAGATACCTGTGTGAGATTTGCTGTAAAAATTCATTTTCTTGTTTGCAGTCCAGTGATGGAGTGTCACCGATATGTTTCATATGGAAAATTACTTTCATCTTTTAAAGCTCATAAATAACAGATTAGGCCCAGGGTTGCAAGCGTGAACAAGGATACCTGCTCTGAAAGGGGTATTGGAAGTTTCCTAAGCATGCTGTGCCATGTCAGAATATCTTGGTTCTGCACTTTGGCCACTACTGAAATGGCAACTTTATGTTTTATTATTCTTGTAGGTATCACTCTGTCCATGACTCTGCTTAGGGAAAATACCTCTGTATGAGACTCTGGAAAATGCCAAACAAACACAAAACAAGTTCTCAGAAGGCAATGACTTGTTAGGGAAGTGTGAAGTGTCTCAAAAGAAAGCCACCTGACACTCGGAGTTGAAGAAACCATCTGTAAGAATACACAGCCGAAGGAGAGTTCTCAAATCCTCCATTCCCTTTTCCATGTTTTTAGCTGGTGGGTAGATTTTCGCGTTCCCTTTCTTAAATTTAGAAAGCAACTGTACTTCTAAGAGGATACTGTAAGTGTTGACTTTTTCAGTCCCCTAAAGTCATTGCCCACAGGGTGGCTGGCTTTAAAAAGTGTCATAGGCTGGTACAACAGAGATCTATCTGTCTATCACAGACCTGAAGGCTGAAAGTTGAAGGCCAAGGCATGGTCAAGACAGGTTCCTCCTGAGGCATTGAAGAACTTGTTTCTTGGCTCCCCAAGTCTTGGGGACTTACTGCTAATTAACAGTGCTCCTTGACAGGTAGCATCATCTCCTCGAACCTCACCTTCATGTTCATAGGATGTCCTCCCTCTGTGTTTTACTCTATGAGCACATTACTCGGGCTGCTTTGATTTGGGATCCACTCTGCTCCAGTTGCATCACAGCTTAATTAATTACATCTGAATTGACCCTGTTTTCAAATGAGGTCATAGCTGAGATATCAGGTGTTAGCACTTTGTTAGATGACATTTTTAGAAGAGTTGGTGGGCAGTTAACCATTTAATGTATAACAAGTACTTCTACTGGGAGTTATAGTAACACCACTAAATCTCATAAAGATTATACGATGCTTGTCTCTTAGCCAAATTGCCATGTCTCTAGCTTAAGAATGATATTGAATTAACTGGTGTTTTCCTTACACTGCTGATTCAGACGCAATCCTCTGAGTGGGCTCTGGGACTCTGTACTGCTAAGGAACTTGAGGGAAAGATCAAGGTGTTTGGTCCAGGAGCCACACTGAGCAAGAAAGGCCTATATAACATTCATGAAATGGAGATAATGATTTGTGAAAGCTATTTGAGGTATAATGGCAGGGCAAAAGTAGTGTGTCATCTCATGTGCCTCCTCAGGTTTAGGGCTGACAGGATTCTGTGTGGCCCTTGATGTCCTAGCTGTAGAGAAGAAACACTGGCTCAGGCCATGTTCATCCAAAGCAGGTACACAGCTGCAGGCACATATGCTAATGATCACTAATAAGCCTACTCCTGGCCTGAGTTCTTTGCCCATCTCACATAACATCGTTAGCCACACAGATGGTAGCAGGCTGGGCTGCTGTTTCTAATTAGTCCATCTTGATGAGACGCAGACAGTTCAGAGCCCAACACTCTCTTCCTAGGGGGGCTGCAGGGTTCTAGGATGCAACAATCAGGATCTGCTCCACATTATGATGATCAACATGACTTCTTCCACAGGGCGCAGAGGCAAAATACTTGGTTTCATGATACTGAAAAAGGAGTCTGAATACTAATCCATAGTATTATTGACAACTAAACCAAAGTTGTCAGAAGACTAAATGGTACAGCCTTGGCTCTAGGATTGCACATCCAGAGATGACTTGAGGACCCAGGAGCAGGACTTGGGCTCCATTTATTTGTGGTTTTCTTGTGTCAAGTGCAATGTCTATAATAGAAATCCGTTGTGGAAAAGGATGGGCATCATAGTCCAAAAAAGGTAGCAGAAGGTGATGATGTTTAGAGTTCTCTGATGACTTTTAAAAGAGGAAGGAATCTAGGACATCAATTATGGCAAAGACTGTAGGGTCTGGTTTTTCAGCACCTCTGTTCATTTAGGTTTTTTTTTTTAACAATAGCACTAAATAATGATTCTCGGGTAGGGTGGCTCAGTAGCTTTCCTTTGGGCATATGTGGCAATCTCTAGGAACACTGTTGGTTGGTTGGCCCAAGTGGGGTGGTACTGCTGGCATCCAGTAGGTGAGAACTACAGTTAAACAATGCATAGGTCAGATCCCAAACTGGTTGTTTTTTGTGTTGTTCAATATCTGCCAAGAAACAAACTCAAGCAGGTAAGATTTATTTTGGTTTACAGTTCCAAGGGATACAGTCAGTCTTGCTGGGGCCAGCATGGTGGCAGAAAAGTTTTGCTGGGCATACAGCATCATCTGTAGTAAGAGAGCAAAGTAAGGTCTAAAGTAGGGCTAGGTAATAAAACTCCATGGTCCCATCTTCACCCATTAACTTCTCCAGTGAGGCTCTACCTCCTAAGGGTTCCACACTTTTCAAAGAATGACTACCACTTGGAGTTCAATTGTTCAAACACATTAACTCATGGAAAAGCATTTCACACTTAAGCTGCCCCAGACCTGGTAATAGTTATCTGGCCTAAGTTGTCAATAGTGCCATGGTGGAGAAAATTTCACTTAGCGAAGGTCAGAGTTGCCTAATTTTCTTGAAGTGAATAGGAGACACATCAATAATCCTTAAGAATTCTTCTAGTGGGATTTATCTGTATAAATGGATGCAATAGAATTTACATTTTAGTCTATGTGTAACTCTGTGACTGCATTCATATGCTTTATGTCCTTCCAAAATGAGTAAAAAAACAAACAAACAAAAAAAAAAACCAAAAAAACCCCAAATGTGCATTACATAACAAAGGACTTTTATCAGCTACAAACAGTATAATGGACAAACTTAAAAATTTTATTTAGCAGGGTGGTAGTTATTAATACATATCTTAGACATCGCTCTTAAGCACAGTGACTAACAGAAAGAGACACTCAGGAGAGAAGCCTCCTAGCCCAAGAGTATGGGTATAAACTTCTCAGATAGAGAAATGCAAAGTGTCCTTATAGTACCATATATACCGGCTTTCTTGGGCTTCTGAAGATACATCTGGAAGGGTGACTTAGGGACCTAAGAAGATCCTAGGGTGTTTTCTGCACACTGGCTAGTAATCCTAGACCAAGGTCAGTAGTCTTCAGAGTATTATAGGCTGTTATAGTTTGTAAGCATCCTGGCTGTCTCAACTACAGAACCAAGCTGGGGCTGTTAGGTGAGTACCCCTGATGCCATGTCTTGTCATCCTGACACATGTAGGGAAAAAAAAGAGTTTCTAACTCAGGAGTTTCCAAGTGTAAGGCTGATAACAGTAACTTCCTAGGATTTTTTTGGCCATCCCTATCAACGATGTATTCTACAAAGATATGTTTTGAAAAGGGTGTTGGACTTTTTAAAATTAAGGCCTAATTTCCATATTGGAAAGCCCAACTAATAACGCCTTTCTCGAACTGAAGGTGCTTCAGTATGCATCTGTGTGATATGAGTCCGTCTAAGTCTCCAAGGACAGTCATCACTGGACCAGAGGGCCTGGTGATTTTTAGATTATAAGACATCATCCAATGCAATGCTTTACCTTTTGCAGTAGGCTAATTCCCTATATTTCACAACTCTGACGAGGACAGTTCTTTCCAGTGCCCTGCCTTCCTACAGCAGGGACAAATTTCAGCCTATATAGAATTAGAATTTGCTTCTAGGTAGGTGGAAGGCAAACTAATTGGACCTTCAAAACAACTGAAGATATTCTGTGAGAATACTTTGTATTCTGTGAATGTTGTAATGGTTGTTGGAGAACTTACATAAAGTAGGAAATACAGTCCTGCTAGGACCTGGAAATTATGTTGGTTGCTTTCCCCCAGATACTGAGATCAAATTGGCTCCTGGAAAAATACCATAGACACCTGAATTGATGTCCAGAAGAGAGAATTTTCAACACTGAAAGCCACTGTATTGGAACAAACCTTGAAGAAAATTTGAAAAATTGCAGTGTCTCTTGGGAGAAATAATTTAAATTAAAAAGCCAGCCAACATAACATACTGGTTTGGATTGCTCTTAAAACCATATAAGCTATTTTACACTTCAGTAAATTTCAAGGATATTATAATCTAGTTATGGATAAAATCAAAACTAAAACAAAGGAATTGAGAGATGAATCATCAGTTCAGAGTACATACTCATGCACAGGACAGGAGCTCAAACACCAGCACACATGTAAGGGAGTTCATAATCACTTGCAACTACAACTCCAGGGATATTCAATGCTTCTGCTTTCTGTAAAGATCTGTGAATATACCCTGATATACAAATTAAATACCAAAAAAAATTTAAAGATCCCAACAAGAAGATTGACTACTCTATAACCTAATCGTGCTGTTCATGTTCCTGGAATAAACTCACCTCAGCCTCAACCCTCCTTGTTTGTCGTTCAATCCTGTTTTCATCCTAGCAGGACATCTTGCTGTGAGAGTTTCAATTGCAAATGGGAGATGAGCTCTGAAGGATGCTCCTTATGCAAGCCTGACAGAAAGGGCATCCTGTGCTATGATTTAGTTCTCTCACATAAAAGACACAGATTGAGTAGACCAAGAAGAGCAAGGAGATTTTTACCATCCAAGGAAGGCTAGGGCATTGTCAAGGTAAGATGTGATTACAGTGGGATGTTTGTAGACTGTGAGTGAAATTGGGCCAAAAGAATTATTTTTAAATTTAAATTTTAAAGAATTTTACATATAAGTTTTCTATTACAACGTATTTAATCCCCCTCTACTTCCAAGTCTTTTCTTTTTTCCTACTCATTCTCAAATAAATGACATCCTTTATAATTATTTTTTATACACATACATGTAAAACTATAAAATACACACACACACACATATTCCACCGAGTCCATGTAATATAGTTCTATGTGCATCCGTTTAGGTCTGACAATTTGGGACTAGTTCATCCCTGGGGAAGGCTGACTCTCCTTCTCTTGGCAGCCATTGATTGCCTGTAGCTCTTCATATGGAAATGGGCCTTGTGAAATTTTCCCATTTTGATTTGCTATGCCAACTGGCAATAATTTTAGTGAGAATCTGACTGGAAAAGAAGGTAAGTTACTTCAGGAAAACTAAATTCCATTATAAACCTGAAGAATGCCACTGTGAAATTTAATTGATTCTTCCTTCTGACCCCAGTGGTGGTCTTAAATTGTCAGGCACTATTATTGTTCATCACAGGAAACAGCAGAGAAGTCAGATGTAAGTTGTGGCTTGGTTTCACCAGAGAGGCATGACATTTGCTCTGTCATCTTAATTCAAGAAGGTTGCGTTGACACCCGGTCTGTCTTTTCTCTGGTGAGGTGAGTGGCTTTCTGCAGACTTATTTAGGCAATAAGCTAAATTTATTTTCTAAATTTGGGGACATGTCTTATTCTTCCCCAAGATGTTATGAGCATTTCCAAGTAGCCTCATTGTTCAATGACCAGATGAAAGCAGCAGTTTGCCAGAGTTTGAATTTCCCTTCACAGCAGCCAGCGGCAGACATGCGCTACAGCCTTTTGTGACTGCAAAGACATTTTTAAAATAGAATGAGAATGTTTTCAAGGCAGCTTTAGAGGAAAAAAAATCAGAGCTAAAAGTGACCTAAACATCTTGTGAATAATTCTTTCTTTTTATGTTCAGTGATTGGCATTTGGCCGTGGTGACATTCTCAGGAAATAATGATCCAGCTAAAGAATTAAAAGCAAAGCTGTGCTACCTCTGTGAATTCCTGACTATTCCTTAAAAGATTTTCCCCATAAGCTGAGAGACAAGATGCAAGAGATAGATTTTTAGGCTTTTCTCCCCGCCTGCTGGTAAGTAGGGGGTGTTTGTGGGAGCTGATATCCAGAAGCATTTGATTCATTTTTTACTTGAATCCTTATCAAAAGCTCAACTAATAGCCTACTAAATCTGAACTTGCTCCATTACATTTCATGGACCGTTGCTAAACACTTAAAGAGCTTCAATTATTATTATTATTATTATTGTAGAAAAACCTGAATAATCTAAGTATTGACTCACTTAGATTTGAATTTTGGTTATCAGAAATTGCAAGACATCTAGGTACTTTCATTCTTGCTTGTGAGTGGCTGCTGAATCATCATGGGGTGGCTTTTTAAAGCTATCCTATAAAAAAATTCTGCACTGTTATACGAGGTACCGCTAAAAGCTATGCTATCCCGTAATTGTGAGTATAGCAGTTGAAATCTGTTTCAATGTAGGCCTCATGAAGCAAAGAGAACATCAAGACCTGTATTTCCTTTGATCCTCTGACCTTGAACAATCCCTTGCTTCAAAACCTGAGAAATTTGGAGCTAGAAGCCCATACAGTTTGCAGGACTGGCTAGATGCAGAAACCTGTCATGGTATGTCAGTCAGACTATCTCAGAGGTGACATTTCTACAAAATAACTGACTGACAGCTGAAACTCATGTATGTGTCAGCCTGGCTATTCTTGCTGCTACTTGTTATCTGGATTGCAGCAGCCATTCAGCAGGCTAATCTATCCTCAGGACCTAATGACTTGTGTAGGATACAGAGAGAATGTACTGTGGTTCTAAATTGGAGTGGACTCCTAAACTTTCAGATTTGGCCTTCAAAGATAATTAATGACCACTCTAGGATGCCTAAACTCTCTACCTAGCCATTATAGCCTCTTTTGCTATTTCCCACCTCTTCTAAAGCATTCCAGTGATCTCCGGTAGAATGCACAGTGTTCAAGAATATCCCTCGTTATAAAACCTTTTCCCAAAGAACTTATGCATTTATCTTAGATGCAAATATATTATTAGCTCACAAGAGTTATTATGACACTTAAAGCCTTGGGTTCTGGTCTGCTCTGAAGAGGAAGACGGGGTACAGAGAGCTTTGATAAACAAGCCTTTCCCTTCTCAGATCTGCCTTCTTCTCAAGGCTGCACAGACATTATTTCTCTGAAGATGGAGCCAGAGATATTTCAAAAAGACAGCAGAGTTTATGAGAAAAGCCAGGGAGATAAACTCCTATCTTTTCTGGGTAGAACCGATAAGCCATGTTTGCCTGCTTGCCATTCTGGAATAGGACATCTGCAGCTCATTAGCTATCCACAGCTATCATTCACATCAATTAATTGAAAGAATTAAAGTACATCTTAAGGATAAAAATACATCAACTTTGTCCCTCAGTTTCTTGTATACCAGCACCATATTGTGCTGCATTCAAACACAAAGGCACATTACTCTGTTTAAAATCTTTTGTCTTGATGGTATCACCATTCTTTTATTTCCCAGTATTTTATTGAGACTGAAAAATGCTAGTTCTCCTTGCCATCCCCATTCTTTCTTCTATCTCCTTCTTCTCTCTGCTGTTGCCTGTATTTCTTCCTAGTTTGCTTCCTCCAATTCCTTCTGTCCTGATGTCAATCATATAATTGTTTTGGGCCATCATCAAGTATAGTGGAGAACAACATCTACACGTTGCATTATAAATTGAAATATTAAAAATAGACACCTCCCGTGAATGACTTGTTTCACCAAAGAAAAGAAAGTGCTACCCTAAATATTTGTAGCAGTCTTATATAGCTTAGATTTTGTTCTGAATTGGGCCAAGTTCTGATACTTTTTGTAGTATACTTCTGTGATTTCACTATTAACTGTTATTCACTATTAACCACACAACATTAGAATTGTGTGGTTTCTTCATGGGCAGAAATCAACAGAACATTATCTAAAAGAGAGCTTAACTGTTTTCAGCCACTTTAGAGATTATATTGGGAATTCAACTAGTGTCAAAAGAACTGGCTAATCTTTAAACAGGAACACACAAGGGAATAATATTTTGGCCAATCTGCTGATCTTATTTTGGATGTGCGTTCATATAGTATATATATACATGTTTATGTACACATGCATGCATCATATATCATATGTGCTATATGGCATTTAGAGTCTATGTATAGATTTCATTTCTGTAAATCAGAAAGCAAATCAAAGCTTTCAGACAATGACCTTCCAAACACAAATGTTATTCTCTGTTTGGTTGTCTGCACACTGAGTAAGCCATGGAGCTGTGAGTAAACTTAGGAGCACAGCAGGTCTTTACTGCCTAGAGCCTCACTACAGAGGTTCTTCAAACAGCAAAGGCTTTGAAACTCACTGGGAGGTTGCTTACATTTTCTAAGTGCTTTGGGGAAGGCAACTTCTATGATTTATCTCCATGTCCTAACAGAAGACAGCAATAACTCCCTCTGAATGTACTAGTTGTAACTACTTACTACCGCTTTCTCAAATTACACCAATTAATTAAGTCACTACAGCATTCTAATCTCTTGGCCTTGGTGGATTACTACTTGGAGTCTTAGGGACACAGAATCACACTATTTGTTTGTCAAAATACATTTTCTTAAGATGGGACCCTAAGGATAATTCCCAGGTCATTTGTCCACAAAACACCTTATTGTCTAGTGTCTTACAGGAAATGTAAAAGACTAATATTAAGCATGGTCAGTCTCTTATTTGTTACAACAGCAACTGTGGGCTAGACACTTGGAAAGACCTTCCTTGGAGATATAAGGAAATCTACTTTGGCAAGTGATACTGAAGTTACACCAAAGTCTGGGAAGATATATACCTGGTTGTTAGCATCCTAGATAATCACTGAAATCAGGAAAATTTCCAAAACCTCATGAATGTAAAATCATGTATTAGAATAGATCCCTCATAACCATGAAGTGCTATTATGAACAATTATATGCCAATACATTTGAAATGAATTAATACTTAGGGACATAAAGCCTACTGAGAACAAGTTAACCAGAAACAGAAAACATGAGACTGATAACAAACAAGGATACTAAAGTTCTAACTAGGAGCCTTCTAACAAGTGAGAGCCTGGGACCAGATTGCCCCCTGCTAAATTCTAACAAATGCTCACAGAAATTTAATAAATTCTTAAAAATAATAGAAATATTATGAGACTAGCACCAGTGGCCATGATCTCTTGTATATAGACATGTAAGAAGACTTCAGTAAAACACAAACTGAATCCAGTAGAACATTAAGAAGAGTGTATACCATGGATAGTTGGTTTATCCGAGGGATTTATTTGTTGATTTTTATATATGAAAATACAAACAAATCATATGATCATATTGACAGATGGAGAAAAAGAATTTAATAAATATCAATTTATAGATGTTGAATATAGATATATTTTTCAATGGAATAAAGGTCATTTGTGCAAAGCTAATAGGGAAGAACTAAATCTTTCTAAGATCTTGCACAAGGTAAGGATGGTCGTCACTCTCTCTAATTCTATATAATGCAATATTGAAAGTGCCAATAAGAGCAACCGATAAATAAAATCAAGAATTCATTCAAACTGGAAATGAAATGGAAGGCAATACCTGTTTATAGATTGTAGGACCCTATGTTGAGAAAATCTAAACCATCTGTTTAAGATTATAGTACAAAATTATCACAGTCTTAACAGCATGGTCCTGGCCCAAAGACAGACAAGAGCAATAGAAGAGAATAGTAAGCCAGAAATAAACTGAGCAGACCTGAGCAATCAATTTTGACAAGAACAACAAATGTTCTTGAGTAAACAGACAAGTGAAGGTGGTGATAAAGAAGGTGCAAGGGAGGTGCTAGCTAACAAATCTGGTGGATCCTTCCCACCTGTGGTTTCATTTCCCAAGATTAATCATAATTTTGAAATATTACATGAAAATTTATAGTAATAATATTATGTAATATCCTGAGTAATGTGAGGAAATGTTTTACCATCCCATTTAATGGTGCAGGATGCCACTTGTTCCTCTGCTATAGTATATATATATATATATACTATATATATATATATACTGGGAATATATATATATAGTTCCTCAGTTTATATGCTATATATACAGTATTAGCCTATTGGTCTACTATTGATCTTCTCAGTTACCTAACTGAATGCCGTGGTATTGCAATGCTTTGTGTGTAGACAACCCTAATTTTAATTAATTCCATTCTCTTAAACCAATAAGAGCAATAGCAATACTGGTAAATCTGATATGCCAAAGGGAATCCACAGGATCTAGGGTTGGAACTACTTCTGACTCTTTGAAATTGTAAAGAAAGAAAAAAATAATTATTTACTAATTTTTGAAAATTGAGTTTGTTCTTTGAATATTTTCTACATGATACTATGCATTCTGATTATTCTTATTTTTCTTTTTTTATACACATACACAATACTTTCTCGGTACTCTTACTTTCTGCCCCCTTATTGCCATCCTATTTCTATCAACTTCCTCCTCCTCTCTACAAGTCACTTTTCCAGATTGACAGATTTTTGTTTGGTTCTGGATTCACTGATTTTAACCAAGGTCGTTCTGTGTAGTCTTTGTTTGGAGCTATTTAGTGGAGCTTTCTCACCTGGTAGGTGAGAACTAAAAATCCATGACTTTCCCCCAAATCCATCCATAAGCAAAAGTTTACCAGGGAGGAATAGGTTCCTCTGAACACTCCCCCACCCATGTCTTGCTACTAGTTTTGATATTGTACTCCATAATATAAAAGGCAGGGATAGTTACATGGCTTGGTATTGTCATCCTTGTGGCCTTGGGGTACATTCTTCACAGGCAAGAAAAATAACTGCAATTATATTGACTTTTGTGTATAGATGACACTCTGCTTTCTCTCAAGAAATTGGAGTGAGCTGAACATGAGTTTGGGGAAGTGAGATTTGCCATGTTGGATCAGTGTAGATACATATTTGTGGAGAGTCCTTTGTTTGCTAGGTCAGGTTCACTTTGGAAATGGGTGAGGTTGACACAGATCTTGTCTTGTGGCCTAGCATGGCCTAGAACTCACAACATAGCTAAGCTTGACCTTGAAGTCATGGAGATCCTTCTGCTTCAATTTCCAAAAGCTGGGATTACAGATAAGGCTACTGTACTTGGTCCAACCAGAAGCAAATTTGACATAGATGAGATAGAGAAGTGGCTGCATTGTCTTCCTCTGTGGCCTCGTAAGGCTGCTTCCCCATCCAGGTGAGGTGATCAAAGAGCAGGCCAATCGGTTCATGTCAGAGGCAGTCCCTCTTCCCATTACTATGGAACCCACTTGGACACTGAACTGCCATGGAGAGCTGATAAACTAGGATCAGAAAGAAGGAGAGGAAGACTTCCCCTATCAGTAGACTTGGGGAGCAGCATGCGTGGAGAAGGGGGAGGGAAGGTAGGATTGGGAGGGAAGGAGGCGTTTATAGGGGGATACAAAGTGAATCAAGTGTAATTAAAAAAAAAGATGTATAGAGAAGCCATACCTGGGCTACCAATGCACATATCACATGGTATGTGCCATGTACTGCAGTTTGAGGCACCTTCCTCTGGAAATTCTCATTTCCCTAGCAGAGATGAGAATCTCACTGTACCAGCACATTCTTCTCTTTGAGGTTTGCATCACTATGTGGGATGAGGCTGTGTGCACTTGTCTGTTTAAACAACATGGTGGGGAGCATTCTTGTTCTTGGAGGCATAGGAACTCCAAAGAACCATAGAAAAACCAGATTACAGAAAATGTAATGAAGATATCTAATTATAGTTAAAATTTAAAAAGCCCAAGAGAAACGTTGGAGGAAAGGTGAGCCTGAAGAGAGGGAGTGATGTGCTTTGCACCTAATGCAGTTTGTTTTATAAGCTCAGTTTGAATGTTACCTCTGAGGCTGCTTGCTTTATATTGCCTCTCTCAACCTCCAACTTCAAGTTTTCCTATTCTCTCCGGTGCAATGCGTGGAAACTTTCATTGCTTGGCATTTGTTGGTCTGTCCAGTGTCTTCCTCTGCAGTTTTTCCTGCCCAGCTTCTCTGTTGCTCTCAGCTGGATATGCCCTGTGAAAGAGATTCTCAATTGCACAGCTCTCCTGGCTCTTTCTACCGAAATTTCTGCATATGCAGTTTTCTTTTCTTTTCTTTTCTTTTCTTTTCTTTTCCTTTCTCTTCTCTTCTCTTCTCTTCTTTTCTTTCTTTTTCTTTCTTTCTTTCTTTTTTTTTTACCTTTGGGTTTGAAGTTTTTGGTTTTCAACTTGGGTCTAAGTCAACTCTGAGCAATCTGAAACAGTGCCACCTATAGAAACAAGGAATATATTTAAATTTAAGCAGGAAGTCTCGGGTTGAAGATAAGCATAGCTATAAAGCAAATGTTTGGCACAGGGAGGAGATTTGGCAAGTTGGAGTTTATGCAGCTCTATTTGTGTTTGACAGAGTTGGATCTGATTTCTTCACTCACCAGTTCCATTGGCTCTTTTAGGGCCAACTTGGATTAGTCACTGCAATATTCTCTCTCTCTCTCTCTCTCTCTCTCTCTCTCTCTCTCTCTATATATATATATATATATATATATATATATATATATATATTAAAATTTTTTATTAATTACATTTATTCACTTTGTATCCCCCCTCTAGCTTCCTCCCTTTTCCACTCCCAATCCTTCCCTTCCCCCAACTTCTCTAAGCATGCCTTTTCCCAAGTCCACTGATAAGGGAGGTCTTCTTTTCCTTCCTTCTGATCTTAGTCTATTAGGTCTCATCAGGAGTGGCTGCTTTGTCTTCCTCTGTGGCCTGGTAAGGCTGCTCCCCCATCAGGGTGAGGTGATCAAAGAGCAGGCCAATCAGTTCATGTCAGAGACAGTCTCTGTTCCCATTACTATGGAAACCACCTGGACACTGAACTGCCATGAACTGCAATATTCTTATGTGAGGATTTCCCCAGCTCTTCCCACACACGATAAGATTAAGACAACATTCAGATTGTAAACTTCACCCCTTCCAAAAGTGTAGCTACCCTAGGCCTGCTGTAGTTTGCATCAACTAATTCCTGATTTCACACAAGAGTAGGGTCAAAACGCTTGAAGCAGGACTCACTTGGAACCCAGCTATGGCTTCTGATGGACTTTGAACTCCTGGGATGTTCTATTTTATTATGCTATCTTCTGCTATGAGCAGGAGGTAGTCACATGTTCTGCCTGTTACTAAAACAGAAGGCAAATGTCTGTCAGGCCCAGTGCCCAGTGTTCAGCAGACAAGATGCATGCAATACTCCATATGACATAAAGAGACAGGTGAGAAAGGTGTGGATGACTCAGTTCTGTTGGAGAGAATAATCCTTGAATTTGGTCTCCAGTATCTCATGCTTTTTTGAACCTAAAATGCAGGAGTTGACTGTAGCTGGTCTCCATTCAGGGAGAACAAACCACTTGGGTATGGTGGCGTTTTTTTGTTTGTTTGTTTTGTTTTGTTTTGCTTTGTTTTGTTTTCCAGTGCCATGAGTCACTTTAATTTTGGTAATATCTTTTAACTATAGACCACTCACCTATCTTGGAATGGAATACCATTTTTTTTCTCATTTATTTAATTTATTCACTTTAGATCCTTGTAGTCCCTTCTCTATTCCTCCCAGTCACATCCTCTCCCCTGCTCCCTCCTCCTTCCCCTTAGAAAAGGGAGCTCTCTTTCCTATTCATCCCAGCTCATCAAGTTGCCTCAGGACTGAACATGTCTCCTTCCCCTGTGGTCTGTCAAGGCAGTCCCGCCAGGGGGAAATGATCTAAAAGCTAGCAAATGAGTCAGAGTCAGATGCAGTCTTCACTTCCCTTATTAGAGTACCAACTTGAAGCCTAAGCTGCCCATCTGCCACATCCAGGAGCAGATAGGAGGCTGACAGATAGCAGGTAGAAGGCCTAGGTCTAATTCATGCATGGTCCTTGGTTGATGCTTCAGTCTCAGCAAACCCCACTGGGCCCTGGTTAGATGGTTCTGTCCCTTTTTCTTAAGGAAAAAGGTCCTTTTAACTTTCCTCCCACTATTCTCGACTCCCTACGCAGTGACCAATGTTTGGCTGTGAGTCTTAGCAGCTCTGTTTTTTTTTTTTTTGTCATTTATATATGTGTGTATTTATTAATTATTGCTATTTATTACAAATTATTCATTTTGTATCCTGGCTGTGGCCCTCTCCCTTGTCTCCTTCCAACCCCACCATCCCTCTCTCTTCTCCCCCTATGCACCTCCCCTAGTCCACTAATAGGGGAGGACCTCCTCCCCGTCTATCTGACCCTAGTCTATCAAGTCTCATCAAGACTGGCTTCATTTTCTTCCTCTGTGGCCTGGCAAAGTTGCATCGCCCTCTTCCCCCGGAGAGGGGGGGAAGTGATTAGAGACCCTGCCACTGAGTTCATGCCAGAGACAGCCTTTGCTCGCCTTACTAGGGAACCCATGTGGAGACTAAGTCTATGAGCTACATCTGAGAAGGGGTTATAGGTCTTCTCCACGTATGGTCCTTGGTTGGGGTATCAGTCTCTGCAGGGCCCAGTTTATTTTGGCTTTGTTGGTCTCCTTTTGGAGCTCCTGTCCCTTCCAGTCCTTTCTATCTCCCCTTCTTTCATAAAATTCCATGCACTCTCCCCAAAGTTTGGCCATGATTCTCAGCCTCTGCTTCAATACCTCCATCAGTAGAGTCTTTCAGAGGCCATCTGTGGTAGGGTCCTGTCCTGTGGGCAAATGAGACAGAAATTGGAAGCAGGAGAAGACAGGGAACAGGTCTGTTTAGAGGAGCTGCTGTGTAGAGCCTGTTAGAAGGCTCCTGTCTGCAAGCTTAGCGGAGTATCTTTCATAGTTTCAATGGTTGGCACTCTTCCATAGGGTGGGTCTTTCATTGAACCAAGAATCCATTGGGTATTCCCTCAATCTCTGTTCTATCGGCTCTATCTTTATCCCTGTACATCTTGTAGGCAGGGTAAATTTTGGGTCAAAGTTTTTGTGGTTTTGTTGGTGTTCTCCACCCTTACCAGAAGACTAGTCTAGTTAGAGGATGTCCTCTTCAGTCTCTGTGATCTCTGTACTAGTGGTTGCTACTTGAATCTCTCTCATATCCTCCCAGGAGACTACCTTGACTTAGGTCTCCAGCTTGTCACAAAGATGTCCCCATGCTGGAACACCATTCTTAAATACTGGTTTTCTTCAGTACAGAAAACTCTTTAGCTTTCATATATTTCAATATCCACCATGAGTATTCTTGACTAAGTCACCAATTTTTTTGACATTGCATTAGTCATTCACTCTCAGAATCTTCGGAAGAAAGAAAAGGAGTATTGCGAATAGAGAGCTGTGCTAAGCATTCTAGGGAAATTCACTGTGGTGATCACTTGCCAATCTAGAAAAATTGATTCTGGCACCCCTGCTTTTAGGAAAGGGATTCATTATTATCTCTTTGTTCTTGTTTCTTAGTCACACTCTTAGCTGCATAAGTGGCTCTTTCCTCAGCCACAGTTGACAATGTGGGTTTTATAAGAACTAGTTATTTCCATACAGACAGATTTTAAGCCATACACGAGCTCATGTATTTTTACTTAAATGTGCCTCATACACTTAGTGTTAGTATTTTCAGTAGTGAGAGAAGGAGGCGTGCTGTCAATAAAGATTTATTTTGTAGATTGTAAAAGCTTTGATAACATTTAGTACAAAATTGGTTCATTTTCTCTTTGTGTGTCTGTGAGCAGTTGCAGCAGCCTGGCTCTAAGGCAGGTGCTCATGGTGCATGCAATTATGTTAAGGTTTCAGCAGTGTGGGCACATTCTTGTCTTTGCAGAATTGCAAAGCAGGAGTCGAACCTTTACAGCGGTGGTTTTCACCCTTCTTAATGCTGTGACCCTTCAATACAGTTTCTCATGTTGTGGTGATCCCAAACTATAAAATTATTTTTGTTGCTATGTCATAACTATATTTTTGTTACTGCTATGAACTTTAATGTAAACATCTGATATGCAGTATGATATTCGGTGACCACCAAAGGGGATGTGACCCACAGGTTGAGAACCACTGCTTTGACTGACAGAGCTGTAGTGTAGTTCCTTCTGTTCATTGATCACTGCACTGCTGTATCATAAGATATAACCAAGTAACATTTTGATACTCCTCATCTTCACTGAGAGCATGAGCATGACAGTTTCTAAGCTAAAACTATATTTTAATTTTGAAAATCACAGACTGTATCATCTGTATAATTTAAACGAAGAGATATGAGCTTGGAGCTGACCTTGCATGTCAGAACAGTAGTGTTGTGCCATTTCACTAAACACAAACTTCTTACTTAGACCCTCTGCTTGTATTTTTTATGTAGTGGTAATAATCAGGCCAATAATTTATATTATATCAATTTTTTGATAAATTTCCATCGACCACACTTTCTTTATATGGCACAGTGAACAAATAACATTGATTTGCTTAACTACTACTTTATTTTATTTTATTTTTTGACATTTGTGGGTTTTGACTAATACATACAGTGCTTAAATGAGAATATTATCTGTGTAATTGTTCTACATAATATAATACTCTTCTGAGAGGTTGAATGAATTATTCAAAGGTATGAATAGTTTTGTTTTCTAGATTAAAACTGACAGTAAATCATACCAATTTTAATATATTTAAAATAACATCTACTTCCATCTCATTATATATAACTTGTTAAGTGCTCATTTCATTTTTCTTTATCTATATCTATGTGAGAATGCAATAAAAGAAGGAAGACAAAATTTTAAAATTCATTATCATACTGTTTACATGTGTATTCATTTGTTTTTTTAAATTTTTTTTAAACCAGGATTAAATTAGCCAGTTTTGGTTTGCGTATTAACCTATAAGAATTCTTCCCTAACATCTAACTCAAATTTCCATTTGGATATTTCAGAAGCATCTCAAACAGCTCAAACCAATTTCAGACCACTTTCCCTAAACTGTTCCACTCTGTGCCATGTTACTCAAAACCAACGTCATGTACTTATCTTAAGGACCCTGGAGTCATCAGACACTCTTTCCATAACTCCTATGAACGTGAGTCCTCAGCAAATTGAGTCAAACTCACTATGAAAACATATTCAGAAATGACACCTCTCTACAGGCTGTTCTGCTGCAACCTGCTTAATGTAACTGCCTTTATCTGTCTGGATTCTCTGCCTCTATCCTTATTCCTTAACAGAATGCCAAAAACTCATCTTCTGGTATAATCCTGCTGTGAGGTAGGCCAGGTCATGATATCCACAACTTGAGAACCTCCAATAAATTTTCATTTTATTTAGAAAACAAATGAAAGCTGGTACCAGACAGCAGTGGAGACTCCTCAAAGCTGGTGATGATACTGCAGCATTCCAGCCCTTCAGGCCCTTCAGTTAAGCTTCTGCTAGTGGCAGAGAATGCAAGCAGATAGCCTGTGCCTTGTTGGCTCACATCTAGAATGCAGGTCCAGCTGTTGCTTCATTGGAGGTCAACCACTTACCTCCTCTAGGGCTTCCTAGCTGGAAGCCAAGCTTTGGGCATCCAGGGGCAAATTCTTCAGGGAGAAGGAAAGTGATCCTTCCCCCGATTAAATGAGTCTCAGGAGGTCGTGGTGAAAAAAATTGAGTGAGAGAGCAGGTGCTTATTTTTTGAATCAGGGACATTATAAACCTTGGGCAGGAGGAGGGGTCTAGGGAGTGAATGCATTTGAGTCTGTGGAGCTAAGGATGCTAGGGACATTTCATTTATATGTAGTGGTACAGACCTATTGTAAGAAGGAGAACACAGTACTTAATTATCCTGTGGGTGTGAAAGAACTCCCGGTATTGTTAAAGGTCATTTGCTGAGAGCTAAGTTCTCATTAGCATAGGGTGGGGTATTTCCAGGAATCCCCAGGTGCTTGCTGAACAGGTTCTACCTGGAGAAAGGGAGTTGAACCTGTTTGTTTGTTTGTTTTTTCCCTAAGGACTACAGTGACATTGCTTAGATGTGGGGGGCTCCACATATCAGGAAGAGAAGAGGGAGCTTTGCGAACAAAGGGAGTCCACCATTTTGCACCAAGATCAGGAGCTATCCCATAATCTCAGACATTGACCTTAGCAGCAGGGTCCCACAACATGCCATATTCAGATGATGTAAAATATTGTGAAATATTCTTATTGATTTATAATTTATATATTTATTCATTTATTTGTGTGTGTGTGTGAAACTTTCTTACTTCACTAGGTTGTGAATTCATCCTTCATTGGAAGCTCTGGTAAATTCACTCAGCAGATATTTGACTTAAGCTTTTACTTTGTATGAGATGCAGACTTTTAGAATTTTATGTAGTTGTCTAATTATTTAGGTTATCTGTTTCATTCTTTACCACTTAGTATTTCTAAGTTATAAAGTCTAAGAATTCATTCCATCTAAGTTTTCATACTTCTTGTCAGGAAATTGTTTATAATCAACCCACAAGTACCAAGACTACCACGCAGATCAGTGGGTCATTGGAAAGAATACCTGCAAGCCTTCACTTATAGTCATGCCCACAAATATGTTCTCAGCAACAGAACATACAAAGAAACTGAGGTCCCATTTATTGATTGTTGATCTTAGAGCCTGTGCTTTTAGTGTTCTCTTCAGGAAATTGTCTCCTGTGCCAATGAATTCTAGCCTCTTCCCCACTTTTTCTTCTAACGGATTTAGTGTGTCTGGTTTTATGTTAAGGGATTTGATCTACTTGGATTTTGTTTTGTGCAGGGTGATAAATATGGATCTATTTGCATTTTTCTACACATCCAGTTAGACCAGCACCATTTGTTGAAGATGCTGTCCTTTTTCATTGTGTGGTTTTGGCTTCTTTGTAAAAAATCAAGTATCCATAGATGTGTGGGCAAAGGACACTGTTGTCAAAATAAAATGAGAGCCTACGGACTGGGAAAGGATCTTCATCAACCCTCTATCTGACAGAGGGCTAATATCCACAATATATAAAGAATTAAAGAAGTTAAAAAACAATAAATCAAGTAATCCAATTAAAAATGGGGTACAGAGCTAAACAGAGAATTCTAAGTAGAGGAATATAGAATGGCAGAGAAACACTTAAAGAAATGCTCAATGTCCTTAGTCATCAGGGAAATGCAAATCAAAATGACCCTGAGATTTCACCTTACACACATCAGAATACCTAACATCAAAAACTCAAGTGACAATACGAGCTGGAGAGGATGTAGAGAAAGGGGAACCTTCCTCCATTGCTGGTGGGAATGTAAACTTGTACAACCACTTTGGAAATCAATCTGGCGCTTTCTCACACAATTAGGAATACTGCTTCCTCAAGATCCAGCTATACCACTCTTAGACATATATCCAAAAGATGCGCAAGTACACAACAAGGACACTTGTTCAACCATGTTCATAGCAGCTTTATTCATAATAGCCAGAACCTGGAAACAACCCAGATGTCCCTCAGTTGAGGAATGGATACAGAAATTGTGGTACATTTCCACAATGGAATACTACTCAGCAAGTAAAAACAAGGAAATCATGAAATTTGCAGGGAAATCTGTTCTTCTAGAGAAGCTAAGCAAGAAGGAGGAACCTGGGTAAGATGATCAATCCTCACTTAGAAAGACAAATGGGATGGACATTGGAAGAAGGAGAAAACAAGAATCAGGACAGGAGCCTTCCACAGAGGGCCTCTGAAAGCCTCTATCCAGCAGTGCATCAAAGCAGATGCTGAGACTCATAACCAAACTTTGGGCAGAGTGCAGTGAATCTTAGGAAAGAATCTGGAAATAGTAAGACCTGGAGAGGAACTGAGCTCCACAAGGAGAGCAACAGAACCAAAAAATCTGGGCACAGGGGTCTTTTCTGAGACCGATACTCCAACCAAGGACCATTCATGGATATAATCTAGAACCCCTGCCTAGATGTAGTCCATGGCAGCTCAGTATCCAAATGGGTTTCCTAGTAATGTGGACAGGGACTGTCTCTGATATAAACTCACTGGCTGGCTCTTTGACCACCTCTCCCTGAGGGGATAGCAGCCTTTCCAGGCCACAAAGGAGGACAATTCAGACAGTTCTGATGAGGCCTGATAAGCTAGGGTCAAATGGAAGGGGAAGAGGGCCTCCCCTATCAGTAGACTTGGAAAGGGACTTGGGAGGAGATGAGGGAGGTTGTTTGGGATTGGAAGGGAATGTGAGAGGGGGCTACAGCTGGGATACAAAGTGAATAAACTGTAATTATTATAAAAATAAAAAAAGAAACTGAAACAGGAAAGCTGGGTGCAGGCTTCCAGGCATGCCTTCCCCATCAGAGTTGTAAGGTTTCTCCAGCAACAAATCACAGATATGGAGACAACTTCACCATGAGGCCTTTTGAATCTGGCAGCTTAAGGTTATTAAACAGTCTGGAGTAGTTGCCTGACTACTTATGGTGTAGACCCCAAACAGGTACAAATCATGGAGTTTTGTGATTTTTTTTTTTTAATACTTTGAGCAGTCAAATATACCCTGACGCACTGGCTTTGGCATTACTAATAGCATCTTTGTTGCTGACTTCTTTAACATCATAGTATTCAAGTTCTCAAATTTCACCGAGTTTGTGTCAGGATTCCAGGTGTCTGCAGAGATAAGCAAAAACTCGGAAAAGCAAACATGCTGCTTCCCTCTTCCCCATATCTTCAGTATTACAGCCTTCACAGTTTGTTCTAGTCATAACTCTGTTTATTTGTGCCAGACAATTCTGCTTAATCATTATTGCTAGTACTTTAACTTCAAAAATATCTGCTTTTACTGATGTCCTATAACATATTCCATAATATTAGATAACCTATACCATGCCATTAAAAAACTATGAAACTTGAATTTACATAGCACTGATTATGTATTTGACATTATCATCAAATTTACATGTCTTCCAGGTAATATTACAAAATATCCTATATTAATATATAATATTCTGCATTGTTAAAGTCTTCTTCCCATTCTGCTTTTATTTTTTCTCTTACTCTAAGATTTATATTCTGATGCTATTCATATTTGTATAAATATTACAAGTGTTTTTGAAGATAATAACTTCTGGATATACTGTCATAAATATGTGTTAGTGAAAGCTGTTAATGTTTTCTAATCTTCCATAGCTCCTTTTCTTTTTGTTAGTTTGCTTGCTTGATTTATAAAATACTGAGAAAAAAAAAGTGTGTTGAAATCTTCCCCTCTAGGTCAGTTTGTCAATTCCTTCTAGTAGTTCTGTTACTTTTGTTGTGCATTTTGATGATATATCTCTCTCCGTACAAATGTGCACAAAAGTTTCTTAAAGCACATTGTGAATCTCTTTTTTATTATATATTGACACTTATGTCTAGAAATGTACTTTGTCTTAAATTATCTGTTGTTTGGTATGACTGTTGCTGCAGGTGCATTCTTTTTGTTGTCTTTATTTGAATACTTCATCATTTTGCCTTAAAATAGCTTATATTTTGGGGGGTACTACTTTTATAATTATATTTGGCAATTTGTTACCTCCTTTTTCTGGCCTTATTTAAATATTTATTTACCTATGCATGCAAGCATATCTTTAGAACATTTGCACAATAATAAAATTTTGAAATTTTCATCATAAAGCTTTTGTATTTAATACTTCCAAAGTGTTCCATGGAATGGTCGCACCTGCTCACTTTGTGAAAGCAATGCAAATAATTTGCTTCTCTGTCCCTTCTTTTCTCATGACACCAACCCCATCCAGCTGTCTACTCTGTGTAATTATAATTCTGCTGTTGTTACATACAGATTGCTATACTTTGTGTTTTTGTGATTACAGTCTTGGCATCCTCAGGGGCCTTGCTCTTGGAGATGTCTTTCCTCCCACCTGGAGTCAAAATCCTTTGTACAGGTTGGCATGGTATTTGTCATGCACATTTTCCTCCATCCTGTTTACTGTAAAGCATTTCTACAAAAATTAATAATGCAATGTGAATGCTGTAAAAGCAAAAGCTATACTATGTTTATTGTGGGAGGATGGCATCAACATAGAGTTTTGACTTGGTCATCATGGTAAAAACTGTGCTTAAGAGTAGTTTTGATGTCTGGTGGGTTAAATCCATAGTTGTAGAATTCTTAGGTGTGGCTGGCTGGCTGATTGACTCAACTGGAGAATCTGGTTCCATTTTGCTTGACTTACAGGTTTGTTGTCCACGAATGAAATTCATTTTAACTCATTTTTCAATTAGAATAAATTTTGTTCATTATTTACAATATTTTGTCTATTTCAGATGTTAATCCCTTTCATTTGGATAATATAAGTATCTCATACTGATCTGAAAAATTTCTCTAAAGCCTGTTGAATGGGATAAATCTTTAGTTATGCTAGGTGAATGCCCTGAAGAACTGATCTATAGAGCTTTTACATGTGAGCAAATCTCATGTGTTCCATATATAAATTTATGTGTATATCAAATACTCTTCTATACAGTTTCAAAATAATAAAGAGAAAATCTGCTAAATTTTACATAATCAATTTTATTGTAGTTTTGATCATGTGGCACACTTCGGAACATTTACCTTATCTTGTCTTTCAGAAAAATGTTCTTTAACAATATTTTCTATTTTGGAATACACTTTAATGATCAAGTTTTTAATTTAGCAAGAGTTCCTTTTATAAGTAATATCAGATAAGGATTCTCTTTATTTTTCTTTGCTGAATAAATATATTTTCTCATGGCTGGGGAAATGAACTTGTTCCATAAGAATAAAGACCAGGGTTTGAGTCCCCACACACATGTAAAAAGCCTGGGGTGGTATGTGCTGAAACACCTGCTGGTGAACAAAGGCAGACTGATGGCTTCACTGGCTGGAAAGCTTGGCCTAAACTGTAAGCTCTTCACCCCATTAAAAGAACCTATCTCAAATAATACAGTGGATAGTTCTGAGGAATGACACCCAAACTTGACCTCTGCTTACACATGCTAGCCCCTACCCACATGTGTGCTTTCAAACACACATGAACTCACACCTCTGCACTCACATCCACTTCCTACCCACACATTTTTTTTCAATATTATCTTAAACCATTCCCATTTCTCTATTAAAATTTGGTGGAATATGTATCCAGTGTAAAGTTGCTATATGTATGTAAGTCTATTTATAGTATCTGCATTTGTTTCATTGGCCCATGAGATTACTCTTTTTTATTTTAATTTTTATTAATTACACTTTATTCACTTTGTATCCCTCCATAAGCCCCTCTCTCCTCCCCTCTCAATCCCACCTTCCTTCCTCCTTCTCCACACATGCCCCTCCCCAAGTCCACTGATAGGGGAGGTCTTCCTTTCCTTCCTTCTGATCCTAGTCTATTAGGGCTCATCAGGAGTGGCTGTATTGTCTCCTTCTGTGGCCTGGTAAGGCTGCTCCCCCATCAGGAGAAGGTGATCAAACAGCAGGCCAATGAGTTCATGTCAGAGGCAGTCCCTCTTCCCATTATGATGGAACCCACTTGGATACTGAAGTACCATGGGCTACATCTGTGCAGGGGTTCTAGGTTTTCTCCTTGCATGGTACTTGGTTGGAATATCAGTCTCAGGAAAGACCCCTGTGCTCAGATTTTTTGTTTCTGTTGCTCTCCTTGTGGAGCTCCTGTCCTCTCCCTAGCTTGCTATTTCCTACAATTACTCTTGAGGACCCATTATTTTACTGAGTTTGTAATGTTTTAATACCTGCTAAGGACTGTCTTTATTATGTTGGCCTTGGTTTTCTACACTAATATAATTTTATTTTTAATTTCAGCCTTTTCTCTGAATTGTTTACTGTATATAAAATTAGTTACATTTTCATATATTTCAAACAAATTTAGGCAGTTCTACATATTACTTAAGAGTTATTTTCTCCCTGATCCATTTTCAAATTTTATTTTGTGTTCTTGCTAATCACTCTCCTGAATTTCATCATAGTTTTTGTGTTCCATATTTTAAAGGACCAATTTCTTATTGGCAGCTATTTAGATTGTTTCCAATTTTTCACTATTATAAATTATGTTGCAAAGAAAAGCATTGCACATGCATCTTTTTAATCATCTGTGATTGATTCCTTAGGACAAATTGCTAGGAATAAAACCCCTTCATCAAAGTGTGTGCTATTTTTGAAGTGTTCTCCTGTGCTGCCTAATTGCCCTCCATGCAGTTTGCACTAAGTCACACTTTCATTGCAAGAATCTGAGAGTGCCTATTTCCTTTTCCTTGTAGTCTATGAAATTGAGAATCATTATTATTTCAATTGTTATAAAGCTTTTACATGTGTGAGAAAATAGCATAGGAGACCAGCAGAATTATTACTTGTAGGTATTGAACACTTTAAGACTATTTATTGGCCACTTTCAAATTTATGTGTTCAATCATTTTTTTTTATTCAGCTTTCTCCTGAAAGCTCAAATCTTTCTAATTCACATTTTTTTCTTTTTGAGATTATAATATAATTAAAATATTTTCCTTCTATTTTCTTCTTCCAGTCCTTCCCATATACCTCTCTTTGCACTTACACACACACACAGATCCACACATAGGCACACACACACAGATAAATGCACACACACAGTAAATATTTGGTTGCTTGAGACTCCACAGAGACTTAGTGATGTGGACACAGTGGTTTTATCATAATGCAGTTTCAGAATTTCTAGCCTCTCCCTTCTTGCTTCTTGCATTGAATTATGCTAGTTTGCAGACATTATCTAATGCCGCTTTGAAGACAAAATTATGTTCACTGCAAAAGTATTATTACAGAACAAAACAAGATGCTGTGTCCTTAGAGGGTGGGGACATAAGGGAAGCACCCAGTAAAACAGGGTTTGCTCCCTGAAGCTACCTGAGGAGGCAGGTAGACAAGAGCATAGGACTAGGGATCATTGGGTGTGAAAAGATAGGTGATAGTAAGGATTTCTGAGTCTGAAAAGGCCAACATGGCATCCACTGAGAAACCAGTGTTGGTGGCTCTGCCAATGAAAGTGTCATTGCAGATGAGCCTAGTGCTTCCAAGGGCATGCTCCACAGTGCGCTGGGAGCTGGGTGTACTTGCAGCTGGGCAGGGGACTCATTCCTTGCAAGAAGATGTGGTAGATGGTCCTGGATTAGGAGACCCAGATCGTTGTTACCCAAATATCATCTTCTGTCCGTTTCTTTCTGTCTTAGCTGTATGATTGGCTTCTGTGGCCTGCTGGTTCTGTTTGTGTGGTGCAGTTCTGTGTGCTCACTTTCTGAAGGCAAACTTTTTTATCCCCTTCTTGATGCTTCAGCATAATTTCTTTTATGTGTGCTCTACTTTCTTAATTCAGCTTCTGGGAATCTAATTCCATATTCCTTGTCTGTAGTGCAGCTTTAAATTTTGCCAACTGTACCTTTTAATTCCTGTTTGAGCCATCTCTCCCTCGGATCACTTCCTCTTCATGATTGTCTAATGGTTGCAAGCATATTCCACTCGGTAGGAAGTTGCAGAATCTGCTGTTTGGAATTTGTCATGTTTCCTTTTGTTTCTCTTAAGGAAAATCTATATAGAACTCTATATTGATTTTTCCAACATGTTCTTTTATTTCATTCTTAGCCATTTTAAATGAAAGTCTATGTTTTCAAAAAATGGAACCCAAAGGATTCTTCTCCAGATTGGTTTTTGATAATTGAAGGCTTAGATTTAATGTAAATGTCTTTTTTTTTTCTCAAAGAAGGGACCAGCATTACCTTTGAGGAGAAAGCAGCTTCTTAAACTTCTGCCTTGAGCAGCACCTTGAACTAGGGGCTAACCTTAAGCACATGGATCTTTGAGAGAATGCTTGACCAGAGTACCACTATAGGACATGGGATTCTAGGAATGAAATTGATCCTGCATAGATTTAATAATAAGCAAACAAGAAGGCTGTAGGTTTCTGGCGAGCTTTAAGTTCTTCAAGTATAGGTACAGAAACGGTCTCCAGACTGGTTTTCTCTAGGATGACTGCACAGATGCTCTTCTCTTATGATTTTTCTTGTAGCCAGAGGGAGACCTTTGACAAATATAGAGAACTCATGACTCATGTGATGCCATACCAGAGCAAAACTACTTCTTTAGAATGTGAAAATGAGAGTAAAGTCATCAGGATGTACAACTTGTGCTCCAATGGAATGTGAAGGGGAAACCAGGATTATACTTACTTTGAGTTTCATGTAACTGGAATTATCCATTTAAAAGTATTGAACTCTAGATATGCAATATGTATTACCCAATGATATACAGGTAGCATATGACCCTTTCTCCCCGCAAGGAATCAACATTATTTTATAATTAAGGACCATACAATCAATCACAAGTCTCTCAGAAGCTCTGTCGTTTCTTTGAGAAAGAGGACTCAGATTCACATTTCACTGTCTCAGGAGCTCACCATATTACTTAAGGCAACTCTTACATCAAATAAAATTTAAAGACTCAGGGCCCCACCTAGTAGTCTAGAGGTACTAAGTCTGTTTGTTAAAACTGTGAAAATGTCCCCTAAGTACTGCATGTGTTTTGCTATCTAATACATAAGCAACCCCTTTCCAAGTTCCCTGCAGGGCGTCCTCCAGACCCTGCAGAGTAGTCATGTCAGGTGGAATCAATTAGTGCTGATTAGCACATTTTCATTTTTTAACCCATCTTATCAGATCAGATGAGACGTTTAAAGGTCTGAGAACTGTGGTGAGCAGCCCCTTGTCACAGTTCTGGAGAGTAAATGGTCTAATTAGTGGGCCAGCTTTGGCTGCCACGGTTAGGGACATTGTTAACCTTTTCTTCATGATGATTTTTCATTTCCCTGTTATTTCACAGAAACTCACTCTCACCTGGTTACATGAATTGTTTGCCTAGTTTGTTGTGTCTGAATCTGTTTATGATTTTATCATTTGCTAGGGGAAGGGGTCAAGTGATTTTGGCCTTTTAATTTCTTCCTGTTGTGTAAAGATGATAGAAGAGGGAGTTTGCTGTTAGAAATTGGAGAGCAGGGAGACATTGGGCTCTAGGAAATGTTACTTAAAATGCCACTGCATCAGGCTCTAGATGAGCTCCCAAGTCTACTTCGAGGCAATATAAATACAGGGGATTCAGAATGCATTCTTTTCTTTTTTTTTATTTGTCATAATGATGGTTATGCATTGGTTGATATAAAAAATATACCTTATATCAAAAATTCAAAGACCAATCATACTTTTGTTAAATAAAGAGAATAGTGAAGCCTTAAGCACTTTAAATAAAAACATTCTTGTAATAATGTTTGGGTATGGTCTCCTGGATCTATCTCTCAGAGAGCATATCTTTTATCTGTTTACTTGAAAAAGTAGAGATTTCTGTAAACGGGGACAAATTCTTGGATCATTTACTCATTCTGATTATTTTTCCATCTTAGCAGCTAATAAAAACCATGACACTTTTAATACAATCACATGTATAAAAAATTATCTGGGGGAATCAAGAACACTCTGGAGATCATCCATAAACTGTACCATGACCACCTCGGTTGGAGGTGAGTGAGAACAAGCAGTGGAGAGAAGCTACCCTGCTTACTGGCTTCAGTTCACAGTGACTAAGCAGATGTATGTTAACTATGGAAGTCATTCCTTTCATTCTTCCCTTAATTGTCTATGTATCTTCCAGCACGTTTTCTACTCTACTAAAAGTCAACTTATCGGTCAGTTGGATATCCAATGGATGTTATATTAATTACTATTTATGACTCTAAGTAATTCATTCCTAATTTTTTTCCTTCCTAATAAATTTGCTGTAGAAACACAGATGTCAACTGTTTGTTAGCATTTGTTTCTAAGCCTCTGTTTATCAGCTAATATTCATGTGGTTCTTATTTGGTAAAAATTAGATTTATTTGGTTCACAGACATTTAGGAGTATCTTATTCAGGCCCATCGGTGAAACACTTGCAAGACTACTTGGGTAACTAACTGCTCTGTTGAGTTAGTTGTTGCTCCACAGGAGGGATTCATGTCTGATACTGCAAACATGGTCAAAACCCCTGGTTTTTAAGGGAGATCCTATATATATTGTTTTCTAAATAATCATGTTGTCAAACTACTTTCAAAATCTCTATACATTTGTGTTATTCTCTGTTTTGGTTGAAGAAGCTTCTTATTTCAGTGAGTAGTAATTCATGCAGAGGTTCATAATGGTTCAATGTGCTGAGAACACATAACTGTGAGAGTGTAGCCATAGATTGGTTGTGCATACCAACCAGTTCCTGTACATCCCCCCAAAGGCTATCATGGAAGAAGGGGTGGACATAAAGTAAGAGTTTTAGGATGGTGAAGAGAGGTGTGAAATGCTGTCTTCTAGATGTGACATGGTTGATGCACACATGATTTCATAGCAGGTGTGGTTACCTGCACAAGACCTGAACAGGATCAAGCCAGTTAAAAATTCTAGCATGGATGATGGAGGGGCTTACGTGGCCCCAGTCACTCTCTGAGAAACCACTGGCAGTTGATGTTTACGGGTGGGATCAGAACCAAAGTTCTTTGAAGATGTCACCACTTATAGATTGTTAATATCTTGGGAGATGGTCCCAGGCTTGTGCACATATGGGAAGCACCAATTAAATCCAGTGAGTTAAAGGTAAATAAATAAAACGTTTGAAAAAGAAGACATAAAGCTGGAGGGAGATGTGTTGGGAGGGTTCTCCTAGGGGGTTTGGAGGGTGGATGATGACCAAGATACGTATGTGAAAATTTCTTTTTTTAAAAACTTTATTTTTTATTAATTACAATTTATTCATTTCTGTATGCCAAATGTAGCCCCCTCCTTTTCCCCCTTTCTTTTCTCCTCCTTCCCCCTCTCCCAGTCTACTGATAGAGGAGGTCCTCCTCCCCTTCCATCTGACCCTAGCCTATCAGGTCTCATCAGGACTAGCTGCATTGTCTTCCTCTGTAGCTTGGTAAGGCTGCTTTCCCCTCAGGGGGAGGTGAACAATGAACTAACCTCTGAGTTCATGTTAGAGACAGCCCCTGTTCATCTTACTAGGGAACCCAAGTGGAGACTGAGCTGTCATGGGCTACATCTGTGCAGGTGTTCTGTGTCTCTATTCATGGTTCTTGGTTGGAGTATCAGTCTCACAAAAGACCCCTGTGCCTAGATTTTTTGGTTCTGTTGCTCTCCTTGTGGAGTTCCTGTACCCTTATGTGAAAATTTCTAGGAATAAATAAAATAATAAAATTTAAAAACCAGAAAAGAAATAATAGAAGACATAAAAGCATCAGGAAGATAGTATATTACAAAACAAAACAAAACAAACAAACAAAAATACCCTTCATGTGCTTCAGTTTAACTATCAATAAACAGGCTAAGCATCAATAACCCAAATATACCACCTTAAAGGCTGTTAAAGAAGTGTATCAAACACACAAATAAAAAGAGCCACCTATGTCCTTTTTCTAGAAGAAACCGACTATAAATATAATGGCTTAACTAATAAAAGCGAAAGCACAGAAATATTGGTTGCAGCCAGGATAGATAATAGATCAGGGAGACTAATTAGGATTACATACATTGCATACTGATAAGAGATTTAATTCTCCCCAAAGACATAGCGACCTACCTGATGACAGATCAACATAATACAGGAGGAAAACGTGATAGGAGGAGTTCATGGCAAAGAAAGTGAACCCACTGTTACACTTGTAGTCTAAACAACCCCCCTCTTTGCAGTTGGCAAAGGACAATCAGAAAGTGCACCATTAAACTAAGTTGGAAGCACTGACCAATCGGACCTGATTGGAACTTAACTAATAAATACATATTTTCTGAAGCTGTATGAGACATATATCATGCATGACTGTTTTCAGAGCCAGAAAACATACCTAACTAAGTTCAAAAGATGTAAAATCATACAGAATATGCTCACCGACTGTAAAGTACAAATTAGACATGATTAAAAAAAGATAAATGAACAGAATCAAAATCTCCAAATCCTGAAAGAGTACATTTCTGAATATATTTGGCTTAAAGAAGAATTTTCACAAGAAACTAAGGAATGTTTTAAAATAATGATACTTCAATCTACCCAAATCTTTGGAGCAATGAAAACAACATTGAAAGTGAATGATTTAGCAATTGCTATACTTGTTTTTGGAAAGACTTCAGGTCTAAATTCAGTAACTTAAGTCTCACCTTTGGAAGCGATGCAAAAAAAGGGGTGAGGGGAATTCAACACAAATTAAGAAGATGGAAATAAAATATGAAATCTGTAGAAAGATAAAGAAGAATTTAAGAAACAATATGTTACAGAAAACCCATAAAAGCTGAACCAGCTTCTATGAACAATAAAATTAGTGAAAACTGTTAGCATTTGAATATGAAATGTCCGACATTAGCTTGCGATTTTGATGTCTAGTCACTAGCTCATCCTATAATTTGGAGGTACCAGGAGTCTCTAGAAGGTGGGAGCTGGCTGGTGGGAAGGAGGTAACTAGCAACGAGTCTCTGAAGGTTATAACAGCCCTGGGTTCTGTCATGTTCTGTATTTCATTGTTTCCACCATGAGATATGAGCCTCTGTGGCAAGCTCTCATCATTATAGTCTCCATCGTACTTGCTTCAGTAAGATGGACTGTAACCCGAAAGCTGAACAAAAGCAAACTGTTCTTCCCCTAAGCCGTCCTGTCAGGCAATAGTCAAAATGACACAGAAACAATTAATGTAATATCTGACACCTATAAGGTTAGCATTGTCTTCTTATCCATACTAACAGAGACATTCCAGAAAAAAAAGCTATTGTAGATATATCTTACAAATATAAATGTAAACATCTTTTAAAAGTATTTATATATTGAATACAGCACTTTGTATAATGAAATGCATAATATGACCACATGGAATTTTTCCAGCCTTACAACTCTGATGCATGGCTTGAAAATCGATGATTGCAGGTCAAGGGTTTTGTGTTTGGGTTCATGTCCAGGTTACTTCCTGCCTCCAACATGTGCTGGGGATATGGTGGCACAGAATGTATGAGAGTGTCCACCCAACTTGAGACCCACAACAAAAGAGGGAGCACATGTCCTATACAGACTGGACAGCGAGGAAACAGAGACTGATAGCACGGAGACCTAAAATAGAACCAAATACAACTGGTCAAAAAAATCAATGAAATGATTCTTAGTGATATTCTGCTATACTCATAGTTCAATACCCTGTTCATTCATCATCAGAGAGGCTTTCTTTGGCAGAATATGGGAGCAGGTGCAGAGCCCCACAGCTAGACCTTATGTGAAGAGAAAATCTTAATTGGAGGTCTCTATTGTGTTCCTCAGAGTTTCTAGGTTTTCCACGGAAGAGAGGGAGTAAAGACCATAGGTGTCAGAGAGGATGGAGGATACCAGGAGAACATGGCTCATTGAATAAACTAAGCAGGGCTCATATGGGCTCACAGAGACTAAAGCGGCAAGCACTGTTCCTGTGTGGGTCTGCACCAGGTCTTCTGTGTATATGTTATGGATGTTATCTGAGTGTTTTTGTGAGTGTTTTGTCATAAAAATGGGAGAGGGTGTGTCTTTGACACATCTTTCCTGCTCTTGGGACTCTATCCCTCCCATTGGTTTGCATTGTGCAGCCTCAATATGAAGGCTTTTGCCTTGTCTTATTGTGTTGTTTTTTCATGTTTAGATGTTGTCTTCTGGATGCTTGCTCTATTATGATGGCAAATAGAGCAAATGGGAGGATAGTCTGGGGGAGAAAGAATATGGCAGAGATAGGAGAGGGTGAGAAGAAACTGTGGTTGGGATGTATTGTTTGAGAAAAGAATGTTTCCAATAAAAAGATAAAATAAAGAGCTAAACATGACAAAAAGAAAAAGAGAATCAATGATTGTCATACCTCATGCCAGTAGCCCAGGAAAGAAAAATTGTATTGCTTTTAAAAAACTTTTATTCGTATTAGTATTAATGTGTGCGTGCATGTGTGTGTGTGTGGGGGGGTCTTGTGCATGGCTTGAGTGTACAGGTCAGAAACAAATGTGTGGAGTCAGTTCTCTCTTTCTATCTTTGCACAGGTTCTGGGGTTGAACTCCAGATCATTTCGCCAGCACCTTTACCTGCTGAGCCAACTCGCCAGCCCATGAAAAACCATATTTTCAGATAGATAAATGTAAGAAAGTGTATTTCATAAAGTTCAGTGTCCATTCATAAAAAATACAAATATTAAGCTCTGAAAAAAGGTGGAATAGAGGTGATTCTTAACAAGAAGCAGCTACAGATAGCTTGAAAGAAATGTTTTACGTATGCAAAGAAACTGTCTGATTCCCCACAAGGCTGAGAATGATGCTACATGCTGTCACATCTCCCACTCAACACCATGCAGGAATCTTTTCTAATACAATCAGAGAGGAAAATTCAGAAAAAATAAAAAGATTGGGAAGTTGAAAATAAAACTGACTATTTTTAAATTACTTAACGTGAGACTTAAAAGTAAGTTAATTTTAAAAATAATGTTTGAGTACAATGAAATTGCCAGTTTCAAAATGTTAACAAACTCATGCACATTTAAAAAGTATTTTGAAAATTTCATATATACGTGTAGGACATTTTAGTATATTCATCTCATCTTCCCTCTTTTTCTCCTCCCACTTCCTCTGAAGTCCTTTATCTTCCCAACATGTCCTCCTACTTTCATGTCTGATTACACCCTTGAAGAAAAATATATACTCATTTTTATTCCATTTCTATCTTTATAGAATATTAACATTTATAGAAACTATCTTTGACTATTTTCTCAAAAATCATTAGGATGCTACTCTCTCCCTCTCTCTCTGTGTATACATTCAATTTCCTTTAAATAAAGGGAGAGTGTTGTCTAATTAGTGGAGATGAACATTCAGGAACACATCCTCTCTGTAACTCCTCACACTTGCAAAATGCTTAAAACTTTGATAGTCAAACAATTTTGGCATTAGTAAAGTGCCAGAGTTAGATTGTTAAAAGTGAACATAGCAGGAACTCATTTGAATCTGTTTAAACAGTAAAAGGAAGATTTGTGTGGATCACAGAAGCACAGCATCAGCAGAAGCACAGGAAGGGGTGTAAATGCATCTCTGGGAGGCTCAGAATTCCAGCAACACTGTCCTGTGTAACGCCTGCTTGATTCTTTGACTCTGCAGACCTCTTGATCATTTTCAGCTCATGTGTGGAACAGTGTTTCTTTCTTTCCTGGAAGTACTGTGGCAAAGATGAATTTGTTCTTCCATGAGTCTCAGATATTAGATGGAAGAGAAATGCCAAATACACACAAGAATAATGTGCAGCATACTTATTCATGAGGGAAATGCAATTAGATGCTACTTCAGAGCCACTAAAAAGACTGGAAGTACAAAAGCTGACAACAATTACATTTGGCTGACATGCACTACAATTGCGGCTTGAGCCACTGTGTAGCGCTGGTGATAACCAGCACTGCTTAAAAAAAGCTGCTGAGCTGCTTCAGTCAACAGCTTCCTACAAACTTGACTCCAAAACTAGATATTTTGAAAGAAAAGTACTTAAAAATGTCTACATGGAGA
This sequence comes from Pachyuromys duprasi, assembly GCA_028658305.1. Taxonomy (NCBI): domain Eukaryota; kingdom Metazoa; phylum Chordata; class Mammalia; order Rodentia; family Muridae; genus Pachyuromys; species Pachyuromys duprasi. Next base: position 5,813,994 of record CM053754.1, read on the forward strand.
TTTCTTCAAGAACATTTACAGATCATTTTTCTTTTGCATATTGGGTGCAAACTGAACAGTGGGTGCTCATTGAGGAGCCCTTAGAAAGCTGGATCCTCACTTCAGGGGTCATTGCTCAGCAGTACAGTGAATGACTACTAATGCATGCAGAACATTGACTCGTCTAAGAAATGTGCTGTATGAGAGAAGCTGAAGATAAAATTCTCCATCAGTTCATGTATATGCAGTTCTGAAGAAGTAAAATTAATCTTTGATTATAAAAATCAGATTGGCGCTTACAAATTCACAGGGCTAGTAGAAAAATGACTGAAGACAGTTTTCTTTCTTTCTTTTTTTTTTCTCAACAAATCCTTCATTTTTCCTACTCCCTCTTCCTCCTCTTCCAAGCTCTTCTTCAGCCAGAGGCCAGATACTGGTGGCAACTGTGGCTTGCTTTATTTATTTATTTATTTATTTATTTATTTATTTATTTATTTATTTATTTATTTATTTATTAATATTAGTTACAGTTTATTAACTTTGTATCCCACTCCCTCATTCCCTCCCAATTCCACCCTCACTCCCTTATCGCCTCCCTGCCTCTTTCCAAGTCCACTGCTAGGGGAGGACCTCCTCCCCTTTCATCAGATCTTGGTTCATCAGGTATCTTCAGGACTGGCTGCAAAGTCCTCCTCTGTGGCCTAGCAAGGCTGCTCCTCCCTTGGGGGTGGGGAGAGGTCAAAGAGCCCGCCATTGAGTTCATGTCAGAAATAGTCCCTGTTCCCCTTACTACGGTACCCACTTGGATACTGAGCTACCATGGGCTACAACTAAGCACGGGTTCTAGGTTATATCCATACATGGTATTTGGTTGGAGAAACAGTCTCTTAGAAGACCACTGTGCCCAGATATATTTTGTCCTTGTGGAGCACCTGTTCTCTCCAGGTCATACTAACTCCCCCTTATTTCATATGATTCCCTTCACCCTGCTGAAGGTTTGGTATGAGTCTCAGTATCTGCTTTGGTACACTGCTAGGTAGGGTCTTTCAGAGGCCCTCTGTGGTAGGCTCCTGCCCTATTACTAACCCTATATCCGACAGAGGGCTAATATCCAGCATATATAAAGAACTAAAGAAGTTAAAAAGCAATAAATCAAGCAATCCAATTTTAAAAATGGGGTATGAAGCTAAACAGAGAATTCTCTGTAGAGGAATATAGAATGGCAGGTAGAGATGCTCGACATTAGCCATCAGAGAGAGCAAAACAAAATGACCCTGAGATTTCACCTTACACCCCTCAGAATGGCTAAAATCAAAAACAACACATGCTGGAGAGGATGTGGAGAAAGGGGAACCCTCCTCCATTGCTGGTGGGAGTGTAAACTTGTACAACCACTTTGGAAATCAATCTGGTGCTTTCTCATGCAACTAGGAATAGCGCTTCCTCAAGATCCAGCTATATCACTCCTAGGCATATATCCAAAAGATGCTCAAGTACACAACAAGGACATTTGCTCAACCATGTTTGTAGCAGTTTTATTTGTAATAGACAGTTTTTAAAGTGATGAAAAGGGGTTATCTAGTGACTGCAGTTTAGCCGTCAGACACCATACTTGTGAAGCTCATTAAACTCATACTTATGATCTATGCATTTTACAGTGGGTAAATTGAATTTTGATAAATAAAGACAAACAATAAAATATCTTAGACCATGCTAAATTGCTAATCTTAAAAATGTATATCTAAAAATAGAACGTTTATGTATTCAAGTTTGTTAATATATTTAGCCTCCAAGATTAATACGACACTGATTCAGAGTCCTTTAAAAACAACCGGTAATAAAAAGATGGGGAGAAGCAAAAGAAATAATCAAGGAGAATAATGAAGTTACTCTAGGAAGTATGTCTTGCAACTTCTTTGAGGCAAGAGGGCAATGACCTGTAATGCTCATGGGTGTTTTACGATAGTCTCCTGTGAACCTGTACTTGATTGTCTCATGTAAAATTATCATTTTGAAAACCCATAAAACTTGTTTTTGCTTGGAATATAGCTTTTTAGTACTATATTTTAATGTAGGAGCTGGAATAAATTTATATGAGTTTTTGTAAATCCTTCCGTGATTGTAAGATTTTAGTGTATGTGTAGATAAATGCTAAAAATAAATTGCAGAGGTGTGTTGGATTGTTGATAAATAATGCACAGCAAATATTTAATTAACCAGGAATAAGTTTGATCTGGTTTTATGAACTGAAAACTTGAGAGACTTGATTCTGGGACCATAAATAAGAGAAAATTGATATGGTTCAAATGTGATTCATGGGCATTGGCCTGCTGTGGGTCAGAAATGAGTCATGTTAGAGCCCTGAGAAGACACTCTGACCACAGGTCATGAAACGAACACTATGGATGCTGCTGAGGCAAATCCCTCTCCTTCCAAGATCATCCATTTTATTGCTGAATTAACAGGAAGACGCTGGTCGAATAGCCTCATTGTCCTGTCAGCTGTGTAGCCCCACTCGGGTGCCTGCCAACTAGGAGGACGCCTTTTTCTGGCATGAAAGACATTCTTGTTCAATGATCTCCCGATCCTGGAATCATTTGTTGCTTCATGTAAATTTGGTTTACAAATCCTACTGGAATTTCCTAGTGGAAATAGAAATGAAATGCGTGCTACAAAACAATAAAATCTTAGAAGGACTGAAACTGAAAACCTATTTTCAAAGAAACTTATCAACAATAACACTAGCAATAACAATAGCTTGCAATTATGTAGCAATTACATGGAGCCAGGAAACAGGCTAAGCATTTTAGATATGTGAAGTGGCTTCATCAGAATATCTGCTGAGAATGGGACGAATATTTCCCTCAGTTTATGGAGTACGAAGCTGAGCCACAGAGTTTAAAGGACACATCCAACATACTACAGTTGGTAAGGCCATGCTGGCCTCAGGTATGCCCAACCTTTTGACATAGAAACACATAGTTGTTCTCTATAAAGTTCATGCTTAAGAACTGAGGGGAGCAGGGGCTGTCTCTGACATGAACTAAGTTGCTGGCTCATTGATCACCTCCCCCTGAGGGGGGAGCAGACTGACCAGTCCACAGAGGAAGACTATGAAAGACAGTCTTGATGAGACCTGATAGGCTAGGATCAGATGAAAGGGGAGGAGGTCCTCCACTCAGTGGACTGGGGAAGGGCCATGGGAGGAGATGAGGAAGGAAGGGTGGGATTGGGAGGGGACGAGGGAGGGGGCTACAGGTGGGATACAAAGTAAATAAATTGTAATAAATAAAAAAATATATTTAAACAACAACAACCAAAAAGAACTGGGCCACCTGTGGCCTTGCCAGGCCATGGAGGAAGATGATCCAGGCAGTCCTGATGAGACTTAATAAGCTACGGGCAGATGGAATTAGTGGAGAACTCCCCCTTTCAGTAGACTGGGGGAAAAGGATAGGGGGAAAGAAGGAGGGAAGGTGGGACCGGGGGAGTTGAGGGAGCGGGCTTCAATTGGAATATGTAATAAAAAATTTTGAAAAAATTAAAAACTAGAGAGAGAGAGAGAAAGAGAAAAATGGGCAGCCAAGTTACAAAAATGCCAAAGAATTCCAAATATACAATTGTATGTAGGACCACATTCATAGCTATACTAGGCCATACTAGGCACCCTGCATGATTATTTCACAACAGTTTCAGCCTACCACTTTACACTGTCATCTGGAATTGGCTTATTTTCACACATTAACACACCAACTGAATTATGTATGATCATACACTTTGACACAGATGGATTTCTGCATACACTGCACATATATACACGCAGACACTTACAGGAAATTTCACAGTGCAGAGTTGCTAAAGAGTATGAGTACCCACCGTGTGTCTTGTCTAAGATGTCATCTTTTGGGGGAATTAGTGGATAGAAAGCTTCTAGTGCTCCATTTAAATTTTCTGCATCTCAGTGCTTCCCATATGGAACTGAATGATTTCTCTTCTTGGAATTATTAAGGTGTACTAGCTGGAGGTAAATAGCCCTTCAATAAACTGATACTTTTAATATTTTGCTATTAGCATTTTACTAACGGTGACTATTTTCACATCACCTTGTTGATTTTTCTGCTTTACTGCACAAATAACCCTGCATATTCCTTTCCCATTGGAATTGTAGTCTCCCAGACATGCCTGTAGTGATGTCTCAGCTCTTGTTGTTTTATGCCCCTCCCCTCTTCCCTTCTGTTGTTACCTGTCTGTGATTCACTTAAAAAGTGTGATATCAACAGTGAAATCTACAATTTCTGGGCCCTTATGGAGTTAGAAGAATTTTTTAAAGTAGTTTTAATTTTGGTAATATTTTTGGAAAGAGAAGAAAAGGAAAATCAGATAAAAGATGTCTTTGCTTCTTAACAATGTATTAGGATTCTGAAGGTAAAGAATGACTTGACATTCAACTGTTTGTCATTGGTGGCTTTGTTTTTTGTCAACTTGATACAAGTTAGAGTTATTTGGGAAGAGGAACCTCAATTGGGAGAATGACCCCATCAGATTGTCTTGTAGAAAAATCGGTAGGATATTTTCTTGATTAATGATTGACATGAGAGGACACAGTCCACTAGGGGCAGTCGTGGTCACGGGGGCAAGTAAGTAATCCTGGGTTGAATAATAAATTGGGTGGAACAAGCCATCTGGAGCAAGACAGCAAGCGGCATTCCTCCACGGTCTCTGCTTCAGTTCCTGCCCTGGCTTCTTTTTATGCTGGAGTGAGATGTGGATGTGTAAGTAAAATAAACCCTTTCCTCTCAAGTTACTTTTTGCTATGGTGTTATATCATGACAACGAGAAACCTTAACTAAGACACTGTTTTTATGCATTGTGTTAAATCAATTTGGTCAAATAGAGCTGTGATCTGGAATGGTATTTGGCCTGCAGGATCTCTGAACCAGCAGTTGCTTTTAAGTGCTTAAGAACCATGTTTCTGTCTCTAAGCCACAATCTTTAAGTGTTTCTGAAGTACAAATATTGTTCAGTTGAATATAAGGCACAATTTCTTAATAGCCTTTTATAACTGGCTTCTTATTGAGCTCTTTTTCCCTTCAACGTCTAGAGACTTTGTGTCTTTTCTTCATTCTATTAAAGTCATTCTTATGTCAGATTCAGCTATCTATCCATCCACCTCCTACCTAGTTGTCATCTATCATCCATCTATCAGCTACTCTATCCAGATGTCCATAAACTGGCATCTTCTGTCAATCAAATCTCTGTGTTTTCCACTACTTTGTGGTTTTCTGATGGGAGTTAAGGATTTTGCTTTGTGCTCCTCTTCTTCCTCTCCTGCTCCCTTCTTTCTTATCTTCTTTCCTTCCTCTTCCTCCTTTTTGTGGCCATCATAATATGCTTCTACCTCTTCTTTGCCATTTTACAGGCAACAGAACCTTTTTTTTTATGAAGAGTGGATCTTAACATGCTTTTTTTTCTTTGGCTGCTTTAAACTGAATTCAACAGACTCTGAGTCTTTCACTGAGAATGCTTGTGCTTGCCTATTCCAGCTCTTGACTCTTCTCTTGTGCAGCACTTTTAGCAATATAGATCAAAGGGAGTGTCCAAAGGCATAGTGTGAAAATGATTAACTGGGGAAACACCAGTGTGACATTGAGAGAAAGGACGGTATACAAAAAGGCATCCAGGGATGGAATTATGGATTAGAGTGATGGAATAAATATCCAGTATCTTAGTCACGCTCTGTGCATGGCCAAGTGTTTATAAAATGTCTGAGACAGGGGAAGTTCCTGGGAATCTATGGAGGCTGACCCTAGCTGAGACTCCAAGAAGCAGCGGTTAAAGAGCCTGAAGTTGCCATCTCCTATAGCCAGGTGGGAGGGAGGGGCACACCAACCCATCCACAAAATTTATCTTGCCTACAAGAAGTGTATAGCTAAAAATGGAGCAGAGATTGAGGGAATGGCAAACCGATGACTAGTCCAACTTGAGAACTACCCCATGTGAGAGAGCCAACCTCTGTCACTCTTTATTTTTTTTGTCAGTGATTTATTTATTTTATTTTTTTTACTAATACATATTTTAATTTATTTTTATTGATTACACTTTATTCATTTTGTATCCCCCCATAAGCCCCTCTCTCCTTGCCTCCCAATCCCACCTTCCCTCCTCCTTCTCCACACATGCCCCTCCCCAAGTCCACTGATAGGGGAGGTCTTCCTTTCCTTCCTTCTGATCCTAGTCTATTAGGTCTCATCAGGAGTGGCTGTATTGTCTTCCTCTGTGGCCTGGTAAGGCTGCTCCCCCCTCAGGGGGAGGTGATCAAAGAGCAGGCCAATCAGTTCATGTCAGAGGCAGTCCCTCTTCCCATTATTATGGAACCCACTTGGATACTGAAGTGCCATGGGCTACATATGTTCTAGGTTTTCTCCTTGCATGGTACTTGGTTGGAATATCAGTCTCAGGAAAGACCCCTGTGCTCAGATTTTTTGTTTCTGTTGCTCTCCTTGTGGAGCTCCTGTCTCTCCCTGTGTTACTATTTCCCATACCTTTCATGAGATTCCATGCACTCTGCCCAACAGTTAGCCATAAGTCTCAGCATCTGCTTTGATATTCTGCAGGGCAGAATCTTTCAGACGCCCTCTGTGGCAGGCTCCTAACTTGTTTCCTGTTTTCTTCTTCTTCGGATGTCCTTCTGCTTCGCCTTTCTCGTTGGGGATTGAGCATTTTAGCCAGAGTCCTCCCTCTTGATTAGTTTCTTTGGGTGTACAGATTTTAGTAGCTTTACCCTATATTATATGTCTATATGAGTGAGTATATACCTTGTGTGTCTTTCTGATTCTGGGATAGCTCACTCAGGATGATCCTTTCCAGTTCCCACCATTTACCTGCAAATTTCATGATATCTTTTTTTTTTTATTATTGCTGAGGAATATTCCATTGTGTAGATGTACCACAATTTCTGTATCCATTCTTCAGTTGAGGGGCATCTGGGTTGTTTCCAGGTTTCGGCTATTACAAATAAAGCTGCTACAAACATGGTTGAGCAAACATCCTTGTATACTTGAGCATATTTTAGATATATGCCTAGGAGTGGTATAGCTGGATGTTGATGAAGTGCTATTCCTAGTTGTCTGAGAAAGCACCAGATTGACTTCCAGAGTGGTTGTACAAGTTTACATTCCCACAAACAATGGAGGAGGGTTCCCCTTTCTCCACCACCTCTCCAGCATGTGTTGTTACTTGAGTTTTTGATCTTAGCTATTCTGATGGGTGTGAGGTGAAATCTCAGAGTCATTTTGATTTGCATTTCCTTGATGGTAATGACGTTCAGCATTTCTTTAAGTGTTTCTCTGTCATTTGATATTCCTTTATCGAGAGTTCTCTGTTTAGCTCTGTTCCCCATTTCTTGATTTGTTGTTTTTCAACTTCTGTAGTTCTTTATATATAGTGGATATTAGCCCTGTCAGATAAAGGATTGGTGAAGATTCTTTCCCAATCTGTAGGCAGTCGTTTTGTTTTGATGATAGTGCCTTTCGCTTTACAGAAACTTTTCAGTTTCATGAGGTCACATTTATTGATTGTTGCTCTTAGAGCCTGTGCTGTTGGTGTTCTGTTCAGGAAGTTGTCTCCTATACCAATGAGTTCAAGGCTCTTCCCCACTTTTTCTTCTAACAGATTCAATGTGTCTGGTTTTATGTTGAGGCCTTTGATCCACTTGGACTTTAGTTTTGTGCAGGGTGATAAATATGGATCTATTTGCATTTTTCTACATGTAGACATCCAGTTAGACAAGCACCATTTATTGAAGATGCTATCTTTTTTCCATTGTATGGTTTTGGTATCTTTGTCAAAAATCAGGTGTGCATATGTGTGTGGGTTTATTTCAGGGTCTTCTATTCAATTATATTGATATACCATTCTGTTTCTATGCCAGTACCATGCAGTTTTTATTACTGTTGCTCTGTAGTAAAGCTTGAGATCAGGGATGGAGATACCTCCAGATGATCTTTTATTGTAGAGGATTGTTTTAGCAATTCTGGGTTTCTTGTTATTCCATAAGAAGTTGAGAATTTTTTCTTTCAAGTTCTGTATAGAATTGTGTTGGTATTTTAATGGGAACTACATTGAATCTGCAGATTGCTTTTGGTAAGATGGCCATGAGCATGGGAGGTCTTTCCATCTTCTGATATCTTCTTCTAATTCTTTCTTCAGAGACTTGAAATTTTTTTCATTCAAGTCTTTGACTTCCTTGGTTAGGGTCACACCAAGCTACTTTATATCTTTTGTGAAGGGTGTTGTTTCCCTAATTTTTTTCTCAGCCCTTATGTCTTTTATATACAGGAGTGCTATGATTGTCTGCTATGTTTGCAGGCAAGAACCTGGCATAACTATCTTATGACAGGCTTCATGCAGCAGCTGATGGAAACTGATCCAGAGACTCACAGACAAATAGTCAAAACTTGGGTAGTTTTGTGGAAAAATGGGAGGTAGTATAGAGGGAGCAGGAGGTGTCAACGACACCACAAGAAGACCTCCAGAGTAAACTATCCTGAGCCTATGTGGCTCGGAGACTGAACCACCAACCAAAAAGCATGCAAAGGCTATACGTAGACCCACTACAGATATGTAGCAGATGTGTAGCTTGGTCAACATGTGAGTTTTTCTAACAATGGGAGAAGTGGCTGCCTCTAACTCTGTTGCCTGCCTTTGTATCCCTGTCTCCTAGCTGGGCTGCCTTGTCAGGCCTTAGTGGAAGGGGAACCTTGTCATGTTGTGACTTGCAATGCCAGAGTGGGTTGGTACTCTTTGGGACCCACCTCTTATCTGAGGAGAGGTGGGATTAGAGAGGCAATATGAGGTTCTGACTGGGTGGAAAGAAGGAGGGCTGGGATTAGGCTGTAAAGAGATTAAATAAATAATGTAAATAAAGAAAGAAAGGAAAGTAGGAAGAAAGAAAGAAAGAAGAAAGAAAAAAACAAGGGAAGCTAAAGAAAAATATAGTACTCTTCTTGCAGTGACTTTATGGTGAGAGTGATATGGTTGGTGCCTTTTATAATGATACAATGTCTCCAAGATGAAGCTTCTAAATTTAAAATAAAGAAAAAGGTACTTTTGACTGTGACAAAGAACCGGGATCTTCTGTGTGTGTGTGTGTAACTCAAATAATAGACCTTTGTCAAAGGCCTAGAAAGTTTTCATTCTTTATCTTACTTTTTCATATTCACTTGGGGATTATAATGGTAATACAAATCTTAGATAGGTCTCAAGCTTAGGCATGCTGAAGTATGTATTGTAACCAATTGTTTTATTTACATTTTCGCCATAGTACGTATCATCACCAACAACTTTCCTGGAGATGAACTTTTAGTTACTTGAGTGAATTTTGCTATTTGGGCTTTCCTTGGCTTTACCTCATCCTTTTACTAGTGGGTAGGGTTAAGTTCTGGGTATATGTGATTAAAAATTTGAAAACATCATCATCTTGGAATATTATCAACTCCTTGCTTAACTGATGCCCTATTGGTCACTCTGGCTCCTCATCAATTCCTGGGAGAGATGAATTGTGACTTATGACTGGACCTATATTTAAAAACCTTGAGTCAGTCTTTGCTTGTTTTATTTTGTGCTTTATCATCCCTTTTGTGAAAGCACTGCCCTGAAGCCAGCCCTGGCTTATGACCTTGTTGCTGAGTCAGCATGGCTGCAGGGTATCAGGAGAGCCTGCAGAACCATGTGTCATTATTTCATAGTGATACCTTTTCACCCATGTGTTTCATTGCAAGAATTGTGCTTGCCAAAACTGACCAGGTAGTCAGAACTATGGAGGGAAGTTGGAAGGAAGATTTGAGAGTTAATAGATGTTTAAATTTGCACTTTGGAATAGGTATGGTTTGAAAAAAAGATCTGCCTTGACCAAAAAGCCAAAATTAATTGAACACCAGGTTGTAACAAAATACACAAACAAGCAATTTGATCAAATAAGCTTTTTTAAAATCAAAATGGAAGGGCAAGTAACTGTGTAATTTGATAATTAGGTTACTATGGTTACTTTTCAACCAGAACAATGCTCTTAAAGACTTTTTGTTTTTAATAACTTCAGATAACAATTTTTGGGGGAAAGGAATGGGGAACTTCATTTGCATTCAGGAGTACATTGACATGATCATGTTTATTGTATTTTGGTATAGGTAAAACAAAACATTATTAGAAAACAACTTATTGCTTTAGTCTTCTTCTTTTTAACTGTACACATAATGTATTTTATCAATTACACCCCCTTTCCCTCCCTTACAATTTTTCTCCTACACCCCCACACAACTAGTATTCTTTTTCAAATTCATGAGCTCTGTCTTTAAACCCACTGAGTTTAGTTAGTATACACAGGTATAGAACAATCTGCTGGAGGATAGGGAGTTTCTCAGGGGCCACATCTACAAAGAAATGTGATTGTTCTTACCTAGCCACTCTCAAAACACAGTGTCTCCTCAGTTTTAGTAGTAGAAATTCAGAAGCTGCTCCTCCTTACATGCTAGGATTTTTGCTGCCTCGATCTTGAACATGCAGTCATGGATGCAGCGAGTGACATGCAATTACTCTAGCACCATTGCAGCTAGCTAGTAATGACAAGTGAGAAGAGTATAGAGTCCTGGCTACTTAGTTTCCCATATCCTCTTATGAAAGTGTGTGCTGCCTTTAGCAATAGGGTCTTACCATCAAATTCTGGAGGAAAAGCAAGGACAATGACAGTACTCTGTGATGTTTGGGGGCAAGTCTATGCAACTCCATTTATCAGTGTTTTAACATGAGGTAACCTGGTGATGCAATTTTCATTGAATAGCCTGTGGTATCTGGGGAAGCATTGTTCTTCAATATAGGGTAACTCCAGTTTAACTCCTTGACACTGTCTGATCATCTCTCTACCAATTTGAGTCTTCCTGTTCCATTAGCATCTGTTGTAAGTTTTTTTAGATATTGTTCATTCTGAAATTTCAAAGTAGTATTAAAATATATTTCCTTGATGACTACAGGTGAATATTAAAAACAAATTCTCAGTCTTTGTATTTCTATTTTTCAGAACTTAACCATTTAATGCCATGTACCTATTTTTAATTGAGTTGTTTGTATTCTTGGTATTTAGTTTTTGAGTCCTTTACATATTCTAGACACTAACTCTCTGCCAGATGTATAGCAGGTACGTTTTTGTTTTCTCCCACTTGGCAGGCTGCCTCTTCACTCAATTGGCAATGCCCTTTGCTATACAGGAACTTTTTAGTTTCATGAGGTCTCATTTGCCAGTTATTGGTCTTAATGTCCATGCAGGTCCTGTCTAAAAAGTCCTTTCCTGTGCAAACAAATTTACCTAACATGCTCAGATGCTCAGTAATTCATATGCTTCTCTTGTCTCTTCATGTTCTAAAATCCTGACAATTATTCACAGTTTGTCAAATCCATTTGCTTTTCCACCTATGTTTCCAGAGTCACCAAATTTATCATCAAAATTCACCAAAATAAAGGTTTGCTTTATTTTTATACCAAGCACGTAATACTTGTATCTACTCGCCAAATACTGGTAAAGAGTTCTCTTTCTAAATCACTATTCTTGTTGCATCAATATTCTGCTTAAAACATTTTTTTGCTTGGCATTTCTGCTTCTTAACTCTGCTTCTAATGTCACATTATGCCTTTTACACTTGCTAATGACCAGTTAACTCAAATTACACTCACTAACAGCCAGCAGGCAGTGCTTACCAGCTGCCAGCTTTCCTAGGTGTACCTTTGCTACTTCTAATGGATGCACTATAATTGATAAATGGGCCATACTAAACTTCTCATAGCTATATGGTCTAACTGGTATCACTTTACTTTTCTCTTGTTCCCTTACTTTGTATAATTTGACTGCTCTTCTTTTGTTTTCTTATATACAGTATCTTAAAAAGAATAGCACTTATTCATTGACATTTTAATGAATGCACTGAAATTCATCTTTTCACCATACCAGGCCTTCCTCACAGTGAATATTTTCCATCTATCTCGGGTTCAGTCTGTGAGAGAGAGCTTGTTGAATGAATGCACAATCTAAGGTAGACAGTCATACAGTCTACAAAAGAGATATGGTTATGGAACTTTGTCATGATATGAGCACCAATAGCACAGGCTCTAAGATCAACAACCAATAAGTGGGACCTCATGAAGCTGAAAAGCTTCTGTAAAGCAAAGGACACTGTCATCCGAATGAATCGACAGCCTACAGATTGGGAAAGGATCATTACCAATCCTACTTCTGACAGAGGGCTAATCTCCAGTATATATAAAGAACTCAAGAACTTAAAAAGCAAGAAACCAAGTAATCCAATTTAAAAAATGGGGTATGGAGCTAAAAAGAAGCCGACTGCAGAGGATTATAGAATGCCAGAAAAACACTTAAAGAAATCACGTCCTTAGCCATCAGGGAGATGCAAATCAAAACGAGTCTGAGATTTCACCTTACACCCACCAGATTGGCTAAGATCAAAAACTCTAGTGACAACGCATGCTGGAGAGGTTGTGGAGAAAGAGGAACCCTCCTCCATTGCTGGTGGGAATGCAAACTTGTACAACCACTCTG
>CM053754.1:5827073-5876718 GCA_028658305.1 Pachyuromys duprasi
AGAAGTCCTCCTTGGCATGCTCCTGTCCTGTTGTTTGTTTTCTCCTCCACTCAATGTCCATCCCATTTTGTCCTTATTTTTAAAGGGATTGATTATTTACTGCCTTGATGTTGATTTCTTTGATTCATTTTTTCTTAGGGAGTTACCTAGAGCTTTGAAATTTGCAGGCAAATGGATGGAACTAGAAAGATCACCCTGAGTGAGGTATCCCAGATGCAGAAAGACACACATAGTATATACTCACTTATAAGTGGATATTAGACCTATAATATTGGATAAACATACTAAAATCTGTACACCCAAAGAAGTTAAGCAAGAAGGAGGACCCTGGGTAAGATGATCAATCCTCACTCAGAAAGACAAATGGGATGAATATTGGAAGTAGGAGAAAACAAGATACAAGACAGGAGCCTACCACAGAGGGCCTCTGAAAGACTCTACCCAGCAAGGTATCAAAGCAGATGCTGAGACCCATAACCAAACTTTGGGCAGATTGCAGGGAATCTTAGGACATCTATCTCTTAGGCAAATATCTTTTATACAAATTTCAAAAAAGGTGATTGAATTTAATATAGTCATTTAATAAACCCTAATATAACAATCAGCTCAGAAAGTCGTTAGCAAATAGTGCTGTCATTATTTGAAGTTTCTTGCAAAATTAAATACTATGCAAGGTTATCACTTCACATATGCCTTGCTGGTCATGAGGAATATAAGCTAACTTCACAGGGGAGCTCCGTCAGTAGCTTAACTGAGATTAATCTCAGCATCACTTAGTGACCTTATGCCACTTTATGTGCCTCCTGATGTGATGTAAATGAGGCATTTAGCACCTCCTGTGAAGCTTTCTAAACATATAACTTGACAGAGTCATGTCTTTGAATTTACCTTTCCATTTATACCACACAGAAAAGTTAGAAGAACAAGGTAAACGACATCTGGAAGCAATTTGAGAAATCTAGAAAGTAGTGGTTTTGTAGCAGGACTTGATGGTTTTTTAAAGCTAGTTTATATATCGTGAGAAGAGGGTATACACCTTATCTCAGTTCAGAGATACTTCAATGGCTTTTACACACTCAATTTGAATATAGAAATACATCCTCTTAGATATAAGAACCAATGGTAAGATGACAGTGTTCCCCAACAATTGTTCTCTATGGAGCACTGACTATATATATATATAGTGTGTGTGTGTGTATATATATATGTATTATGTATAGTATATATATACACACACACACACACACAAGATATAATCCTTAAAGGGCAATGGAATTAGAATAAACAACAAGCATAAACTGGATGCCATGTTTAATTTTTTCAAATGGATCTCTTAAGAACACGTTTTGCATCTGTCAGATAATGTGATGTTGTGTATTTTCTCTGGCCTAACACACAACTGAATCAGGTAGTATGAACTCTACCTGAAATGTATCATATATTCTTTGGTATTCAAGCCCTTCCTTAGCCAAACATTCTCTGATCAACTATTGGCATTCAGATATCCTTTAAGCTTTGAAATAAGTATTGCTTCCTTTTTGAAGGTGAATTTTCTGTCTCCATCTGGGAAGTAGTCTCAATTTGGTCAGTGATAATCATTTGTTTTATGGCTTAGGGGCAATTTTTTTTACATTGCAATTATTTCACTAGTATGCCTTCTGTGACTTATAAAGTGATTTGGCTGACTTGCTTTCTAACTTGTGTATTTCTTCCAAGAACTCTACTATGTTCCTTATTTGGTTTTAATAAAGAAACTTCACTTATTGATTTTTAGATGTATGGGTATTTTTTTCCTGCATGTTATTTATATGTTTGATTCTGCAGTACCTGCAGAGGTCAGAAGAAGGCAATGAATCCCTGGGGATAGAGTTATATTCTCTGCCAGGTCGTTGCTGGGAATCAAATCTGGGTCTTCTGGAACAACAGGCAGTGTTCTTAATTGCTGGGCCATTATTCTAACCTTATTTTTTGTAATCTTCTTGTTGTTGAGAATATGATTTCCTACAAAGTTGTATAATATGTCACACATTACTACTTAGAGAAATGCACTTGACATTTAAATCTAATGTCTTAATTCTTGAATCATAACACTGTGTTAGCAGAGGGATATATCATGGAAAAGTTAATCAGAACCTCTCCACCCGATCTCCATTATTTTTTTGTCAATCATACTCTATGTGAGGAAACTGTCTGAATGCTCCAAACCTCCACTTATTTCATAGGGTATACTTTATCCAGCTATGATACCTCACACAGGCAGAATGTCTGTGCTTGGTAGTCTGGCCAGCATATCTACCTTATGCTCTCTGCACGGTGATGGTGATGAGAACCATCTTACTTAAGAAGACTTGTTTGTACTTGGGTGTACCCCACTATAGAGCAATCATGAACGTAAAGTAAATTCCTGGGCTTTGGAGTCCTTCAAATGCAGTTGACTTACTTATTTTGGGTACTTGAGTCCACATTATAGGTGACTGCTTTCCTGTCTGTGTAGACACCAGAGCAAAGAACTGAATAAAAATGCTGAATTCCTTTCCTTTTTTTCTGCTTCTCTCAAACAATGGATTCAGCATACTGCATTGTTGTTTTCTAAGTAGATACATAATTGTTTTTTATTTGTGAGAAACTTCAACAATGGAAACTTAGATGACAGGTAGATAAAATGTATTATTCTCATAGATTTTCAAAGGTCTAATTAGATGGATACTTTCAAGTGTTGTTAGAATCCAAGGAAACTGACCTTTCTTATTTCAGAAGATAAATGTATTATATTGGAAACGTTATCTGGGTCTTTGATAAATTACAGGCTAGTCTCACTTGACAGCTACATACATTAGAAAACTAGAAAAAATATAATTCACTAACAAACTGTAATTCCGACGTCCATCTCTGAATAATTCTATAAAAGAAACATCAAACTTCTCTAAAGGCTTAAATCTCTGATTTTAGAGAGATAAATGCTGAGAATTTTAAATAATAAAATCTTATCTATGTGGCTAGTTATTAGGTGAACCACACTCACCTGGAATAGCAAGGTTCAATCTTGCTAATGATACTCAAGTCCATAGATCCACAAGCCCATTATATAATAATGATGGTATTTATATATAATATATAATCTTTTGTGTACTTTTAATCATCCCTCAAATGCTTATCATTTCTAACACAAGGCAGTATTCTTCAAATAATTGTCATGTTGTTGATGAAGGGATAATGACAAGAAAAGAATGCTGTATATTTAATACAGACACAAACTTTTTCTGCGTATTTTTGCTGGTTGAATCCTCAAGTGCATAATGAAGAGTTAGCACTATTTCACCCTCTTCACCTTCTATCATCTTACATGGTAGTTGTTTATTATTCTTCCAAAGTACAAAAGGGAACCTACAGGGCAACTGTATTGATATTGCTGTTCATGTTCAGAGTTGAATTTCCATTGTTCTGGTTAATGTAAAGCATCACAGTTTTTTTTAAATGCTATTTATTTTTATATCAATCACAGGTTAGGTACTTTGCATCCCAGGCATAGCCCCCTCCCTCATTCCTTCCCACTCTCCCCATCCCTCCCTCATCTCCTCCCAGCCCCCTCCAAGTCCACTGATGGGGGAGGATCTCCTCCTCTTCCATCTGACCCCAGTTCATCTTGTCTCCTCAGGGCTGGCTACAATGTCCTCCCCTGGGATCTAGCCAGGCTGTTACTCCCTGGTGTGCATGGGGGAGGGTCAAAGAGCCAGCCATTGCGTTCATGACTGAAACAGTCCCTGTTCCCTTTACTAGGGTCTTCAGTTGGAAATCGAGCTACCATGGGCCACTTCTGAGAGGGGGTTCTAGGCCATAGCCATACATGGTCCTTGGTTGGAGAAACTGTCTCGTATAAGACCCCTGTGCCCTGCTCAGTTTGGTATTTGTGGAGCTCTTGTTCTCCATAAGTCTTATTAACTTCCTCTATTTTTATTATTATTTCCCGCCCCTCTGCTGAAGCCTTGGTTGTGAGTCCTAATATCTGCTTTGATATATTGCTATATTGATTCTTTCAGAGGCCCTCTTCGGTATGCTCCTGTACTGTTGCTTGTTTTATCCTCCATAGCATCACAGTTTTTAAGCTCAGCAAAACCTTTGCTTTGAACTTGTAGATGAATTAGAGAAGTTATAGAGTCTAGGCTTTGGGGGCAGATTGTTTACATTTTGAAATGCTAACTCATTACCTCCATGGCTTTCAACGTGACTTTTAATTAAGAACTCATGTTTGATGTTGGAGAATTATGACATTATTTTATAGCAATATTTCAAATGGCAATTTATTTGTATGGGAAAGAGTTGTAAAAATTACCGGGTTCTTAAAAAATTAAACTCCTAATAAATATTAGCTATTGTAATTACTTCCATTGTGTGTTAAAATCTTCAGAGCATTATTTATTAAGTTGTTAATCCCTTAAAACTATTCTAGGAGATTGGAAGATATTTAGTATATGGTCAGACTGACAAAAACAAGGCCATTGTTATTCATCAAACTCTTGCAACACAGGGCTGACTCCTCAGTTTTTCCAACCACTAGTTAAATAGTGTTTTAAATAAAAGTTAAATCTAGCTTTTGACATGCTACCTTTCTCATTAGTTATGCTGTAGATCATCTTATTTCTCTTGGACCACTGTTATTTTCATTTTTGGCTACCGAATCTTCCTAGGCTTTATATACACATGAAAACTCTTGCTGTATAGTACCTATCTGGCTTTGATGCAGATGTAGATTCTGTTAATAAGTAGAATGATGGTGCTATTCAGGCACTAACTACCAATTACTGCTTTCACTCATTTGCAGCTTAGCTATCACTCAGAATGTTACAAGGCAGGTGCAATGTTCATTCTTGTTTTACAGATAAAGAAACTGAGGTCCAACTGATTAAGTGATTCACTGCCAACCTAAGTCTAGGAGGCAAAGCACAGCCATCAGTTCCTTTTTTTTATTGAAAAGTTACTGAACCCTTTCCTGCGGAGCTCATTGTCTCTTAGAGTCAGCCAAAACCACAGTTAACCCCTGGCCCTCTGTCTTTAAGACAAAGCTCTTGTGGTCTCATTACAGAGCAGCTCTTTTTCCAGTTACTGCTATTCTGAAAACCTCATCTGTGCTGAGATTTTAGCAGGTGAAATATGCTAGTGGGTGATTATCCCAGAAAGCACATTTCCAGATATCAGAAAGGCTCTTGGGGAGGGTTGATTTCTGGCCTGGGAAATCTTTGTCCCTATCCAAAAAAGAATATTCATTCTGCCCATGTTCTCAAGGCACCTTTCACTTGAAAGAGCAAGTCATGATAAATCAAATAAAGCATATGACTTAAAATTGACTTATTACAAGAAAGATGGGGTTTGGGTATCCCAAAGAGACAAATATGCATAATCATTATGAGCTCTAGACCACAATGAAACATTCTAATTTTCCCACCAATTCTAGCACAAAACAGAATAAAAAATAAATTTCAGAATAAATGGTACCAACATGCAATCCTAAATAACGATTACTCCAAAGGTATACCACCTTCTGTGAAAATGTAAAATTTGACCTTTTTTCTTCTTCCACATTTCAAATGCATGAACTCTTTGAACTTAAAGCAAAGAAACTTGAAATGTGCAAGAGGTCTTGGCTGAATGAATAACCTTGAGCTGTAAGCTCAAAAGTATTGATTTACACTGCACTTTAGTTTTCAAATGTATTTAGGCTCTTGGTTTCTTTTGAGGCACTCCTGAGACCTCTCAATCTGATCTCTTCTAATGGACTTGATTCTGCTTTCCTCCAGTGAATATTCTAGTCCACCTAGATGCCAGGTTAAAAAGATGGAACCCTGTTGTGCTTTTCACAGAAGTGGCTAGGCTTTGATTGCAACTTTCCCTAGGGGCTGAAAAGATGCAGGACACCCTTACAAGATGAATCTCATATCACAAGAGAAAGGCAAATGAGCAGATGGATAGAGATAATGATGGGTTTCTATAGCATCCATACATTGTATCCAAAGAGGAGTAAAAAGTGTTTCTTCAACTTTATTAGGCTAGGAGGTTACAATTTATAAACAGAAACCAGATTCTTTGCTAGGGGGGATAGACCACAAAATAGTGAAAAGGGAAATGATTTTTTTCCTTCTCCTTTAGTGTTCTCTTTTTCTTACAGAAATTACCTAATTCTAGCATGAAAGCTGAATGAAGAGTTGGACTAGAGAAGGACCTGAAGGTGTTCAGTAGTAAGTCACTGATGGAATTTTTATTAAATCAAATTCCCAAGGCTCACAAAATAGAAACAGAAACAAAACAAACATAAAACAACTGGCCAAACTTTGGCTCAATCTGTGGCATAATTTATGACAGGCTCCACTGTTCTTTTATTGTCCTACAAAGGGGGATATTTCCAGATTGTACATTTTCATGCTCACCTGTGGTTTGGTGTATTTAGTTCTCTGCCTTCTTCCAGGACTGTGACTTTTGAACACATGCATACACCCACACCCACCCACACACACACATACCCCTTCAGCTCTCTGACTCTCTCCATTCTACAAGCTCCTCCCTGTGCCCCAATGCTTCCTGGGAGATTGCATTGCTTTGCTGTGAAGTTCTTCATTGTAGAACAATGTATGGATCCTGATATTGTCATCCTCAACCAGTCATCCTGTCTTTGTTAGAATACTGTGGATCTCTCCCATGAGAGAATATTTATTTTTGAATCTAAAGCCAATCCAAAAATTTCAGTGACATCATCTTTATAACTTTTGTTCACTTCCCATTTCTTTTCTTGTCATCCAGTCTGCAGGTTCTTTTTAGAAACAAAGAAAAATGGATACACTTTCTTTGTCCAATTTTCCTTTATTTCTCATTTATTGTCTTGAAATACTTCTGGCCTTCATCACACCCAACATTGACTCAGCCAAAGCATAGTGTTAAGGGCAGGGCAGATTGGTTGGTGGACTCAACTCTAGAGTGTATAGATGTTCCAGGTCCTTCACTGTTCTCTTGCTCATACTTCAAAATCCTTTTATTACAGTTTCTGCATAGTCTAAAGTTTGTTGTTATCATATCAGTGGTAGCAGAAAAAATGTTGTGCAATTTACACTGCATATTCCAAACACATTGAAATATATATATATATAAAATTCTTACAAGTATATACTTAAAGCACCTATAGGTACACAGTTTATTTTTGGCTCAAGAGTAAAATACACTTTTATGGATTTCAATGTGTTTCCATAAGCATGAACTTTTAGAGAAATACAGTACTAGGGTAATGGAAACATTTTTTTATTTATATTGAACAGAATATATAAAATCATTTCTAAAATATTAAAACTGGCAAAGGTTACTCACTGTCCTCAGAGCACATCTTAACATATGCATAAAAATCAAGATAATTACTCACATTATATTATGTAAGAGAATAAAACTAGGAACAAAGAACTACACAAACTCCAGAAATTTAGGTATATCAGTTAAAGCATTTAATGCCTTTCTTTTTCTTTTTAGTGCTGGCTTGCCTCATTACATAGACAAGGCTGGTTTTAAACTCACAGAGACCCTCCTGCATCTGCTCTTGTGGTCTCTTGAATGCTGAGATTTAAGGCATTTACCAAGATGCTGGGTCCAACAATATGATTTCAAATAAACAGTTTATTACTGAGAAATATCAGATAGGAAACTGTAAACAATTTTTATAATCAAGAGAAAATGATTATGTAATTCTTCGAGCCATCCTACAGCCAAGGCAGTTAAAAGGCAATTTTACAGTGATGACTACTTGTATAACAAGATACCACAAATAAATAACTTACTGCTTGTCTTAATTAGAGTTACTATTGCTGTGATGAAACACCATGACCAAAGTAACCTGTGGAGGAAAGGGTTTATTTGGCTTATGTTTCCCCATCACAGTTCATCATCAAAGGAAGTTAGGACTGGAATTCAAGTAGGACAGAAAGCTGGAGTCAGGAGTTGATATAGAAGCCATGAAGAGTTGCTAGTTACTGGCTTGTTTAGTCTGCTTTCTTATAGAACCCAGGACCACCAGCTCAGAGATGGCACCACCAGAATGGCCTAGGCCCTCCCCCATTACTGACTACTCAAGAAAATGTTGTCCAAGCTTGCCTTCAGTGTGATATTATAAGACAGCTTTTTCACTGAAGTTTCCCCTTCTCAGATGACTATACCTAGTGTCAAGTTGGCATAAAACTATCCAGCACAGTGCTTATATTAAAATCTTAGAAAAATGGAAGGACCCAAACTTCAATGAAGGAGGTGACAAGAAATAAATAATTAACCATCAATGTAGAAATTAATGAAAAAGAATCTAAATGAACAACACAGAAAAATAATCAAAGAGAGACTCTTATTGTTGGAAAAACTAACACAATTGAAACAACCTGTCCAAATTAACTAAAAGAAATAGAAGACCAAATTTTAAAAAAAAGTTTATTTTTTAAAAAAGACTATACCACAACCTGTAACAAGGAAATGTAGAAGATCATTTGGGAATGAAATGAAAACAGATTTTGTAACCTACCAACCATACCTTAAGGAGATACAAACAATACACAGATCCATAGAACAAGAGATGAAAACAGTAATAAAGTTTTCCAACATAGATAGGACCAGCACTGGACAGAGTGACTTGTAAATTTGACCAAACATTTAAGCATGAACACCCAGGTTCTTTAAGCTATTCTACAAACTAGAAGTGAAATGATATCCATCAATCTATTCCATGACACCACTATTACTATGATACCAAAACTGGATGCATAGAGGGAAAAAAGAAAATAATTTCCATAATTACTACCAATACAAAATTTCTCCGTAAAATTTTTACAAGCTAACTTAGGAAAAAACTTTCAGAAAAGCATAAACCATTACCAACCTTGCTTCAGCTTGTCTGCACAAAGATATTTTAACATAACACAAATCAATAAATATCATATATTATGTAAATAAGCCTACAGCTGAATGCTTTTGGTAAATCCCAGTATCCTTTCATGATAAACTCCTCAAAGAAACATAATTAGAGAGAGCAAAATTCAACCCAATAAAGGATATGTCTGACAAACAAGTAGCCAATATTATACTGAGTGATAAAAAACTTGACATCATTTCTTAAATCAAGAATGATATAAATGTGTCCTTCCTCTCTGACTTTACTCAGTGTAGTAGTGTTTGAAGTCTTAAGCAATAAGAGGGAGAAATAAAAGAAATATCACTGGTAGAAGAAGAAATCAAGTTAGCCTTCATTGCAGCAAACACAATGCTATATAGAAAAGACCTTAGAAAAAACTCTAGGACAAAATAAATAAATAAATAAATAAATAAATAAATAAATAAATAAATAAATAAGTAATCAGCAAAATAGAAAAATTAACATGCAAATAAAGAGCTCTTATTTAGAGCAGTAATAAAATTTTTGGGAAAGCAAGAAAAAATTCCTCATTCATAATAGTTTCAAATATATGTAGGAATAAGCCAAACCAGGAAGGTAAAAGCCTTCTAAAATGAAATTTTTAAGAAGTTGAATAACTAACTAGAATAAGAGATTAGAATATGCAAAGACTTCCCATGCTCATGGAATGACGTAATTGATAACTGCAAAGATGGAAAGCAATTTAAAGGCTCAGAGCAATCCCCTCAAACTTCCATTGGCATTCATTAAAAGAATTTCCAGAAATATCCACAACATCCATAGCCACCTAATCTTTCAGAGATGTATCCAAAACAGATAAAGGAAAAATAAATTTTGACAAATGTTGTTGGGCAAATGAGACATCCTCACATAGAAGAATAAAATTACATCTGTACCTCCCATTATGCACAAAAACAACTTAGATTATTAGCCTCAAGACTTTGGGACTTCCAGATGGAAACAGGCAAAACGCCTCAAGACATGGGCAGAGAAGGAGGCTTTACCAGCACTAGAACTAATCCCAAGAAGTGAAAAATGGTATAAGATGGGATTAAAAACTCTTCACAGCAAAAAGTGATCACCAGAGTGAAGCAGCAGCTACAGATGTGACCTGTGTATCCAAATACCCATTACTATCTGAAGCCTAGGAGAATTCTAAACTTAGGCAACCTCTCCAAAAAAGTGTCCAGTTAATAAATGTGATGAATAATTGAACAGATAATTCTCAAGGGAATAAACATAAGTATTCAATAAATATTTGAACAAGTGCTCGATGTTCTCAGCCAGCAGGAGAATATAAATTAAAACTACATTCAGAATCCATTTCGCCTCAGTCAGAATGGCTATCAACAAGAAGGCAAAGGACAGTAAATGCCGGTGAGGGTGTGAGGAAAGGCCCTTACATCCGGCTGGTAACCACAAGGAAACTCAGTGTAGTTTCTCAACAGAATAAGGGAAGAGAGAATTCTACAAGGAAAGTACATGAGAGAGGAGTCAGGACATGAAAAGAGATAAAGGAGGGTAGATTTGAGGTGAGGAAAGTTACCAGTAATAAGCAGAAAGAATAGTGAAGGGATATAATAGTGGCAAATAAGAACGAAGTGTAATTATGTGCATGTGTGAAAATAAAAATATCACAATGAATCCCATTTCTTAGTATCGTTATCAAAAATTAATAATAATGAGCCAACCATATCATTGTAGAGAAAAATAGGGATACCCATTTTAATCAGTCTTAGGTAGTTCTTATGAGGTGTAAAAACACAGCAGTGTGTGTAAAAGATTTTTTTTTCTGGGTTGATACACAGTACAAACCAATGAAAGGAAATAAGACATGGCTTTAGAAATGATTATCTTATACTTCAGTCAATATGCTTTGATTCTGAGGATAAGGATGTTTAGGAAAATACTAGAGAATTTATTAAAATCAATTAGACAGGAATAAAAAAATCTAACACTTAAATTTTTATGTGTAAAATCTGTTAATAACTACCCATTAGTAGAATCAGTATGTTATTAGAAGTCAGTAACTGAGAGACAAGTGAGCTCCCTCATTTGAAATTGAGGAGTTTCATCAATAACATGTCTCCATCCTTCTGTGTACTCCCATATTTTATCCTCATGTGGAGCTCCCACATGAGATTGATAGAGAAAATCTTTAGAGTTGCATTTCTGTTGCTCACTGATGATTACAACAGTCAACAGTTAAGAGAGGAGCAACAGGAATTCTCAGGGAGAGGGTATCATATCATGCTAATGATAACCCAACCCAGGGGATGATCTTAGATAGCAGGATTCCCAATTTTCAACTAACCTCCTGGGTAGTATCCCAGTGCTAAAGAGTCATCAATATCTGCCCAGGCGCTATGGTGCCTGAAGACCAGGACTGAAGTCTGAGCCAAGAGACAGACTAAGTACCGTGAATATACAGGGATGGGGCTCAGTGAGACCTGTGAAAATATACACACTGGTCTATTTGGGTTTAGAGGTCCAAGAGTGGCTTTAACCTGGAGGGCATGGGTGTCTGGAACTTATCTTAATAACCCATGTAATCTGATTCTTCTATTCACCATAAAAAGCTCCTGAAATAGCTAGACTCTAAGCAATCAGAGTAACTTATTATACCAGCAGATCAGGAGAGCCTTGCTGTGGAGAGCTCAGTTTATATAGAGTGTCGCCAAAGATGTGCGTGGTTTGTAGATACCTCAGGTGGGTTTGCTACAGGTGTCATATATTTTGGATATTCATGTGTAGTGTGTTATGTGTACAGGCTTTGTTTCTTGCTTATTTACTGTGTTTTACGTATAGTGAATTTACGAATTTGTGTAGTGTGAAGTAGATGTGTGATACGTGTTGTGTATTAGTTATGTGCTTTCTATGTTATATATACAACACACACATATATGCTGTGTACATTTCATATACACTCTGTGCTTTTACAGATACAGATATAATAAACATCCGAGAAGTTGACATCTTTGGCTACAAAATCAAAACAAGCTAAAAGCAGCATAATAATGACAATTCTTGTCTGGTGGACCCAACGAGGCATCATGTAGGAATCGATATGCAAAGTGTGCATTCATTTGCACGGTCTTCAGTTGTGGTTACAGAAACAGAATTGGAGAGTTTTTGTTTACAAGGAGGGGGACTGTCTGCCCTGAGGAGCAAAGCCAGCACCTCTCCAGGGTTTGGTTGACCGACCGTACAGAGAATCCTTTCAATTAGGAAAAGCTTCCTTGATTGGCCGCGTGTTTCATTCTGTTAGCTTAGAAGAAGGATTCCAAACATCAAAAGAAAGGAAAGAGGGTTTGCAGCATCTCTTCTTCCTTTCGGGTCCTAAGATTATCCTCACTGAGGTCTAGGTCAGGCCTATTGCCATAGACTGCACAATGCCATAAGTCCAGTCCAGGGGGGCAAGAAAGTGCAAGGAAGAAAAAGCCACTTTTACTTCCTAAAATATGTTTCTAACAGAAACAGAAATGATAAAAGCTATCATCATCAAAAAGAATATTGATTCTTATATGTGAAAAGAATTGTGTGAGCAAGTACTTTCCATCTGTCCCACAAGTGGTAGCTTAGCAAGAAATCACTTAAATCCCCAACTAAAGTTCTAAGGAATCTAACTTGACTTTCTTCAAAGGGCATCTCTGAGAGGTTAAACAAACTCCCTTCAGCATCTTATGGGAGAACTCGCTTTAAAATCCGTAATTTTCCGTTCTGTTTCCCATTACGCCACTTTGTTTCACTGGTTAGAATAATGGTGCCAGAAAAGAATGAAAATTATCCAGGATAATAACTGCTTCCTTCAACCTTCTTTTTCTGTTCTACCCACAGCCACAGCTTTAATAGAAATGGCTCTAATAAGGAACATTGTGATCATGCATTCTAGAAAGTAGGCACACTGTAATGACAAAAATACATTGATAATACTAGGAAATCGGGGGCCGTTGCATGGGATAGATAGCAGCTTGAGGTCATAAATGAAAACAAATCTGCTTTGTGTTCAGTGTTTAGAAGGCTGGATGCAGTACCATTTCTCATATTAAAAGGAAACAGATAATTAGAAGTGCTTACTTGGAATGTAATGATTTCTCTTCTCTTTTATTCTGGCCCTGCCACAGCTGTGCCCATTATTGCCAAGTGTTCCATCTGTTATCATCCATCATAAGAATCACTGGGGGTGGAATCATGTGTGTAGCCTGCTCTTGCATTCTGAAATTGGGTGTGTGGGCCTTTAAGGACTCTGGGATGAGCACCTTGAAGATTTATGAATTAGAAAGGTGTTTGTGATTTAGTTTGTTCAGAAGGTATTTGTGATTTAGTTTGTTCATTTTAATAGATGTTTATTTTAAAATAAATTGTTGACAGTTTTGTACTTGGACACATGGTTTTGTGATCATACTCGACTCTTCCCTCCCACCACCTTCTCCTATCTTATCCCATTCCTGCTGACAGCTTTCTTCTCAGCGAATCCTAAGCTATGATGTTTAGTTTGCCATTGCAGAATAACATCTAGGTACTCTGGCTGCTAGATAACACTCCAGGAATGAAGGTCTACGTGGCTTCCTCCTTCCCTTAAAAGTATCTAAATGGGTCTTTTCTAAACCAAATCAATGTTCTGTTTACTGAGATAGTTGAATACTATTTGGCTTATCATCAGAGATGCTTAGCATGTGAGGAATTGGTAAGTACAAAACCAGGAGTACCTCTCCATTCTTTATACCAGAGGAGATTGAGAATACACAGCTTTGATGATGAAACTTATAAGCTTCCATGCCATGCACTTAGTTATCTCTTTAAACTTCTAAATGCATTGAATGTATATATTTCCACCTGGAAAACTCCACACATCGGAGAACTCAGATGATAGAGAAAGTTGAGTTGATATGGACTCAGCGGTACCTCCATGCACTGTGAACTTCCTGTGCATGAATTCAACATTATCTGTTGCCATAGATGCCTGTTTGTTGGCAGTGGGCAGCTCTGGATGAAGGGTGCTTCCCATCTCAATGAGCATTCCCGCAGATGCTGTGGCAATTGACCTATGATGTGCAATGTACATAGAACAATATGAGGATTAAAAAAGAATTTCTATTTTAAAATTTTAGTAAGTTTTACCACCATAAATCAATTAGCATACAATAATGATGAATTTTTCACACTTGAATATAACATTTAGGACACAGAAGTGGTGGTGATACTTACCATTCCAGTCCTGTGCCACAGCTATCTGTAAACACTAGAACATAAGGCTAGGGCCCTGACTCAGGCTCAGCCTCTAGCTAATGTGAGCAATTGTTGCAAATCCAGACAAGCCACAAAGCATTCTCTTCCTACTCAGAAGTCACAGAGAACCAAAACACATACTCATCAAGTCAAATATGCCGCAATGAAAGGGTAAAATGAAAAAAAAAGTCTTTGTAGAGCTTGAAAAAATGAGAAATTTTTTTTTAAATGGGAATTTGTGATCCACTAATTATCATCAGCATGATTTGATTTTTGACTTGCACATTTTTTGGCTCAAATGAGTCCCAAGGAGCCATCCTGCAGGGAAGGCTCTGAGGGTGCTGAAAGCATGAGAAGCCTTTGCTATCACACATCACGAGGTGTCTGAGCGAGGAGCCACACTCATACTCATCTTATGCAGAGAGGGCAAGTCCAGAAGCACCAGAGGTGGCAGTAGACTCACCTTTATCTCAGTTACTGTGTCGGGAGTTTTAAGTTACCGAGGAGACATCCCTTCATGTCCCAGGCAGACATCTCAAGACAAAGCAACATGGCACAAATGGTTAAAAAGAGCCGCACTCAGAGACACAGCAACAGCATCAACGAGGGTGGACAACGACTGGGGGGCCTGTTTAATAGAATCAGTTTCCTCACTGAGGGAGACCTTATGAAGACAAATTATATTCCATGGCTGGGAGAGAGTGTTCCAGACTTGATCAAGGCAGGGAGTTTCGTGCCTGAGACGAAGCTGTAATTGATTGACTAAATCCTGTCAATAAGAAGAAGCAGACCCTTATTCCTGGGTTTTGTCAACTCAGAAGTGGAGGCCTTTGGGAGCAGAAAGTGCTTCAACTGTGAGTGCTTGATTTCTTTTTGGGGCAGACAGGTGTCAATCAAGTGGAGAAGAGAAATTATTTGCAGAATCCAGGATGAGGTATCTTCTCTACTTTCTTAAACTACGTTTAGCTTTGGAGAAATCTGACCTAAGAAACACAGCTGACTACTTTTAAAGAATTATTTTTGAGTTATAATATAACTATAACATTTCTCCCTTGCCTTTCTTTCCTCCAAACCCTCCCATATGTCCCTCCTTCTCTGTTTGAAATTCATGGCTTTTAAAATTAATCCTTATTACACGAATATATCTTTATACATATATATTCCTAAATGCATAAATAAAACCTGTTCAGACTGTATAATGTTACTTGTATATTTTTAGGGATGGCTGTTTGGTATTGAATAACCATTTGGTGTATCTAGGGAAGTCTATTTGTATAGCTCTTGGCATCCCTCAATTGCCTGTAGTTCTTTGTGTAGGGTAGAGGCCTCATGAGCTTTTCCCTATCCACCTCAGCACATCTATTGGTATCATCTGTGTCCCACTCAAGTTTAGGAAGTCATCTTGGTGGGACTTTATGAGTGTAGCTTCTTATATTACAAAGGGAAACAATCTCAGAGAAAACTTCCTAATCTTTTGGCTCTTGTGTTGTGTGCTATTAGTATCTACTATTGATTTATCTTTTAGTAAAGAGTGGTTATTCCTAAACCAGCTGTATAACCAAATCACCACATGGAGACTAGGATTTATTTAATTAACCTAGAGCACAATGCTGGGCAATAGTTACTCTATCCTAAACCTCCAAGACCACATAGCTTCCTGCCATTCAGGTTTTACCCATTGTACTTGCTTTTTTCAATATCTTGGGTCCGGTTCATCCTTTCTCATGGTTCCCAGTCTTGCTGATCTCTCCCCTACTCCTCCTACTCACTTCCTTCTCCTCTGCTCTGGACCAGGATGTCCCAACCCTATTATCTCCGTTGCTCAGCATTGGGGCTGGTTGTTTTATTGACAATACAGAGAACAAATGGGGCATGTTTACACAAACTTGAGACAAATGATGCTTAGAATAAGCATCACAATGCAATTTCCAGATTGAAACCAGATAGTGGGGTAGAGAAATCAGCATTTGAATGAACAAGGGTACATTCCACAAGAATATTAAACCAACACTCTTGTATTCTTTTTATCCCCTCTTCTGCAGTGTTCCCTAATCCTTAGGCATGGGAGTATTTTGTAGATGTATTCCTCAGGGCTAGGTTCTAGAACTTTGCCTTTTGATTGGTTGTAGTTTCTGTTGTGGTTTCCATCTAGTGTGAAGAGAAATTTCCTTGATGAGGTTTGAATTCTACACTTACTGAAGGGAATATGGACAAATATTTAGATTGTTGTAAAGGATTATGGTGGCTTAGTGAAACAGGGATTGTAGGTTCTCTTCTAAGATCCATGACTTTACTAACACTCCTTTTTCTTAACTTAGTACATTCTTCTAGATTTTGAGAGCAAACCTTGCCATCCTTGAGACTTACAATGATATCCAAACGTAAACGTGTTTGAAAGACAGCTATAGTAACAGATGTATGTCTCAAACCTGAAAATATTGCATACTAAATGATGACAAGGACAATGGTATAGGTTTGAAATGAAATATTAGCTCTGGGAAGAACCACTCCAGCACTCACGCTGGAGAACTGAACATGGCCAGTGAGCTGCTGGCTTCGACCCTGATACACAACAAGTGGAAAGAAAATTGATATGACATAGGTATTGGAAAATTTTGAGAGAAAATGATTGGGATTCAAAGAAATCTGTAATTTCAAAGTGGGGGTGAATATTTGTATAAATAATGCTGAAAATAGTATAAAAACTACTGCATTTTATTTTTCAAAGAAGATAAATAATCCTCAAATATGCAATTCAGGGGACAATGAATGAGATTTAATATATAGAGTGTTGTATGGAGTGTATGAGTGTGGCGGTTTGAGTAAAATTGTTTCCCACAGGCTCACTGGGATTAGTACTATCAGGAGGTGTGGCCTTGTTGAGATAGGTGTGGCTTTTTTGGAGGAGGTGTGTAACTAGGGTTTTGAGCTCTCTTATTTTCCTGACTCAAATCTGCTAACACCACTGTATCATATGCAAAAGCTATGTCTTCTGACTTCTGTCCAATGTTGCCTTTCTTCACATCCTACTCCTGTTCTTGTGCATTCCCGATTGGCAAAACAGACCTTTCTCTCTCTGAATATTATCTATCTGCAATTGTTCTATTCTGTCACACAGGTTCCTCACCAGTTATTGCCTTGTTTTATTTATTTATTTTTTCTCACAGAAAAGCTTTCTCAAGACCTGAAGACATTTATGAGAACCCTATCTTTATGCTCATCTTCCTAGCTCCCTACACTGAAGCATGGACCCCTTCACCTGTAAATCTGCTCTTGAAATAGATTTTAATACTATGGTACACAACCTGCTACCACGCCTCTGGTTCTCCTGTTCAAACTCAGCTGCTCAGCTGCATTATCACAGTTGGCCCCACCTTTTCCGAAGAAATGATCATCTCAGGATGTGAGGCTTACACATGACCATATTGCCAGCCAATTCTGTAGGTACCTGCTGCCCAGCCTTTTCATTACTCCCCAGGGTTAATTGTTTTCTCTTATTCTCTTCGTTAGCTACTCCATGAGGGATCCCCATGGTGTATATGCTGCCAAGGCTAGGATGCTTCTCTTTGTTCTTGGGAAGCTCTAGCTTCTATGTGATGCATAACAGTTGTTCAATATGTTGTTGAATGAAGGCAGTTTTGATCCTATTCTTATTGTAAATATACTTCCAATGAAAATAAAACATCACTTCACCCTTTATTTCCTTCCAATCCCTGCCCCCCACATCCCAATTCTCTTTAAAATTAGTGAGACTGTTTCTCCAACCAAGGAAGATGTATGGATATAACCTAGAACCCCTGCTTGAATGTAGCAAATGGTAGCTCAATATCCAAGTGGGTACCCTAGTAAGCTGAACAGGGACTATTTCGGACATGAACATAATGGCTGGCTCTTTGACCTCCTTGCCCCCCCCCCCCGAGGGAGGAGCAGCCTTGCTAGGCCACAGAAGAGGACATTTTAGCCAGACCTGAAGAGACCTGATAAACTAGAGTTAGAAGGAAGGGGAAGAGGACCTCCCCTATCAGTAGACTTGGAAAGAAGCAAGAGAGAGATGAGGGAGGGATAGGGAGGGAATGCGGGAGGGGGCTACAGCTGGGATACAAAGTACATAACCTGTGATTAATATAAAATGAAAATGTAAAATAAAAAATTAAAAAATACTGGTCTCTTTTGTTGATTATTATTGATACATATGTATGCTGATAAAATATATAAATAACACCCTGCTGAGTAAGTTTTCTGGTGTTTATGTTCTAAAATTTCTGGGCTCATCACTTTCTATCGGAAAACCAATTAGGGAATCCAGGAGAGGTTAATTCTTCAGTTGTCTGAAGTTCTTTGTCTAGGCTTGAGTCCTTCTGGTATTTCCTCCTTCTGCATTAGCATGCTTTTAAATTTTGTAAATATTTATGAGCAGTAATTATTTGTTATTATTTGGGTGTTCAATGTACAGTATAGATTCGTGTGTTTGAACACCTGGTCCCCACCAAGTGATGCTGTCTGTGGAGTCTTTCTGAAGGAAGTGAGTCTTCCCGGTTTCCTTTTCACTTTGTGCTCCTTGACAATGAAGACAATGTGAAGAGCATCCTTACATGTGTGCTGTTTTATTGTCCTTGGTGGATATTATTCCCTGCAGCTGTAAGCCAAAAGAAACCCTTTCTCTTTTCGGTTACTTCTTACCAGGCATTTTGTCACAGTATGGCAAAAACTATTGAAGGCAATGTTCATCTATGTTTTGTAATTTCTAAATAACTGTAAGCTTATAAGACCCTCAAGTTACTAATCATAGATTTTACTTATTGTTTCTGATTGTTGCATAGTAGACTAACTTATCATTATTCATGTAGATATTATATTTTATTTGTATATTTGTGTGTGGGTGGTTATGCATACATACATGAGTCTATGTATGTGTGTGTGTGTCTGTGTGTATGTGTGTGTGATTATGAACGTGTATGTGCATGGGTGTGGAAGACAGAGGTTAACCTTGGGTTTCATTAAACCTTGGGAAATGTCCACATGTTCTTGTGACAGGGCCTTTCCCTGGGTCTGGAACTTGTCATTGAACATAGGCTGTCTAGCAATTGAGCCCCAGAGATTTTTCTGTATCCTCCATAGTGCTGGTATTAAATATATATCTCCATATATATTTGAATAACAAATATATGGGTCAAACTTGGCTTATTATGCTTGTATAGCAAATGCTTTATCTGCTGAGCTATGCACAAATGCATTATCTTTTCATTTTATTAGGGTTCAATAGTTACATTGATTTCTAATATGGGTAATAAAAACATTGGAGAATATCACGAAAAGCACCGTGAATGTGACATTATGGACTTAGGACTTCCCCTGGAGGCATGCCCAGGACGAAGAAATATAAGTAATCAGTGATGTGAATGCATGATTTCCATAGCTAATACCAGGTTACCACTCAAAAATGATCTGTAAGCTTGCATATTTTGTTCCAAATATAAAAATATTCCTATTGCTCTAAATCTAGTATACTTTTCTTATTAGTAAAAAGTTAATAATTGTGGGAACGTGCTATATATTTAACCTGATTATTCTTAAAAATTATGTAACTGATAATGGATCTCAATATATTCTTGAAATAAACTAGTGATGTTTTTTGAGTTTGTGTTACAATTTGTCTAGTTTTCTATATTTAATGAATTTTACTTAGTTTGGATTCATGGGTTATGTTTTAGAAATGTGTTAATGCTAATATAAATGTTAATCTGCCAATTTTTAAAGTTTCAATTATCTTTTTCAAGTCTTTTACCCATATATATATATATATATATATATATATTTACTGGTTGAATGACTATTTTAAATTTTAATAGAATCATTTCCAATAACTTAAAAAAATCTTAATAGATTTTGATTTCTTAATGTTGCTTGAGGGAATTTCCTATTTTTAGATAAAAAGATATGATAGTATATGTTCAGCTTTGATTTAACTTCCACTTTTAAATCTTCAATGTTGTCTACAACACATAATTAATTAAGAAACAAATCCATCATTTTATTTCCTATAAGGCCATCATCTGAACAAGTAATTAGCTTTCTTTTTATTACTGGTTTACTAGTGCCACGCTTATTACATATCAAGTTTTACTCTTTCTGAGGTTTCATTTATGAGTTTGTGTTCAGCTACACAGCAGCTTATACAAGAGTACTGTGTCTTATGATTAACATTTGCATTATGCGTTAAATTGGATCTTGAATTCCTTTATGACATTTATGTTTTGTTTTAATGACAATAATATTCAAGAACCTTCATTCTCTCACATAATTAAAAATAATTTTGTCAAATACTTGAGGAAATTCAGATTAGTTTTAAATATCATTCCATTAAATATTAACTTATGAATTAATATGAAATTAAATAATGCACTTTCTTTCTTTTTTTCTTTGTTTTCTGAATGCGGTTTAGGAACCCTGTTTGGAGTTTGTGCTTCCTGTGTGGGAATTCCATTTCTCAGTGCAGTTTTTATCTGCTATTTTTGATACAAAGTAAGTTTCAGGTTTTAATATCTATGGTAGCAAAACTATCTTTGCCTTACCTATAAGAACATTGAAAGTCTGCTGTTTTATGGTTGGTTTTAAATGGGTATGAACCATGAAAATTTCATGTATTTACTTTTCTCACATGATTATGCAAGCCCTTTATTACTGCATTCAGTGATTCCAGCCTTTATTGTTCAGTCAAAAGTTTTGTCATGTCTCTTTAGAGTTCACAGAAAATAATCAGACAACAGTAATTCTTGTTACCTTTTGTTAGTTGGCCTGCCTTCCTGATCTGGTGGGACAGTGTCCAACCTCCTGGTACTCAGATGGAAGGGTGTCCAGTAAACCCACAGCTCTGGAGCAACAGACTGAGTCATGTGCTACCAGGCTGGGAAGGTATCCCAGCTCTGAGGTGAGACAGAGTCCTAAGGGTATCCTGATACAGGGGAGCCCAGGAACACCACAGATTTGAGAGGAGGCCTGGGTCTGGCCTCTTTTCTGCCTAGGGGCTTATAAAGTATACAAGGTATCCAAAATGTTCAAAGAGTTCACTATGAAGGCAGTAGACTGCAGCATGAAAGCAAGAGAGTTTGTGATCATGGGCAGCTCCCATGGTGTTGGCAGTAGGCATTCTGAGGCAGGAAAGGTGTCAGATTCCTGTAGACTGAGGCAGGAAGAGTCAACATGGACAGCTCTCACTGAGGCATTTCAGAGAAGTTGCTCCCATTTTGTCTCCTGCCTCTACAGTCCCAGGGTGGGAAGGAGAGACTGAATGCCCTGAATCTGGAAGGGTTACTGGTAAGGATCCACTTGCTACTATGTATTAAACTGGCATCTAATGATTGTTTGGATTTCCTCAGTGTCTGTTGTTATGTCCCCCTTTTCATTTCTGATTTTGCTGACTTGGATTGTTTCTCTCTGCCTTTTTTTAGTTTGGCTAAGGGCTTGTCTATTTTGTTGATTTTCTCAAAGAACCAGCTCTTGGTTTCATTGATTCTTTGAATAGTTTTATTTGTTTCTAATTGATTGATTTCTGCCTGAGTTTGATTATTTCCAGCCATCTGCTCCTCTTTGGTGTATCTGCTTCTTTTTTTTTCCTAGGGCTTTCAGTTGGGCCATTAAGTTGCTTGTGTGAGATGTTTCAAATTTCTTCTTGAAGGCACTTAGTGCTATGAACTTTCCTCTTAGCACTGCCTTCATTGTGTCCCATAGGTTTTGGTATGTTGTGTTTTCATTTTCATTGAATTCTAGGAAGTCTTTAATTTCTTTCTTAATTTCTTCCCTAATCAAGCTGTCCTAGAGTAGCAAGTTGTTCAGTTTCCATGTATGTGCAGGCTCTTTGTTGTTTCTGTTGTTGTTGAGGTCCACCTTTAGACAATGATGGTCAGATAGGACACAAGGGATTATTTCAATCTTCCTGTATCTGCTGAGGCTTGCTTTGTGACCAACTAATGGTCTATTTTGGAGAAGGTTCTGTGAGGTGCTGAAAAGGAGGTATACTCTTTTGATATTGGATGAAAAGTTCTGTAAACATCTATTAGGTCCATTTGATTTAGGGTGTCTGTGAGTGCCCTTGTTTCTCTGTTTTGCTTCTGACCGGATGATCTGTCCCTGAGTGAGAGTGGAGTGTTGAAGTCTCCCACTATTAGGGTGTTAGGATCAATGTGAGATTTCAGCTTTCATAATCTTTTATTTACAAATGTAGGTGGTCTTGTACTAGGGGCATAGATGTTCAAAAAGTGATGTCCTCCTGTTGAAATTTTCCTTTGATGAGAAGGAAGTGCCCCTCTTCATCTTTTGTGATTAGTTTTGGTTGAAAGTCTGTTTTATTAGATACTTGGATCGCTACCCCAGCTTGTTTTCTGAGTCCATTGGCTTGAAACACATTTAAAGACTATATGCCATAAAATTTGAAAATCTAAATGAAATGGAGAATTTTCTTGATATGTTTCATCTACCTAAATTAAGTCAAAATCAGGTAGAAAAATTGAATAGACCTATATTCCCCAAGGAAATAGAAGCAGTCATCAACAGTCTCCCTTTCAAGAAAAGCTCTAGGCCAGATAGATTCAGTGCAGAATTCTACCAGACCTTCAAAGAAGTGCTAACTCCAGTTCTCTCTAAACTATTCCACAAAATAGAAACAATAGGAACATTATCAAACTCATTCTATGAAGCCTCAGTCGCCTTGATATCTAAACCACACAGAGACCCAATAAAAGAAGAGAACTTAAGACCTATTTCTCTTATTAACATTGATTCAAAAATACTCAATAAAATACTTGCAAACCGAGTACAAGAACAAATAAAAGAAAGCATCCGCCATGGTCTAGTAGGCTTCATCCCAGCATGCAGGGGTGGTTCAATATACAGAAATCCATCAACGTGATCCACCATATAAACAAACTGAAGGAGAAAAACCACATGATCATCTCCCTAGATGCCGAAAAAGCATTTGACAAAATCCAACACCCATTCATGTTTAAAGTCTTGGAGAGATCAGGGATGCAAGGCACATACCTAAACATAGTAAAGTCAATATACAGCAAGCCTATAGCCAACATCAAACTTAATGAAGAGAAAATTAAATCAATCCCACTGAAATCAGGGACAAGGCAAGGCTGCCCACTGTCTCCATATCTCTTCAACATAGTACTTGAAGTCCTAGCTAGAACAATAAGACAATTAAAGGAGATCAAGGGGATAGAAATTAGAAAGGAAGAGGTCAAAGTATTGCTATTTGCAGATGATATGATAGTATACATGAGAGATCCCAAAAATTCAGCCAGAGAACTCCTTCAACTGATAAACACCTTCAGCAAAGTGGCTGGATACAAAATCAACTCAAAAAAATCAAAAGCCCTCCTATACACTAAAGACAAAGGGCTGAGAAAGAAATTAGGGAACAACACCCTTCACAATAGCACTAATAACATAAAGCACCTTGGGGTGACTCTAACCAAGCAAGTGAAAGACCTGTTTGAGAAAAACTTTAAGGCTCTGAAAAAAGAAACTGAAGAAGATATCAGAAGATGGAAAGATCTCCCTTACTCATGGATTTGAAGGATTAACATAGTGAAAATGGCTATTTTGCCAAAAGCAATCTACAGATTCAATCCAATTCCCATCAAAATACCAACACAATTCTTTACAAACCTTGAAAGAAAAAATACTCAACTTCATAGGAGAAAGAAAAAACCCAGAATTTCCAAAAAGATCCTGTACAACAACAGATCATCTGGAAGTATCTTCATCCCTGATCTCAAGCTGTACTACAGAGCAAGAGTTATAAAAACTGCATGGTATTAGCATAGAAACAGAATAGTAGATCAATGGAACCGAATAGGAGACCCAGAAATAAATCCACACACCTATGGAAACTTGATTTTTGATAAAGAAGCCAAAACCATCCAATGGAAAGACAGCATCTTCAGCAAATGGTGCTGGACCAACTGGATGTCTATATGCAGAAACATGAAATTAGATCCATATTTATCACTCTGCACAAAACTAAAGTCCAAGTGGATCAAAGACCTCAACATAACACCAGACACATTAAATGTGTTAGAAGAAAAAGTGGGAAAGACCCTAGAACTCATTGGCACAGGAGACTACTTCCTGAACAGAACACCAACAGCACAGGCTCTAAGAGCAACAATCAATAAATGGGACCTCATGAAACTGAAAAGCTTCTGTAAAGCAAAAGACACCTTCATCAAAACAGAATTACAGCCTACAGACTGGGAAAGGATCTTCACCTCAAGCCCCAGTCAACAGTGCACACTTATCCTGAGAACCCTCCATTCACTCCTTGTGACAGAGGGCTAATATCCAGTATATATAAAAAAAACTCAAGAAGTTAAAAAGCAACAAACCAAGTAATCCAATTAAAAATGGCATATTGAGATAAACAGAGAACTCTGTAGAGAACTGTAGAATGGCAGAAAAACACTTAAGAAATGCTCAATGTCCTTAGCCATCAGGGAGATACAAATCAAAACGGCCGTGAGATTTCACCTTACACCTGTCAGAATGGCTAAGATCAAAACTCCAGTGACAACACATGCTGGAGAGAATGTGGAGAAAGAGGAACCCTCCTTCGTTGCTGGTGGAAATATAAACGTGTACAACCACTCTGGAAATCAATTTGGCATTTCTTAGACAATTAGGAATAGTGATTCCTCAAGACCCAGCTATACCACTCTTAGGCATATATCCAAAAGATGCTCAAGTACACAACAAGGACATTTGCTCAACTATGTTCGTAGCTGCTTTATTTGTAATAGCCAGAACCTGGAAACGACCCAGATGTTCCTCAGTCGAGGAATGGATACAGAATCTGTGGTACTTTTATACAACGGAATATTACTCAGCAATTAAAAAGGAGAAATCATGAAATTTGCAGGCAAATGGTGGATCTGGAACTATCATCCTGAATGAGGTATCCCAAAAGCAGATAGACACACATGGCATATACTCACTTATATAGACCTATAAGATAGGATAAACATACTGAAATCTATACACCCAAAGAAGATAAACAAGAAAGAGGACCTGGGGTAAGAGTATTGATCTTCAGTTAGAATGACAAATGGGATGGACATTGGATGTAGGAGAAAACAAGTAGCAGGAAAAGAGGGCCTACCACAGACTCTACCTAGCAGTGTATCAAAGCAATTAAGACACATAACCAATGCTTTGGCAGCACGCATATTAAAGGGGGGGGGGAGAGACAGTATGACCTGAAGAAGACAGGTGCTCCACAAGGACCAAATATATCAGGGCACAGGGGTCTTTTATGACACTGTCTCTACAACCAAGGAACATGTATGGATATAACCTAGAACCTCTGCTTGAATGTAGCAAATGGTAGCTCAATATCCAAGTGGGTACCCTAGTAATGGGAACAGGGACTATTTTGGACATGAACTCAATGGCTGGCTCTTCAACGAGACCCCCGCCCCCTCCCTGACGGAGGAGCACCCTTGCTAGGCCACAAAAGAGGACATTGGAGCCAGTCCTGAAGGGACCTGATAGGCTAGAATTAGATGGGAGGGGAGGAGACCCTCCCTATCAGTGGACTTGGAAAGGAGCAGGAAGGAGATGATAGAGGGATGTGGGGGATATGAAGCGAATAAGGGAGGGGGCTAAAGCTGAGATACAAAGTACATAACGTGTGATTAATATAGAATAAAAATGTTAATAAAAAAGAAAAAAAAACTGGCATCTAAACATAGCTCTTGGAGGGTGCAGTGGACCATTAGGATTCTGCTGCAATGGAGAAGGGGAATCAGTGAGTCACCAAAGTTTGTGAGGCATCAGAATGGCTTGAAGAGGCTTGCTACCTCAGCTTGTGTTGGTTGGGATGGCCAAAGTTTGGAACTGCCTCATCCTTGAGTGTCTGCCGTTGTGGGCTTAGGGTAGCTGATTGCCTCATCTCCAAGCTTGCAGCAACAAATACGGTTGTAAGAGAAATGCTGTGTGTTCAAGAGCAGATTGGGCTACAATAGTGAGCAATAGGCCAAACGGAGTTATAGTAAGACTGTATATCAAACAAACAAACAAACAAAACAAAAAAGAATAAAAAACAGCCACCCATTAATAATGTAAGGTTTATTTAAAAAGTGCTATTAACTTAAAAACTTCAGTATGTTGTTCTAAATATTTCAGAAGACTCTGCTATTTAACATTGCAGTCCTGCCATGTCTGGATAGCTCTCCCACGCTCTGAGCAGAATCGAGGACTCTAGTTCTTAGCTTCTTTCTCTGCCTGGATTCATCAGCTTAGTGTCTCTAGTCACGGATGACTAACCATATCTGGAGTATAACCTTTGGCACAGTTCCCTGCCAATGCTATCCCCTGCTGCCCATAGGATAATCAGGTACTCTGTACCCATTCATATGATAGGACCATGCTGCCAAATGCAAACAAAGCATTTCTAGGACCTCAAGCCCCAGTCAATAGTGCACACTTATCCTGAGAACCCTCCACTTACTCCGCAAGAACTATCTAGCCTTCTTTTTACACCCAAATAAAGTTGAGCTGTCTCACTGAAGCTGGTTCTGGAAATCACTCTGTCATACTTGCCGGCTGTAAACTTCCTCCTATCCCCATTTCATTTTCTCCCTTTGTCCTGGGGGACTGGTGACCAATGACCCCCTAAGGGAAGGAAATACCACATAAATCAAAATGAATTTATGATATTTTCTGAACTACAGTGAAAGTGTTTGAAGTTTACAGTTAATATTTAATGTATAATAGAAAAGAAGTAAAAGTTAAAATCAGTCATCTAGTGTTATGCCCAAGTCTTGTGGACCCCAAAGACCACCAAGAAGCTGATTCTGATGCACATGCAATAGGGTTTTTATTACAAGCTTGAGCTTGGGCCTACACCATCACTGACACAGCAGTTCTTGAGTGGAAAGCCTCAAGCTCAGGGAGAGAGGGGTTTTTATTTAGGGTTACAACAAGGTTTGGGAAATTCCAGCTTGGCAGGTCTATTATACAATTAATTAACATTTTGCAAATATTGGGCATCTGGAGTGCCAAACCATAATTGTTTTAGTCATCTAATCGTAAAGAACACCTGTGTAAAATTTAGGTATTCACTGATTAGCCAATGGTAGAGGTGATGGTTAAATATTACCACAGGTGAGTGGTTGAAGCATATTTTTGTGGGTTTTTTCCTTTTTGAAACTAAGGTTTATGCCTAAGTAATTTACCCTTAAGACAGAGTTTCTTTTTCAGAAATGGGGTTACATAGGCCTCACACTAGATTTCTGTTAATTGAAACTAAGTTAAAACACAGCATTAAATGAAAGGAAAGTGAGGGAACAGACAGACTCAAATTGGTTTGAGATGAGATGGCTTGCTAGAAAAGAGTATGGAGAAGGACAACTAATACTATAGACGTTTGAGAAAGCCATTTCACCTAGCAGTGGTCAAATTTTATACATATGCAGTTTCATATGGAGTTAAAATTTAATTACCCTGTTACAGGAGACAATCCCTCTCTCAGATGCAGTTGACTCTTGAATAATAAAAAATCAAAACAAAGCGAAAGCAACAACAAAAACTACTGTTAGATGAGAGACACTTTCTTTTGAAGTTGTTGGTCAATGGCATCACATAGACCACACAAATATTACATGATCTTGCTGTTGCTCTTGGTGACTTTCCAGAACTTGAGAGTGAGATTCTATTGTTGAAGTCAACAGAAACTTGAGTTACAAAACAGAGCAAACTAAAGCTGATACTAACCTAGAAGCTTCACCACTGTTGGATACCTTTCATAATGTTGGGACATTATATGTACACAACTTGAAAGAAGAAAGTATTCAATAGTCTTACACATATGTGAGCCCTATAGACCACAATAATGAGTGGATTGACAAGACATGTCCATTAGCCTAATTATGCAACAGAGGATGAATATCATGGGAGTAGCTAACCACTTTCTGATTAGATACAAAGTGTGCTTTACAAGATGAAACTCACCTTCTAGGAGAGATAACCAGGCCAAAACCCGTGGCTTGTTAAACCACAGGGAGTGATCTACCATTATTATACTGCTTAACGGCAGAGAAATAAACTATTCTGTAAGTTCTTATCCTTACACCAGTAGTTAGGATATCTTTCAATTTGTATCAGAGAAGTTTCTTTTTGTAATACATGACATTTAATAGAGGTATCCACAATTGGTCAATGTGATGAGAATGTAGCCCATGGCAACTCGGTAGAAAAGTGGGTTCTCTAATAGGGGGAACAGGGACTGTCTCTGATATGGACTCTGTGGCTGGCTCTTTGACCACCCCCCCCAACCCCCGGAGGTAGCAGCCTTGCCAGGCCACAGAGGAGGACAATGTAGCCAGTCCTGATGAGACCTGATAAGCTAGGGTCAGATGAAAGGGGAAGAGGACCTCCCCTTTCAGTGGACTTGGAAAGGGGCAGGGAGGAGATGAGGGAGAAAGGGTTAGATTGGGAAGGAATGAGGGAGGGAGCTACAGCTGGGATGCAAAGTGAATAAACTTTAATTAAGATAAAAATTTAATTTAAAAAGTCAGTAGAGTGCTCATTTCTAAATGGCATATGTATATTATACCTCTATATCGAAGGCTCAGGAGCCACTGTGGAAAAGGAGGTAGAAATATTCTAAGAGTCAGGAGGAGTAGACATCTGCAGCAAAACAGTATTTTCTTCTTACACAACAGTTGATGTGACTTGATGCTCAAGACCTATGAAAGATCAAGTCAACCACATCTCAGCATGATGGGAAGGGGGAGAGTTTTTGATGTCACATCCTTATCTGAGGACTCCTTGGAAACTAATGGCTGCTGTTGGGGAATATTAATTTACTTCAAGGATTCAGGATGGAAAAGCTACTGTGTGCAAGTAAATGGCCCTATATCCATATAGACAGGCAGCACTTAATGAATTTGGTGGCTCTAAAAAATGTGTAAGAATAAATTATGGGAGTGGCAAACCAATAAGTGGTCTAGCCTGAGACCCATGGCATGAAAGGGAGCCCACACCAGACACTACATAGAGGGCTAAGAACAAGAGACTTAACATCTCAGAGATCAGGGATAAAACCAAACAGTACTGGCAATTAAAAAGAATCAAAGAGCTCCTGTCCTCTCCAGGTCAAACTAACTCTCCCCTTCTTTCATATGATTCCCTGCACTCTGCCCAAGGGTTGGTTATGTGTCTTAATATTTGCTGTGATACACTGCTAGGTAGAATCTTTCCGAGGCCCTCTGTGGTAGGCTCTTGTCCTGCTACTTGTTTTCTCCTATATCCAATGTCCATCCCATTTCGCAAGGACCAAATATATCAGGGCACAGGGGTCTTTTATGAGACTGTTTCTCCAACCAAGGAACATGTATGGATATAACTTAGGACCCCTGCTTGAATGTAGCAAATGGTAGTTCAATATCCAAGTGGGTACCCTAGTACGAGGAACAGGGACTATTTCGGACATGAACTCAATGGCTGGCTCTTCGACCCCCTCTCCTCCCAGAGGGAGGAGCAGCCTTGCTAGGCCACAGAAGAGGACATTGGAGCCAGTCCTGAAGAGACCTGATAAGCTAGAGTTAGATGGAAGGGGAGGAGGTCCTCTCCTATCAGTGGACTTGGAAAGGGGCAGGGAGGAGATGAGGGAGTAATGGGGAGGGGATAGGGAGGAAATGAGGGAGGGCGCTATAGCTGGGATACAAAGTATATAACCTGTGATTAATATAAAGTAAAAATGTTTAAAAAAGACAGGAAAAAATTAAATCCTGAATATATATGTATACAAACACTAAAATGAAGTCATCACCTCCTGTAGCAGGGACATGTCCCAGTAGAGAAAGGGAGACACCAAACCATCTATAAAACCTTCGACCCAAAATTTGTCTTGCCTACAAGAAATGTAGATATAAAGATGGGACAGAGATGGAGGGAATGGCAACCTGAGACCCACCCCATGGGAGAGGGCCAACCCCTTTCACGATTAGTGGCACTCTTCCATGCTTGCAGACAGGAGCCTAGCACAACTGTCTTCTGAGAGGCTTCATTCAGCAGCTGATGCAGAGACCCACAGCCAAAGAATCGGCCGAGCTTGAGGAGTTCTATGAAAGAGTGGGAGGAAGGATAGAGGAAGCCAGGAAGGGTAAAGGACACCACAAGAAGACCTACAGAGCAAACTAACCTAGGCCCATGAGGAATCACAGAGACTGAACGACCAATGAAAGAGCTTGCATGGGCTGGACATAAGCCCCCTACACATTTGTAGCAGATGTGCAACATTATGTGCCCTAACAACAGAAGTAGGGGCTGTCTCTGACTCTGCTGCCTGCTACTGGATCTCTTTCCCCTAGCTGGGCTGCTTTGTCAGACTTCAGTGGGAGGGGATGTGCTTAGTCTTGCTGAGACTTGAGGTGCCAGGGTGGATTGATTCCCTTTGGGGGCCTATCCTTCTCTGAGAAGAAGGATAAGGGGAAAAGGGGTAGGAGGTATGAGGGTGGGACTGAAAGGAGAGGAGGGAGGAAGCTGGGATCAGGCTGTAAAGTGATTGAATTAATAAATTTTTAAAACCTCAAACAAAAAAGAATTAATGAAATGATCTCTAATGATATTTCTGCTATACTTGTACATAGGAGCCCAGCACAGTCACCATCAAAGAGGCTTTATCTAGAAACTGATGAAAACAGATGAAGGAAAAAAACAAAAACAAAAACAACAACAGCCAATCATCAGGCAAAGCTCTGAGAATCCTGTGGAAGAGTGAGAAAAAGGATTTTAGGAGCCAGAGGAGTCAAGGGCACCAAAGAAATCCCATAGAATCAACTAACCTGACTCATTGGGGGCTCACAGAGAGTGAACCAACAATTAGAGAGCCTGCATGGGTCTGACCTGGGCCGTTTGCACATATGTTATGGTTGTATACCTTGGTCTTCTTATAGGACTCTTAATAGTAGGAGCAGAGGCTCTCTGACACCTTTGCCAGGTTTTGGGACCCTTTTCCAAAAACTATTCCAACCTTAATATGAAGGATGGTGCATAGTTTTACTGCAGGTTGATATGCCATGTTTCATTGATATCCTTATCTGAAGAAAAACCAAAGAGAACTGGACGGGGTATGGGAGTAGGGACAGAGAGGGGAGGAAGGGGAGGAGAAGGGAGGGGAAACTGTATTTGGATTGTAATATATGAGAGAAGAGCAAACAAACAAATAAATACACAAATAAACAACAGCAACAAAACCCCAAACACCAGAGAGCATGGCACATGAATTTTGGAGGGGAAATAAGAGAAGAATTGGAGTGAGAGAATGGGGAGTCAGTTTTATAAAATCACATTATGTGTATTATGAAAGTCTCAAAAATTTAAGCAGAAACTATTGAACTACAAATAGGAATCAATAGAGAAAATCAATGAAGCCTAAGAGTGCAATGAATGAGCATCCACTTACAAATAATAAAGTGACTTTACACATAGAATAACTTTCAAAATAGTAAACTAAAATGGGTCAGAGAACTTTTTTGAACTGTTGAATATGATTTTTCAGATGATCATATGGAGAAAATTCAGCATACCTTGCACTTATGATCATTCAAAAGCATGATTTGTGAGTGAACAATAAATGATAAATTTAGCTTCACCAAAAATAAAACTTCTATTATAGGTCTGCAGAACAACTAAAATTAAAGAAGAGCATAAAGAAACAGAACATTATGAGAATGAAAAGATAATCTATATAATATCTATTATATCAAAATAATGCAAACCAAAGCAAAGAACTGTTTACAAAAATATGGAAACATACTTAAAACTCCCAAACAAGAAAATAAACATTAATTAAATATAAACAAACATGCTAGAAAGATCTCAAAAAAAGATATACAGCATGCAAATGAGCTCAGGAAAAGATGCTGAGTATCATTTGTTATCACAGAATTGCCGATTAAGTCAACCAG
Source organism: Pachyuromys duprasi (assembly GCA_028658305.1). Classification (NCBI taxonomy): domain Eukaryota; kingdom Metazoa; phylum Chordata; class Mammalia; order Rodentia; family Muridae; genus Pachyuromys; species Pachyuromys duprasi. The sequence goes on from CM053754.1 coordinate 5,859,201, forward strand.
AACATCTGTTGTAATACTAAAAACCTTGAACACTGACATCAAAAACAAAGTGAGATGAGTGAAAATAGGGATCTTTTCCTTCTGCTTTTAGGAATTTTATTTTCCTTCCATCTTTCCCCTTTTGTTCTTAAGCAGAGCAGGACCATTCTGCTTCTCCTCCAGGAACACTGGCCAGGTGGCCATGATGAAGTTCATCTTTGCTGGTACAGCCACTCCCACTGCAGGCAGCTTCACTCCTAGGACCCTCACTCACCAGATCTAAACAGCCCTCACGAAGCCAAAGCTTCTAGTAGTGACTTATACCACTGCTGACCATCAGCCCCTCACAGAGGTCTCATATGCTAACTTGCCCACCATCGCTCTGTATAACACACTCTTCTCTGCCCTGTATGGAAATTGATATCCCATTCAACAACAAAGAAGCTCATTCAATGGGGCAACAGAGATCTGATCTATGACTTGTGGAAAGCACAACTGAAGAGCTGATTTGGAAGGCTTTGTAGCCATTTCTAAGGACACTAAATCCTCTTTAACTCTCTGGTCATGTCTCCACAAAACCAGCCAATTCTTTACTGAACTTTTATTCAGAATCTTCAGTGTGGAAGCTATGATGTCCTCTTATGAGTGAAGAAATAAACAAATTATAATTATAAGATGGGGTGCTAGTCTCATGACTTCATCAAACCGCAATAACTTACAGAATGCCTCATCTCCAATGACATCAAAACAATGGCTTATATTTTGATTAGGAACAGAGTAGTAGAAGGACATCAAAATTAGGTCCAAGAGTATCAAACCATAAAAACACTTGAAGGAAATTAAAGTACATTCAAATGGGGGAAAGAAGGCAACTTGAAAATTCCTTATGCTGTAAAATTCCAAATATATTCTGGAAACCTGTAGTAACATAAAAAACTAATATTTTATGAGGACGTAGCATGAAACCATTGGGAGGCACGGGGAGTGGACACAGAACCATTTTCAAATTTTATGTGTTTTTTATTAATTACAGTTTATTCACTTTGTATTCCTGCTGTAGTCCCCTCAATCATCCTCTCCCAATCCCACCTTCTCTCCCTCATCTCCTCCCAGACCCCTCCCCAAGTCCATGCTCCCCTTCCCTCTGACCCTAGATTATCATGTCTCATCAGGACTGGCTGCATTGTCTTTTTCTGTGGCCTGGTAAAGCTGATCCCCCATCAGAGGGAGGTGAACAATGTGCCTGCCACTGAGTTTGCATCAGAGATAGTTCCTATTTCCATTACTAGGGAACCCACTTGGAGACTGAGTTGCCATGGGTCACAACTGTGCAGGGGTTCTAGGTTATCTCCATGAATGGTCCTTGGTTGGAATATCAGTCTCAGAAAAGACACCTGTGCTCAGATTTCTTGGTTCTGTTGCTCTCCTTGTGGAGCTCCTGTACTCACCAGGTATTTCTCTCTTACCCTTATTTCATAGTTTCCCTGCATTCTGTCCAAAGTTTGGCTGAGTCTCAGCATCTGCTTTGATACCTTGCTGGGTAGAGTCTTCAGAGGCCCTCTGTAGTAGGCTACTATATTGTTCCCTGTTTTCTCCCTTTTCTGATGTTAGTCCATTTACTTTGATGGGACTTATCCAGGATCCTCCTTGCTTAGCTTGTTTATGTGTTTAGATTTTAAAATGTTTATCCTACATTATATGTCTAATATCCACTTATAAGTGAGTATAAACCATGTGTGTCTATCTGCTTCTTGGATACCTCACTCAGGATGATCTCTTCTAGTTCCCACCATTTGCCTGCAAATTTCATGATTTCCCTATTTGTAATTGCTGAATAGTATTCCATTGTGTAAATTACCACAGTTTTTGTGTCCATTCCTCAGTTAAGGGACATCTGGGTTGTTTCCACATTCTGACTCTTACAAATAAGGCTGCTATGAACATGGTTAAGTAAATGTCCTTGTAGTATACTTGAGCATCTTTTGGATATATGCCTAGGAGTGGCATAGCTGGATCTTGAGGAAGCACTAATTGTCTGAGAAAGTGCCAGGTCGATTTCCAAAGTTTACATTTCCACCAGCAGTGGAGGAGAGTTCCCCTTTCTCTATATCTCTCCAGTATGTGTTGTCACATGAGTCTTTGATATTAACTATTCCGATGGGTGTAAGCTGAAATCTTAGGGTTGTTTTGATTTGCATCTCTCTGATGACCATATATGTTGAACACTTCTTTAAGTGTTTCTCTGCCATTTGACATTTCTATATTAAGAATTGTCTGTTTAGCACCGCACCCTAATTTTTAATTGGGTTGCTTGGTTTGTTGCTGTTTAACTTCTTAAGTTCTTTATATATTTTGGATATTAGCCCTCTGTCAGCTATAGGGTTGATGAAGATACTTTCCTATTGTGTAGGCTGTTGTTTTGTTCTGATGACAGTGTCCTTTGCTTTACAGAAGCTTTTCAGTTTCAAGAGGTCCCGTCTGTTGATTGTTGCTCTTAGAGCCTGTGCTATTGGTGTTCTGATCAGGAAGTTGTCATTGTACCAATGAGTTCAAGGGTCTTTCCCACTTTTTCTTCTAACAGATTTAGTGTGTGGTTTTATGTTGAGGTGTTTGAGCCACTTGGACTTTAGCTTTGTGCAGCGTGATAAGTATGGATCTATTTACATTTTTCTATATGTAGACATCCTGTTAGACCAGCACCATCTTTTGAAGATGTTATCATTTTTTCCATTGTATTGTTTTGGCTTCTTTGTAAAAAATCAAGTATCGGTAGGTGAGTGGGTTTATTTCTGGGTCTTCAATTCTACTGAACCATCATTCTGTTTCTATGCCAGTACCCTGCAGTTTTTATTACTATTGCTCTGCAGTACAGCTTGAGATCAGGGATGGAGATACCTCCAGACAATCTGTTGTTGTACAGGATTGTTTTGCCAATTTTTTTTCATATGAAATGGTGACATTTTCTTTCAAGTTCTGTAAAGAATTGTGTTGGTATTTTGATGAGAAATGCATTGAATCTCTAGATTGCATTTGGCAGGATGGCCATTTTCACTATGTTAATCCTACTGATCTTTGAACATGGGAGATCTTCCTGTCATCTGATACCATCAAATTCTTTCTTCAGAGGATTGAATTTTTTTATTTTTTAAAATTCTTTATTAATTACACTTTATATACTTTATATCACCCCTGTAGTTCCCTCCCTCTTCCCATCCCAACCCCTCCCCTTTTGCACAAATTCCCTACCCAAGTTCCCTGATAGGAGAGGTCTTCTTTTCCTTCCTTCTGATCTTAGTCTATTAGGTCTCATCAGGAGTGGCTGCATTTTCTTCCTGGTAAGGCTGCTCCCCCATCAGGGGGAGGTGATTAAAGAGCAGGTCAATCAGTTCATGTCAGAGACAGTCCCCATTCCCATTACTATAGAACCCACTTGGATACTGAACTGCTATGAGCTACATCTGTGCAGGGGTCCTAGGTTATCTCTACGCACGGTACTTGGTTGGAGTATCAGTCTCAGGAAGGACCCCTGTACTCAGATTTTTTAGTTCTGTTGCTCTCTTTGTGGAGCTCTTGTCTTCTTCAAATCTTACTATTTCCAACTTCTTTCATAAGATTCCCTGCACTCTGCCCAAAAGTTGGCCATAAGTCTCAGCATCTGCTTTGATAGTCTGGAGGACAGAGCCTTTCAGAGGCCCTCTGTAATATTCCATTGCATAGATGTACCACACTGTATGTATCTATTTCTCAGCTGAGGGGCATCTGGGTTGTTTCCATCTTCTGGCTATTACAAATAAAGCTGCTTCAAACATGGTTGAGCAAATGTCATTATTGTGTACTTGAGCTTCTTTTGGATATATGCCTAGGAGTGGTATGGCTGGATCTTGAGGAAGCGCTATTCCTAGTTGTCTGAGGAAGCTCCAGATTGATTTCCAAAGTGGTTGTACAAGTTTACATTCCCACCAGCAGTAGAGGAGAGTTCCCCTTTCTCCACAACCTCTCCATCATGTGTTTACACTTGAGTTTTTGATCTTGGCCTGTACTTGGGGTAGCTGGCTCTGTAGTCTCAGTCACAGGACATGGAGGCTCCTGCTTGGGCTAGTTGCTGGAAAATGTTCATAATGAAGAAATGTTCTGTAAGAGAGTTTAATGGTGATTACCCTACTTTAAATGTTGTATGACAAGAAGAATGATTAAAGGCCCAAGGAAATCAGTGCTCTTCAAGTAACAAGATTTGTTCAATTGTTACCAATAGAAGACATTGAAGATTAGAGGAAGGCTCCCTGAGTTTATGGGTAACTCTGTAGTTCTCTAGATTTTCTTTATTCGTTTCGTTTTTTAAATCAACAGCACAGCTAAAAATGAAGAGAATAGTCTTTAAAATGCAACAAAAGTAACATGTAAATTGAAGTTCCTTGAGAAATACAAGTAGCTGATGAAATGAGTACTCTGAGAAAACTGACTTAACATTTGTGAGAAAATAATAATATTTTGGAAAAGGAAAGTGAAATAGGCTTTCTGTTGAGCACTTGCTGTTATTTTCCAGCAAGCTCAGAAAGTTGTCATTCATTCTGCAGATTTGAAACTTTTTAAAAATTTATTTATATATATATTAATTTATTACAATTTATTCAGTTTGTATTTTAGTTGTACCACCCACCCTTGCTCCCTCTGAATCTCTCTCTCCCTCCCACCCTCCATCACTCACTCTCTCCTTCATCTCTTCCCATGTCCCTCTCCAGTCCACTGATAAGGGAGGACCTCCTCCCCTTCCATCTGACCCTAGCCTATCAGCTCTCATCAGGACTGTCTTCCTCTGTGGCCTGGTCAGGCTGCCCCCCACCCTTAGGGCGAGGTGATCAATGATGCAGCCACTGAGTTCATGTCAGAGACAGCCCCGCTCCCCTTATTAGTGAACCCATTTGGAAACTGAGCTGCCATGGGCTACATCTGAGCAGGGGTTCTATGTTATCTCCATGAATGGAACGGTCCTTGGTTGGAGTATCATTCTCAGAAAAGACTCCTGGGCCCAGATTTTTTTGGTTCTAAATTGGAAGTTTTTAAAGATTGTTAATAAATACAGGACTTTTAAAAGTGCTGTTTAATTTTAAAACTATTAGTGGTGATCAGAGAGTGTGTGTGTGCAGCCTTGCCATTCCACAGAGGAAGACAATGCAGCCAGTCCTGATGAGACCTGGTAGGCTAGGGTCAGAGGGAAGGGGAGGATTACATACCCTATCAGTGGACTAGGGAAGAGGCATAGGGGGAGAAGAGGGAGGGTGGACTTGGAAGGAGACAAAGGAGGGGGCCACAACAGGGATAGAAAGTGAATAAATTGTAATATATGATAATAAAATGTCCAGAATTCTTAAATGCAAAAAAACCTTATTAGTGGAACTATATTTTCAAAGTTTTATTGTTTGTGTAACTAAGTATCAATGGGTAATAAGACAAATGATAAATAAATGTGGATTTGTATTTGTACTAAAACATAAATACATTTGTATTTATAAAAACTTTAGAAAATCTTTAGTTTATTTGTGATCAAAATACAATATACTTTAAAATAAACTTAGATTTATTTAGCCAAGATCTTCATCAAAGTTTTTATTATTCATGTAAAATAATGAATTTTATAAATAATTTTTATTAAAATAATTATTTTAAGTTTTTGACTTTAAGGTAAAATTTTGGTATCCCTTTATTCTTGGCTGACAAAGTAAGTTGGAATTCTTAAAATTTTTACTTCTTTATCAAATTCTTCCAACATTTCTAGAAATGTTTCTATCATTGCAAATTTAAAGCAGTCTTTTCAAACTTAAATTTAACTATCTGGGTTTCTTATTAAATTCTCTATTTCTACTTATTTAAAATACATAATTCATTTTTACTTTCATTTATACTGCACTATTTATATCTACCATCATTTAAAAATTATTATGCACATTGATTCTCATATAATTTTATGAGTTCAATTATTTTTATATCTGTACTTTTCATTTTGCTCTTTATTTATTTCATGTTTTATTTATAAATATATATCAATGCACTTTTAAAATTATCTTTTAGACTTCATTTCACTATTAGATTGGTTTATTATTGTGTAAGTACCTTTACTTAAGTTTATTATTTTCCTATTGATGTTTATTTAAGTTTTGCTATTGGTGTGGGTTTTTTTTTCCAATTTCTTGAACTGCACAGTCACTCCAGCTGCTTTTAATAGTCCCAATAATTACTCTCTAGTAGCTCTCGATTTATAATTTTGTCAGGAAAGTCTTGAGTGGCTGTTAGGTTCCAAATATTTCCAAATTACTCTTTTTTTTTTTTTTTTGGCCTTATGCTCCAATCACAGTTTGGCATTAGGGAGGGCACCCAGGCTCTGGAGAGGAGCTTGGACAAGGACTGTGAAAGTGAAAGTGAGTAGCAGTCTGTTGGATCTTGGTAATGATCTCTTCCCTGAAGGAAAACAGGACCTTCAGCATCATTGGTAGGGTATCAAGTTATGCTATTAATATGCATGCCTGGCCTGTGTGCTGTGCTTGGCAGAGACAAGATTTTAATACGCCATGTAGCCATCACACTGGAGCACAATGGTGATCACAAACTATGATTTGAAATGACAACTCTGAAGCTAGTGCATAAAACTATCAGTTCAGATTGGTTGTCATAATCAGCTGAGGCTTTGGATCGGTGCTGTGAAAAAAATATGTATAATAGCTACAAGAAAAATATGCCTAGAAATCACATGTAACAATTAATATAAAACCATTAATTGAAACTTGGGTGTGGGCAGTGAAAATGAGCCTGAATTCGTCATAATGTATACTACGTCACCATAAGAACTAGCCACCTATAAAAAGGAGATCTGACTTCCATGTGCATTTATTTATTTATATATTTACAAGGTATCTTGTCAAGATGGCTTTATCACTCACTGCTGTCTTCAGACCTAAAAGCTGTATAAGATGCAGGCATGCCCAGAGCAAAAAAGACTACACATGTATTTGCATAGTCACTATGTATCTTCATTAATATAGAGGAGCCTGATAAAAGGGGTGAGAATACATGCATGTCAATGGAGAATGAAGGACAGAATTTCTTAAGCATTGATTATAAAACCTTCCTGATCCTGGAGTCTTCTCAGTTCCACATATTAGTTAAATCATGTATTTCACGTCCTTTACTATGGCAGGGAGAAGAAAAGAGAAATATTTCAGAACTTTACATCCAACAAAGAATAACAGAAGAGAAAATAATGCCATGCTTCTGAGATAAATACAGAGATGTGTGCCAACTTAAGACCCTAAATGGCACATGCAGGTTATCTTTCTTCCATCCCCCTTTGGTTTTCATGCTGACTTAATCAGGAAGGCAAAGTATTTTGAGAATGTTCATTTACTTAAATGTCATGTATGGACTTCAACTGCAGTTCCTATGTCAGCTATACTGTCTTCACTGGACCAAAGCTGCAAAAGTCCCTGGTACTTGCTATGTAGTGTGATAGGTTTAGGAATTGCTTTAACTCTGTGTTATTGTTTAAACATTATCAATTACAGTTTTCTAGCAGTAACATTAGTGCACACCTACAGGGCTATACTATTTTTGTAGTTTTCTATCATAATCTAGTCTGCCATTCATGAGACTGTCCCGTGGTTTCTGAATATATACAATTTACTTTCTGTATCCAAGTAAGAAACATTTATCTTCTATATCTAAATTAGTTAAGTGCATTTCAGAGAATGGCTAATAAGCAGCCAAAACTTAAAATTATTAAAAAATTTCATAAAACATTGATTTGTTGTCCAGGAATACACTGTAATGTGTAGGAATATTGGGATAGGTGTGGTAGAATCAGAATAAAAAAAAAACTTTTCATTGTTAGAGTATTCTGGTTTCCTTTTTTACTGTTGTGACAAACACCATAAGCAAAGCAACTTTGGGAAGGAAGGGGTTATTTAACTTATATTTCCAGGGAAGCACTTACTACTAAAGAAATTTAGGGCAGGAATTTAAGACAGGAACCTTAAGGAAAGAACTGAGGCAAACACATGAAGGAATCTGCTTACTGGCTTGGTCTCTGTTGCTCACCCAGCCTGCTGTCTTGTAGAACTAAGTGCCCAAGGGTGGCACACTCAGCGTGGACCAGGTCCTCCACATCAATCAATTAGAAGAATGTCCTGCAGACTTGCCTAAGGTCTGATCTCATGGGGCATTTTTTTCAATAGACATTCCATCTTCCCATGTGACCTTAGCTTTGCCAAGTTGCAAAAAACTATCCAGCACAGTAGGCAATTCCTTCAGAAATTCTGTAGGCAGCCATGCCTCTGTGGACCATTTCACAATACCCCAGAAGATTTGCAAAATATTTCCAGCATATTTAATAAATGACATTAAACATTGCTAGACATTTTTCATTAAGCATAGTTCCTTTGAGATTCAGTTAAAATTTTGTTCCAAGGATATTCAACATTTTTGAGATTTTTTTAAAAAGACGTTTTTAGTTAAAATAGAATTATATCAATTTCCCTCTTCTTTATCCTCCATCCAGCCCCTCTCACACTCCCATTCTCAAATTGACAGCTTCTGTTTCTCTGATTATTATTGTTCCACACATATAAATGTAAACATATATGAAGATATATGCATATACATTTATGTGTATGCACAGATATATAAGCACTACCTTCTGAAGTGATTTTTGTTTTGTTTATTTTGTAGGATTTCAAGGCTGACTACTTCATATTGAAATATAAATAAGGGGTATCAACACTAGAAGAGACTAATTCTCCTTTTCCTAGTCGTTATTAATTGCTTGTAGTTTCTTTGTCTATGGGTGGGACACACTGAAATTTTTCGCCTTCCATATAAACATGTCCATTGTTATTTGACATTTTGTTTTTGCAACTGTACTTGGAAGAGGCTGTTTCACATCAGACTTCCTTGTATTTTGGTTTTTGAAGTCTTTCTGCTCCTCTTCTCTGATGCAGAAGCTGTGGGAGAGATTTATTCATCGGGGCTAGGCTATCCACGATCTGTGCATCTATGCATTGCTTTCTGTGATGGTCTTAATTTGCTGTAAAGAGAGACCTCTTTGATGAGGGAGTAATAGCTATACTTTTCTGTGGGTAGGAGAATAACCTTCAGAATGTAGTAAGAAAATATGACCATCTACCAATGTGGCAGTATTAGATTCTTTTCTAAGATTCATGACCTCACTAGCCTGTTAAGTAGGCTCCTAATACCAGGCATGATTTTTCTCCTGTTGCTTGAGACTTAAGCCGGATTGGACAGCTGCTGTTTGCTGTGGATGCAGGTGCCACTTATTTTACTAGCCTGGTGCTTGTGGTTCATAGGCATTGCAGCTGGGTGTGATTTCATGCTTCCTCGAACATTGGCAGCTTCCATTGTATTTTCTGGTACTGTGAAATATAGATGGCAGGAAAGAGGCTTGCAGGATCTATCTAGCTTGAGTCACCAGAGCCTTATGTCTCCTAAATGTGAGGTGTCTTCAGCAATAAGAGCCACATGCAATGCCTAAGAGGAAACTAAGGGCTGTATCAAAAATCGATATTATTTTGGGAGTCACGTGGACAACCCTTACCTGCCATTCACAAGGAGGTTTTTGTCTGGTCAAGTGGATATACATATATATATATTTATATATACATATATGTATGTACATATATATTACACATGTTTGTCTATGATTTTATTAAATATAAAACAATATTAATTAAAAGCCTTGAGGCTTTATTAAGCAATATTGATATTATTTGTCTCTCATGTCTTTTTTACCATAATGACCTCTTTTCCTCCTCCTTAGGTGGAGCCCCTTCCCAATTTTCTATTTTTCTCTTCATATCACCTGTATTTGTTTTCCTCTCAAGCCTCACTCACCCAATTATGTCTCTATTATACTTTCTTGGTGTCTGTTGTTACTCTCTGCTGTGTACTCACCTCTGAAGATTTGAAACTAGGAGCTGCATATGACAGAAAACATGCAGTGTTTGTCTTTCTGGCATTGTATTGAGTCTTACTGTATTGAGTGAGTGGTTGTCTCACTCAATACAGTATTTTCTTGGTCCATTCATTTACCTGCAAAGACCGTAATTTTTTTCTTTATAGATAAATAGTGCTCCTATGCATATGTAGCACATTTTCATTGTTTATTCCTCTGTTGGGGGATATCTAGATTGCTTCCATTTCTTAACTATTGCAAATAGGGTGGCAATTAATATTGCTGATCAAGTATGGAGTAGCCTTATGGCAAGATGTGATATGTTAGATTCGTTTTTAAAGTATTTTTTGAGAATTATTATACTTATTTCCAGAGTGGCTACACTGATTTTTATTTTCACCAGCTATGAGTGAGTATTCTTTTCTCAAAAAAAATGTTGCAGTTGTTTTTAGCCATTTTCACTGGTGTGTGCTGAAACCGCAGATGTTTTAATATATACTTTCTTATTTCTAAGGAGATGGACACTTTGAAAAGTATTTAACCATTTTTATATCTTCTAATGATGACTCTCAATTCCAATGTATCTCTTTTTATGTCGGTACTGTGATGTTTTTATTGCTACAATTTTGTGAAATCAGTGATGGTAATATCTCCAGAAGTATTTTATTGTTCAAGATTTGCTTTGATATCCTACGTATATTATGTTTTCATATGAATTTGAGACTCATTTTGCAATTTTTGTGAGGAACTGTCTTAGAATTTTGATGGATATTGTATTAAAACTGTAGAAACTGCGTGGTCATTTTTATCATCTTGACTTCACCAATCAATGAGCATTGGGTGTCTTTCCATCTCCTGTTATCTACTTCTTTTTTTCTTGCTTTCTTTCTTAAATGTCTTAAATTTTCCTTATATAAGTCTTTTACTCTCTTACTAAGTTTTATCCAAACATGTTTCATTTTGATGTTAAACTGAGTGGGATTATTTTCATGATTTATTTCTCAGTATGTTTTTTTTTTGTTAGTATTTAGGAAGGATACTTGTTTTGGTGTGTGTGTGTGTGTTTGTTTGTGTGTTAATTTTAGATTGTTTTACTTTGGCAATGTGGTTATGAGCATTGGGGGTTTTTGTTTGTTTGTTTTAGTACAGTATTTAGTTTAGATTTAAAGCCTACTCTACAAGATGAAACTTCTGCCTGATATTAGCTGGGCCCAAACCTGTGGCAACCTATACCATAAGGGAGAGCATATGCTATTATTCTGATGAATGGCAGAACAATAAACTGCCTGCTAAGTTTTTACCCAGATAGCTATGTATGAGCTTCAACCCACAGAGAATTCCTTGTACAATATATAATTATTAACAGGACCCACAACTGACCACTGTGCAAATAATTAGCACTTTGGCTAGTTATTAGTCTTTTAGCATTAACTGCCGCCTCCTACAATAATAAATATCTTTGATGAAGGCTGAACATTTTCCTAATATACAAATATAAAGATCAGTTTTGAGGATACAGCTTGACTCTAAGTATTATCTCTTTGGTATGTTCCTGAATTCACTATTTTCTGAGATCTTTTCCATTAATCTTCAACAGAAAAATTGTTTAGTTTTTTCTGTTGTTATTGGTGTTGTACCTTCATTGTGTGTTGGTATTGGTATAACACGAGATTTATATAACAATTTGGTACCACCCTTATTTCTAACTGTGGAACAGGTATAGAAATCCTGATGGAAGATCTCCCTTTTAAGTTTTTTGGAATTCGTCTAGATCTTAACTTTTCTTTGCGAGACTGTACGTTGTTACTGATTCAGTTTCATTACTTGCTATGGGTCTGTTTTTAAATTGTCTGATTTTCTGGCTTTAATATTGGTAGAACATATTCATTAGGAATTGATCCATTTCTTTTATGTTTTCCTGAGGTTGCATTTTCTAATAATCTCCTGGATTTCCCTGAAGTCTATTTTGACAGCAGCTCATTCAGTTCTAATCTTATTAATTTGTGTGCCTTCTCTTTTATTTTGTTAGTATGGCTAAGGGTTTATCAATTTCATTAATCATTTCAAAGAACCAATTAGTAGCTCAATTAATTCTATGCATTGCCATTTTAATGTCTGTTTCATTTATATCTGACCTAATCTTATTTCTTTTTATTCTCTCTATTCAGGTTTTCTTTCTTTCTTTTTCTTTTATCTTCCTTCTTCTTCTTTCTTTTCTTTAATTCATTTATTCATTCTTTCTATTTTTGGAATCTTGGAGTGTGTCATTTTTTATCCATTTAATATCTTGATTATTGTTTTACTATATTTGAATACTTAACAGCTTTAAAATTTTCTCTTCAGACATACTTTACTGTGTCCCAGGTGGGTAGGCTCTCCAGCACTCTCTGGCTGGGCCTCCTGATGCTGCCATTGGCGAAATGGACGGTCAGCTCTCCTGCTCTCATGCCCTCTGGTTTGGCTCACTCATGCCCTGACACCAGGGCTAGCTCTGCTCTGCTGCTTGGGCAAGGGGCAGTGTTCACTCTCCTAGTGCTGTCACTGGTGAGAGATGGGGCCAGCAATGGAGAATGCAACAGCTATTGAGGGGGGCAGTACTGCACAGCTCCTGGACATCCATGTCACCCTGGGAGCCGTTGCCCAGCTCCTAGACATCCATGTCACCCTGGGAGCCGCTGCCCAGCTCCTGGACATCCATGTCACCCTGGGAGCCGCTCAGACCAGCATCTTTCCATCCTCTCTAGTGGTGATATTAGCCATGTACATCAACACAGACTCCTGCCACTGCACAGCCAGGGACTCTGACCTGGCTCTTCATAGCAGTTCTGGCTGGGACCTCACTATGGGCTCAGATGGTGTGCCTGGCCACTCACAATAGGCTACTCCTTCCCACCCTCAAGTAACCACATCATAATGCTCAAACTGCTTCACCCATGTTTCTCTTCTTCTGTCCACCACATACTTGTACATTGTAGTGGCTCCTGCTTCAGGCTGGCCAGGAGGCTGGCAGGCCTCTGGTGACGCTACCCCTGTCCCCAGGTGATAGCCATCTGTGCTGCCTAGCATGGAGTCAAGAGGTTATCTATGGCCTGCTTCTGCCATGTGCAGGAGGGCAGGTTTGTGGGTGTCAGAGCAGTTAGCAGGTCTCTATCTGTTTTTCTTCTTCCACACTGCACTTTTTGGATTTGATATGATTTTTATGTGTCCTAGGCATAAATCAACTTTAACTACCAAGCCAGGCATCAAGCTAGGATGAACATAGGACTTCCATCTGTTCTGCCCTGCCTGATGTAAAAACAACACCACACCAAGGTGTCTCTTTGCCCATTGCTAGGGCAGAGTATCTGTCTCTTTTACCTTGGCTCAAAGTCCTTGATATTGGTATGACAATCTCTAAAGTGTGTTTGAACATTTCTCATCCTAACTTAAATGAGCCCTAGGCCTAAAGCTGTAGGCATCTAGAATTATCAAATCTTCCAGACAGAGAACCCCCTAACCTGAGAGTAATTATCTGTGATGGAGAGGATGCACCTTGGAGTAAAACAATTTTGAAAGAATCTAATTGATCCCCTCAGGAAATAACATAAGTTAAGGTATTAGCAATTTGTAGGACCTCTTTCCAAGAGCCACAGTAGAGATGATGATGGATGGTACCAACATTGACCACAACTGCTTATTTATGGAAAACTCTCCCCATCTCAATGCAGTTTTCCTTTATTTAAAGCTCATATCAGTAACCCAAGATGTCATCAGGATCACTGGACCCTTTATTTGTTCATATTCTCCGTATCCTGATTAAATCTCCCCTTTGCTTTTCTCTCATAAGGATCTACTTGTCTCTACTTCCTTGAATGCTAGAACTAAAGGTGTATGCTAGGAAAAATATTTTATTCTAAATTTTTGGTTTGACTTTCTTTATTTTTTAAAAAATAGTAGATAATTGGCTTTAATTCATACTTTTAGGTCTTATTCTTGCATAGAAGTGTGTATACAGTGCTCCTTCCTCTGCCTTACCTCTACACACATTGGTGTTTATGCTTTAGCTCCCAGTAGATACATTCCTCTTCTGTATCATCTTTATTTTTAATATCTTTCCAATTATATTTCTTTTATTTAAAATAGATTTTCTTTTCATACAATATATTCTGATTAATGTTTTCTTTTGCTTTAGTTTTCCCAGATCCTCCCCACCTCTCCTTCTATGCACATCCACCCCCTTTCTGCCTGTCATTAGGAAAAAATAGACATATAAGGGATAATAATAAAAAAGAAAATAAGACAAAACCAAACAAATCAGGTCAGGACAAATAAAATAACAGAAGTAGAAGAGCCCAAGAAAAGACAGAGGTGGCAGATATAGATGCAGAGACACACCCATTTTCTTATTCAGGAATTGCACAAAAAACATAAAACCAGAAGCAATAATATATATGAAAAATCTGTAGTTAAAAATGAATAAAGTAAGAATAAAACTATAAACCAGATATATCTCTCTTTGTCTCTTTCTCTACACACACACACACACACACACACACACACACACACAGCCTGACACAACATTATGAGAAAGTGACCCTCCAAAGATGCCACCGAGTTTGATTTTTGTTAGCCATCTATTGATGGACAGGTGGTCTACTTTTAAAGTAGTTTGTTTCCCTAGTGTTTTCCCTCTTGGAGAAAGCTAAATTTTCATTTTCATGTGAGTATCAACTGGAGATAACTTCTAGGTTAGGATTGGTTGTATATGTTCACTTTTCTTTCAGCTCTAGAATTCTATTGAGTGGAGACTTGTGCAAGCCCTGTGCATGATGCGTCAGTCTCTGTGAGTTCATCTGTGTGTCAGTCCTGCTGTGTTTAGAAGGCCTTTTTTCCTTCATGTCTTCTACTCTCTCAGGCTCTTACACTCTTTCCTCTTTCTCTTTCCTGAAATTCCTTGGGCCCTGAAGCGGGGGCATTCAATAAAGAGATCCCACTTAGGCCTGAGTTCTCTCAGTCTCTGAATATTATTTGGTTGTAGGTCTCTATATTTTTTTCACAGTTGAACAGGAGGAAGCTGCTGTGATGATGTCACTGATCACTGAGCAATGTTGCTATATTATTATTATTTTAGAACAGTAGAATTTGGATTTCCATTAGTACCCTGGTCTCTCTCATCTCAGGTTCTTGGTCAGTCATGCAGTGTAGAGTATGGATTTTATTTTATGGAGTGGGCCTTAAAATCAGATATTGGTATGTTACTCTCTCAAGATTTGTGCCACCCTTGCACAGCATATCTTGCAGGCAGGACACCATTGTAAACCAAGGAGTTTGTAGCTGGATTGTTTTTTACCTTTCTTCTTTGATAGCATGACAGCATCTTTTGGTACCAAAAGCACTCGCCAGTAGGAATGAAAGCTTTAGGGTAGGAACCAGCTCAATTTTTGTGCCCAGTGAGTTGTGTAGCTGTTATTTTCACTAATAGGGCCTTTCCATAACTTTTCTGAAGGGCAGGCTAAAGCCATTCTTATAGCCTGGCTTATATGGGGGCGGGAGGGGAGAACTCAATTAAATGAAACCCATTCCCAGTACCAAAGCTTTATTTGGTGATGAGAGGTGTCCATTTGTAGCCCTCTTTCCCTCATTATTTGACAATTTTATTTAGATAGCCCTCATTTATATAATTTGGGAAGTTCCTATTATATTTCATAACCATACAACAATGTCAAATGGCCATGTATTTTAGCTGTCCCTCTCCATATTTCCTTCTTCATCTCCCTCTTCCCTGCCCTTGGCCATTTGATCCTACTACCACCCCTGTCTTTCCATCCATAAATAACTATTTCTCCTTCCTAGGGAGAACTGTCCATCTGATGTTTCTTAATTTTTACTTCTAAGGTTATACAGATTGTATCCTAGTATCCAAAACTTAAAAGATACCACTCACATTTAAGCAAATATATACTGTATTTGTCTTTTTTGGTCAGTGTTATCTCACTTCTGATCTCTTTAATACTTCCTTTCATTTACCCGTAGATATCATGATTTCAATTTTTAAATGGCTGATTAATATTCACCCTTGCTAGGCCACAGAGGAGGACATTGCAGCCAGTCCTGAAGAGACCTGATAAGCTAGGGTCAGATGGAAGGGGAGGAGGATCTCCCCTATCAGTGGACTCAGAGGGGGGCAGGGGGGTGATGAGGGAGGAAGGGTGGGTTTGGGAGGGAAGTGAGGGAGGGAATACAGCTGGGATACAAAGTGAATAAACTGTAATTAATATTAAAAATAAAATTTAATTGTAAAAAAATAAATTTTTTATTGTATAAAACTACATTTTCTGTATTCATCCATTCATGAAAATCTTTGGATATTTTCAATTTCTGGCTTTTCTGAATAGAGTGGCAATGAATATGGTTGTACAAGTGTCTCTATAGCAGGATTAAGCATCTTTTGGGTATATATGCCCAAAAGTTTATCTCTGGGATGAAGCCTACTTGATCACAGTGAATGATCTTTTAAAAAATGTTTTCTTGAATTTGGTTTGCAAGTATTTTATTGGGTATTCTGGCATCTATGTTCATAAGATAAATTGATTTGACATTCTCTTTTTTTGGGGGGGGGATCT
This sequence comes from Pachyuromys duprasi, assembly GCA_028658305.1. Lineage (NCBI taxonomy): Eukaryota > Metazoa > Chordata > Mammalia > Rodentia > Muridae > Pachyuromys > Pachyuromys duprasi. The sequence continues at coordinate 5,875,737 of CM053754.1, forward strand.
TTATGTGGTTTAGATGTTAGGGTATCTTTGACCTCATGAAATAAAATTCCTTATTTCTATTTTGTCAAATATTTTTAGGAGAACTGGTATTAACTATTCTTCAAAAGTCCAGTGAAATTCTGTTCTGAATTCTTTCCTCCTCCCAGGAGGGGGGCTGTTGGTAGATGTTTAATGGCTGTCTCTATTTCACTAGGTATTATTTTTCTGTTTAAATTGCTTATCTGATTTGGATTTTAATTTTGGTATGTGGCATGTATCAAGAATATTGTAGATTTCTTTTAGATTTTTTTGTTTGGCAAAGTATACGTTTTTAAAGTATGTCCTCATGATTCTCTGCATCTCTTTGGTGTGTGTTTTTATGTCACCCCTTTCATCTCTGATTGTGTAAATTTAGAACTTCTCTATCCATCTTTTAGTTAATTTGTCTAAGGGTTTGTCAGACTTAGTGATTTTCTCAAGGAACCAACTCCTTTTCATTTTTAAGAATTAATTAGTTTTTTATTAATTATAGTTTATTCACTTTGTATCCCAGCTGTAGACCCTCCCCAATCCTACCTTCCATCCTTCTTCTCCTCTCATGCCCCTCCCCTAGTCCACTGATAGGGGAGGACCTCCTCCCCTTCCCTCTGAACCTAGGCTTTCAGGTCTCATAAGGACTGGCTGCATTGTCTTCCTCTGTGGCCTGGTAAGGCTGCTCCCCCCTCAGAGAAAGGTGATCAAAGAGCAGGCCACTACAACTTCTTTTTTCATTGATTCAGTATATTGCTTTATTTTATTTGTGTGTGTATTGTTTCTTTTTATTGATTTCAGCTTTGAACTTGATTATCTCTTGGTGTCTATTCCTTTTGGCTGTTATTTTTCTGTTGTTCTAGAGATTTTATGTGTGCTGTTAGCTTGCTAATATGTGATTTCCCCAATTTATGTAGGCAGTGGTATAAAATTGCCCATTAGAACTGCATTACCAAGTTCACAATTTTGGGTA
>CM053754.1:5891338-5906397 GCA_028658305.1 Pachyuromys duprasi
CCCTATAGGTGGCAGTCCCCAAGAGGAATGCTCACCTATGCTTTCAAACATGCCTTGCTTTTTTGCTCATGACAGGCCAGTGGATTTCAGTGGATTTGTGCTATTTTTTTAATTCTTATTATGAATGCACTGTAATTCCAATAATAAAATACAGGTACATAAGAGCCACAGATGTGTATTTCCTTGATCAGCACTTAGTAACATGGCTTGAGGCCTTTCAGTCAAAAGCCATATGTAATATACATGTATGTATCAGCTATGATGATATTTAATGGATTTCAATAATAAAAAATATGCATTGATTTTATGTTAGTGGGGTTTGAGAAAATCCAAAATTAGGGACATTTGAAGCAGACTCTTGAGCTGAAAAGAGGAAATGTCTACATCTAATCTGTTCACTACCATGAAAATTTCCTCATTCCTTCTGAATCTGCTAGGGTCTCATTTGAGACACAAAAGTTGTTCATTGAATACTAAATTTCTGCACCACAATTTGTGGCTGAGTGCTTTTGAAAATACAGTGGTGGGGAGCTAGGATCATACAAGCTCTCAAGTCAGGCTCTACAAGACTTATCTCATCCTTAGCAAGAATACAATTTAGTTCAGGGTTACACACAGAACCCAAAGTTATGAGTAAGATTTGGTGGGTTTTCTCTTACCTGATGTTACAAAAGTGAATGGTGAATACAGCATTGACTGAATGACTTTCAGATCTAATGTTTATCATTTTACTTCTTTGATGGAATGTTCTAAATGAATCTGATTGTCTACACTAGTAGACAAAGTCCAAAAATCCAGGTTTGTCTAAGCACTTTCTTAAATGTTAAACTGCATTTTTTTATGTTTCATAATAGATTGTACACTGCATGAGAATTCCTTTATGGATTTGCTGTGTTTGCATGATAGAACCACTAATGCCCTATCACTGCTGCAGCTACTGCTACTAAACACACAGTACATACACACATAGACAAATGCATAACTGTACATATACAGTGTATGACTCCATATATGCATTCATAAGCAATGTCTTATGATTGGACTGACATAAAAGCAAGTATAATCAACTTATCTCAGATGTTAAAAGGTTTTCAGTGGTTCCTGCATGGTAAATTGCATGTATTTTTTCTTTTCTTATTAAATTTTTATTTTTTACATTAGTTACTTTTTTTTCTTTGTGTCCCAGCTGTAGCCCCCTCCTCATTCCCTCCCAATTCCACCCTCTCTCCCTCATCTCCTTCCATTCCCTTCTCCAAGGCCACTGATAGGGGAGGACCTCCTCCCCTTCCATCTGAACCTAGCTTATCAGGTCTCATCAGGACTAGCTGCAATGTTCTCCTCTGTGGCCTGGCAAGGTTTCTCCTCCCTCTGGGGAGGGTGGTCAAAGAGTCAGCCACTGAATTAATTTCAGAGACAGTCCCTGTTCCTATTACTAGGTACCCACTTGGATACTGAGATGTGATGGGCTACACTTGAGCAGGAATTCTAGGTTATATCCATGAATGGATCTTGGTTGGAGTATCAGTCTCAGAAAAGACCCCTGTGCCCAGATATTTTGGTTCTGTTGCTCTCCTTGTGGAGCTCCTGTTCTCTCCAAGTCTCACTAACTCCCCCTTCTTTCATATGATTCCCTACACTCTACCCAAGTTTGGTTACAAGTCTCAGTGTCTTCTTTGATACACTGCTAGGTAGAGTCTTCCAAAATGATCCTGTACAACAACAGATCATCTGGAGGTATCTCCATACCTAATCTCTAAGAGTACTACAGAGCAATAGTTATAAAAACTGCATGGTGTTGTCATAGGAACAGAATGGTGGATCAATGGAACCGAATAGAAGACCCAGAAATAAACCCACACACCTATGAATACTTGATTTTTGACAAAGAAGCCAAAAACCATTCAATGGAAACAAACAAACAAACAAACAACCCCCCCAAAACAGTATCTTCAACAAATGGTGCTGGTCCAACTGGATATCTACATGCAGAAAAATGAAAATAGATCCATATTTATCACCCTGCAAGAAACTAAAGTCCAAATGGTTCAAAGACCTCAAAATTACATTTATTATCAATGAAGACCTAGTAAGTCCTGGAGATACCAGAATCAAGTATAAGAAAGAAAGCCTGTTTGAATGCAGCTATCCTACTTGTAAGGTACTTAGACAAGTTCGTGTCTGGCTCAGCTTCCTCATCTTCAATCACAGTCACTTACTCAACTGATTTCTGTATGCATTTAACAGATGTGTCCTTCTAAGGCTGACATGTCTGTTTCTCCCCAGTGACAGGCACATTGGATAATGCAATGCCCATCCATATGAAGTTATGTTTCAATGGTATAAAAGGAAATATGAGCAGGTTTGCATCACTCCCTTGCAAACATAATTAGGCAAATACCCTTGTTATTTCTTCTCATATACTTCAGTATCCAAATATTAACAACAGCTTGCCGTGGTGCCTGCTATGGCTGGGGTGGGTGTATGTGAGAGGTGGAGGGACCTTTAGGAGGTGGTTGGAACCCTGCACTTCTATGCACAGAGATCACCATAACCCTCTGTCAGCTTTCTTTTTTTTTCATCTGTGCCTTTCCTGCCTTCCTGACCTTACACAGGTGTGTCCATTATAAGGCCACCTAGCCAGGCTTTCACCGAAAGCAAATCAAACTGGCCAGCAGAAAGCTGTGTTTTATTCCCTCAAACTGTGAACTAAATAAACCTTTAAAAATATGAGGTCTTACTGATACTCTAAACAAGGACCGTGCATGGAGAAAACTTAGAACCCTTGCACAGAAGTAGCCCATGGCAGCTTAGTGTCCAAGAGAGTTCCCCAATAATAGGAACAGGGACAGTCTCTGATGTGAACTCATGGGCTGGCTCTTTGATCACCTCCACCTAAGTGGAGAGCAGCCTTACCAGTCCTCAGAGGAAGACAAAGAAGCCAGCTGTGATGAGACCTGATAGAAGACTAGGGTCTGTTGGAAGGGGTGGAGGATCTCCCCTATCAGTGGACTGGGGGAGGGGCATAGGAGAAGAGGGTGGGAGGCTGGGATTGGAGGAGATGGGAGAGGGTGCTACAGCTGGGATACAAAGTAACTAAATTGTAATAAATAAAAAAAATAAATTAAGAAATATGCTACATAGTGTCGGATATTTTCTTATGACAATAAAAAAAAAGCAGTGCCCAATGTACTCAAAAGGAAAAGTAGTATTAGTAACATTAAGTGAATAGTAATTGGATGAATTTGCTGAGTTGTCAGGGTTGCTTTCTGCCTGTCACTTGCTGCCTATTGTTCCACAGATATCCCATCAGCCTGGAAGACAGCAGAAATCTGGCATAATAACACTCTGAACTTTATAAACTTGGAAAAACTCACATTGGAATCTGGTAACAGAAACTCCATTATTTTCCTATTGAGTAATCTTCGATTCGTTGTATAATAGCACTAATTCTCAATTTCTTCACCTGCAATACATTGTTATCAACAGTTCAGTATTGGCTAGCTTAAGTAAATATTCTTTCTGAATGTAAATATGAAATACAATTTGGAGATAATGAGCACTGGATTTTGTGTGTAGGTCATTCATCCTACCTATTTATGAGAAACTTTGTGCCATTTACTTGGAAGCAGACAACGCTCTTCAGGTCTTAGAAACTGTGTCTTGTGTAATGTTAGAGGTACCAATAAAGAGAATGGAGCAGCGTGTCGAAGGCTGTGAGAAAGGCACAATAAAATACATGAATTAGAGTGGAGACAAAATGATAACATATTTAGCCAGGAACTTGAAAGATCAGGATGTTTCGGGTAAAGACATGCTGTGAGATAACAGAACAGGTATAGTCAAGAAGGACGTGGCAGTCAGGAATCAGAAATAGTTATCTCACTGTAGGGCTAGTGAGATGCTAGTAAGAATGTCAAGCTGCTGGTGTCCACACAGGGAAGAGCTCCTTGTGACTTCACCTCTGGCACAGGCCATCCTATCCACATGAGAGATTTGCACAGATTATACTGTTCTAAGGTCAAGAGGGTTGGTATTCTAATGTATTTCTTCCTGCTTCAATCACTGTGTGTGTAACTACATGCATGTGCGAATGTGCATGAACATCTATGCATGCACACTTGACTTTTATATGCATTATATATCTCAAATTTTTTTCTCATTTTTCTCCTCAAAAAGCAATGTTTCTTATTTCTCATTTCAATTTCTTCTGTCTTTTTCAATATGCTGTATGTTTCCAAAGGAATCTCCATGGTAAAAAGTTTCTTATTGTACTTTGTTGTAAGGAGAACAGTCTTGGGTTAATATTTTCTCCAAACTTATTACTAGATCTGTGATACCTACTGAATTTATTATTAATTTAATTCGATGATTTGATATTCTCTTGTCATAGTCACCTAGTTATATCTTCCAGATTGATCCTCTTACGTTTCAGAAAGAACATTATGCCTTGAATCCATATTGAAAATAGTAAAAATCTTTTCAAGAATTTGGGAATATTAGCATTCATGATTATTTCTGCTTTGGTTAATTATTGTATAATGGCTAAAGTGTTGAGAGCAAGACGAGGGGCTTCTGGCCTCTAACAAATTCCCATGACTGAAGATTCATCTTGGCTGATGGCTCTAGGGGTTTGAGTTCATTGTTTGCCAGCCCTCCTGTGGTTGGGCCTATCCTTGAAGCACACTGAGACAGGATCTGGTTTTCTGTAGGTAGAACAGGAGAATGGTCCTCTGTGAAAACTGCAGTTGCTCACACACATTGCAGTGAGAGTAGAAGGTGGGATTAAGGTTTGGGTTCAGTAAGGGTAGACACGTAACTGACAGCTGACACACAGGGAAGCCATCAATTACAAAGAGGAGAGTAAGAGAGGGGCTGTGGCAGGTCTTGCTCTATCTCTAATTGGGCAGGCAGCATATAGACATCATATTACTTCCCTGGTTGGATCAGAGAAATATTCTGTTTACATGTGAGCCCTTCAGAGCTCGGCCTGTAACATCCTATAAAGGCAACAATTCTCTCAGCAATACCCTCACTTTTTGTCTTGTGTCTGCCATAGCCCCATGTTGAGGTATGACCCCCACCATAGACTCATGTGTTTGAATGCATAGGGAGTGGCATTACTAGTAGTTGTGGCCTAGTTGGATTATGTTTGGCCTTGTTGGAGGAAGTGTGTCACTGTGGGGGTCAGCTTTGAGGTTTCCTATGTTCAAGCTATGCCCAGTGTGGCTCATTGAGATGTAGAGCTCTCAGCTTCTTCTCCAGCACCATGTTTGCATCCACACTTTCATGACTCGCACTGAGATGATGGACATGGACTTATTCACTGAAACTGTAAGCCAGCCCCAATTAAATATTTCCTTTATAAAAGTTATTGTGGTCATGGTGTCTCTTCATAGCAACAAACCCCTGATATACTCCATAAAAAAATCCCTAGAAAAGGAAGTACTATGGATTTTTGTTCTCTTCAGAACCCCTCCCTCCCTGGAATATTTCTCATTCTCCCCCAATTTTTCACCTTTTCTAATTCTGAACATAATTTCTTCCAGTCTTGTGTACTCACAGAAGGTATTTCTTTAATATTTATTGACATATAACAGGGACAAAGCCACTATTTCAAGCTGGTGACTGACTATGAGTGCTCAGTCCTGTGACTAGCAGTGGAGTTATGCACAACTGGAACAGGAAACCTCTATCATACTCAAACCCCTCATATCAATACCATGGTGGCAGTATATTGCAAAGCCATTCACCTCACAGCCAGGATGTGGAAGAGAGAAAAAGGAGGTAGCTGAGCAATCAGATTCTCCTTCTCGGACACATGGCCAGTAATGTTTTTTGTTTGTTTGTTTGTTTGTTTGTTTCACTGGAACATATCTCTTAAACATTACGTTTTTTATACCTTTTGCACAGGGTACCAAAGCTTAGAATATGGGCATCAGTGTGGCATTTATCTAGACTATAGACTTATTTTCTTCTATTTACAACTCTCAATTCTAAATTCTCATATGTACAAAATCATCCACAATATAACACAATTTTCTTATCCAGTTTGATTTATTTATTTATTTTATAAATTATAGTTTATTTACTTTGTATCCCAACTGTAGCCCCCTCCTTCATCCCCTCCCAAGCCCACACTCTCTCCCTTCTTTCCTCCCAGGCCCCTCCCCAAGTCCACTGATAAGGGAGGTCCTCCTTCTTTTCCATCTGACCCTAGCCTATCAGGTTTCATCAGTACTGGCTACATTGTCTTCTTCTGTGGCCTGGTAAGGCTGATCCCCCATTAGGGGGAGGTGATCAAAGAGCTACCCACTGAGTTCATGTCAGAGACCATCCCTGTTCCCCTTACTAGGGGACCCACTTAGAGACAGTGTTGACATGGGCTACATCTGCACAGGGATTCTAGGTTATCTCCATGCTTGGTTGGAGTAAGAGTTTCAGAAAAGGCCACTGTGCCCAGATTTTTGGTTCTGTTGCTCTCCTTGTGAAGTTCCTGTCCCCTCCAGGTCTTTCTATCTCCCCCTTCTTTCATAAGAGTCCCCGCACTCTGCCCAAAGTTTGGCTATGATTCTCAGCATCTGCTTTGATACCTTGCTGGATAGAGTCTTTCAAAGGCCCTCTGTGGTAGGCCCCAGTCCTGTTCCCTGTTTTCTTCCTCTTCTAAAGTATTTCCCATTTGTCTTTCTGAATGAGGATTGATCATCTTACCCAGGGTCCTCCTTTTTGCTTAGCTTCATTAGGTATATAGATTATAGTATGTTTATTCCATATCATATGTCTAATATCCACTCAGAAGTGAGTACAGACCATGTGTGTCTTCCTGCTTCTGGGATACCTCACTCAGAAAGATCTTTTCTAGATACCACCATTCTCCTGCAAATTTCATGGTTTCCTTGCTTTTTATTTCTGAGTGTTATTCCATTGCAAAAAAAAAAATATCCCACAATTTTTGTATCCATTCCTCAGTTGTGGAACATCTGGGTTGTTTTCAGATTCTGGCTATTACGAATAAAGCTGCTACAAACATGGTTTAACAAATGTCCATGTTGTATACTTGAGCATATTTTGGATATATGCCTAGGAGTGGTATAGCCAGATATTGAGGTAGCATTATCCCTAATTTTCTGAGAAAATGCCAGATAGATTTCCAAAGTGGTTGTACAAGTTTACATTCCCACCAGCAATGTAGAAGGTTCTCCTTTCTCCACATCCTCTCCAGCATGTGTTGTCACTTGAGTTTTTGATCTTGGCCATTTTGATGGGTGTAAGATGAACTCTCAGGGTGGTTTTTATTTGCATTTCCCTGATGGCTAAGAACTTTGACCCCCTGTTTAATTTTTTTCATCACCTCTCCAGTAACTCTTATGACACTGAGGCAGCAAAAAAATGTGCTGTACATTCCTAAATCCTCTACATTGCTTTGTATGATATTTTGTGTTTTAAAATATATATTTTTCATTTTCCCACATAATATGAATTTATCACCTTTTTAGTGATCATCTTAAAAGTTTACTCCCTTGGACATATTCTTGGGCACTCCCGTTCTCTCTCCTGAAATAATTCTATGGAACTTTATCTTACCACCTTAGTAGTTTTATGTTCTCTACTTTATTTATGCAAAGAATATATAATATTCTATGTTCGGTTATAAATTATCTGAGGTCAAATGCAACACAAATGGGAATATGAGAACTGCAGATCATGAAATCAAAGTCTACTAAATCAAGAGCTGTTGTGCCTCCTTGGACCATATGGTGCTCTCAGGTCCAACTAGTTCTATGATCTATAATCATAAGAAACTTTCCAAGCAGAGTCAGCTGTGGTGCCTCAAGTCAGATGTCATTTGTTAACACTTCTCACATTTATCTCAGAATATTTTGTCATTACAGCAGATTTTAACTTCCTAGGACAATGGTTACTTCTCTTTTCCAAGATAATCAACCCTTAGAGGTACCATTTAATTTAGCTGTTCATTCCTCTACCTGATGTATATCATGACTTTCTTTTCTATTTTTAATTTTAACATTTATATTTTATATTAATCACAGGTTATGTACTTTGTATCCCAGCCGTAGCCCCCTCCCACATTCCCTCCCTATCTTCCCCTTCCCTCCCTCATCTCCTTCCTGCCCCTTTCCAAGTCCACTGATAGGGGAGGACCATTGACTTTATTTTCTACGAGGCCACATTTTTCCTTGTGGCCTTCTTCCAGCCAATTCAGTTTTCCTTCCTGAAATTGCTTTCATTGGTTCAGGTCCACAGTTTGGAAAATTCACAGTCATCATTTGAAGATCTTCTAGTTGCTATATCTATGGCATTTTCTATGTTTATTTTATTTTTATCTAGTTGCACTAAGCCAGGAAACTCAAATGTACAGCATCCCCAATACCCAACCCAATGTTACAAGTAAACCAGATGCTCTATAGCACAAGATTTACAGGTCTTATTTGATGGTGGATATACCCATAGCTGTGGCCTATGCTTGTTTCTCTTGGGCATGACAAAGGAAGGCATAAATGTTTGTCTTGAGTGCCTTCTCCCATACCCTCCTCTCCCATAGACTGAATTGAGAGTTGCTTTGACAGCATTTCAATTCCTGGAAGGAACATCATGTAAATTGAGGGAGTCCTAGCACATTCTGCTCCAGGCACGTTTTGGATGTTTAAGTTATGCAAATTAAATGAATGTTCATTAAATTTATGATATTTCACGACTTTTCAAAGCTATGTGATTACCTATGCAGAGCTGACTGACCTACTATTCCTTAAAGAAATATAACAGCCAGAGTACCTAGTGCTTGGGCTTATTAAGCAACTTATCAGCACCATTTTAGAGTTAATTGTGAGCATCTGTTTAAGAGAAACTAGTATGTTTCACAATATTAAGAAAAATAAATGAATTCATAATTGCAAATTAAGCTTTGATTTAAGAAGTTCCCTATTTTAATAAAAATACCGATGACTATGTGTGAGTGAGGGTTATTTTTGAATTAACTTAAACAAAAATGCTTCACAGGTTTTAATCGCCAACTTAATTATAGATTTTAAACATACTCAGCTTCTGAACCTGCAATGGCTTTGTGCTCCTCACATTCCAATGGATCATGAAGAAAGTAGTGAGAAGCCAGTAAGTGCCTTTTAAAGTTAAAGACAAACTAAAACAGATGCACATACCCCAATTTTAAGCAGAAACAGTCACTTGACCAACTCTGGCTCCACTGTGCCAGTCTCCATCCTCCTGCTGTCTACCTGTGGATGGAGCTCCAAGCACCAAGGGGTAGTGATCTGTAAGTGCAACATGTGTGAACTACAGTTAGGATGAGTCCTGTGGGCCACACTGTGAACACAGACAGGGCTTGTGAATGAGGAGCATGCTACTGTTTTTACAGATGCATCATAGCTGTGTCTAGAACACTTTCTGGCAAGAAGTCCCACTTGGAATAAATGAATGTTTGGATCTAAGCTCATCATTATCATTTTCATATTTTATTGATTTATTATTTATTACAATTTATTCACTTTGTATCTTGGCTCTGGCCCCTCCTTTATCTCCTCCCAGTCCCAACCTTCCTTTTTCATCTCCCCTTATGCCTCTCCCTTAGTCCATTAATAGGGGAGGATATCTCCGCTACTATCTGACCCTAGCCTACTGCATATGAGGTCTTTCTTTTCCCTTTTATTTTACATTTTCCCTACCCTAATATGGAGGAGCAATTACCTAGCATCTCCTACGAACTCTGTGTTAAAAGAGGCTCTGAAAAAAGGTTTGTTTCCCAGATAATTCTCTCTATTGTATTATTTACCCAAAACTGAAAGAGAAACTGGTGAATTGGTCTTGGAGCCATAAAAATGATAACACTAGGAGGTGAGACTTAAGGATATTCATAAACTCAATGGCAGCCTATATTTCTTAAAATGGACATAGCCAGACAAGACTACATAGTAAGGCCTATCTCAAAACAGTAATAACAAACACACCACAATACTGAAAGACTGTAGGTAATTGACACTACATTAAGCATGCTTTTTCTTTGTATAGGAAAAATTAAATAACTTTCTCAGCATCTTCCAGTGCTTAAATCAATAGAAGAATGAAGGTTCAAAGGGAGACAGGTTATCAAGTTAACCAAAGGACAATTAAATTTCTTTGAAATATCCAGATTAAAAGATTTTATAAATTTTCCACCTCATTCAATATTATAAATATGTATATCACTATATTTATAATTTTTGAATGTGAACTAATTTTTAAGTTAGCTAGCAACAACGCACTTGACTTTTTCTTCTCCAAAAGTTTGGGGAAGATATATATTTTATAAAGAATATTCAATTAGCAGTTTTGACACTCCCCCACCAGTGCATGTGTCCAGGTCTCACAATATTTTCATTTAAAAAACACTCTGTGAGATTATTAAATTCCCTCTTAACTCCAAATTCTGCTCAGTTCATGTGTTGAAAACCATAAAAATTATAGAAGGGATGACTATGATTAAAGCATATTATATGCATTTATTAAGATGTTGCAGTAAGCTTGTTAGTATTAATTTCTATAATTAATACAAGCTAAAATATGATAAATATAATGCACATATCAATTGAAATGTAACAACTTATTTCAATTTAAAGGATCACTTCAGATAGGAAAATGGGTGAGCAGAGAGTAATTAACACCAGCAAATTACATCCTGTTAGATGGAATGACAAGGGATAGTTCTACAGGGAAACTGATCACATTGAGTATGACTCACTGAGCAAAAACACGGTTGTAGCTTAATTTTGTTTTAATTTTATTATTAATTTTCTTTAAAAAGTTATGCAGATACATATGTATGTTATATATTACACATACGTTTTGCATTCTTGTTGCTTTCACCCCCCTTCTTTGTTTCCTTCTATCCTTCTCTACTCCACTTCCCTAATATTTTTTCCCATATTCGTGTCTGCTTACTCTGGTCTGAGCAGAGTTGAATGTGTGGTCTTGCTATTGTAACTATCTGTCATACTGTCATAGGCATACCAGTGTGTACACAACCGAAAACAGTGGCTTGCTGTTTCCCAGAGTCCATACAAAGGCAATAATTCAGCATTAAAAAATTGAGTAATGTGTGCCTTTGCACTATCCATGACTGACTGTTGAGAGGATCTGTCTTATACAGACCAACAGTTGTTAATTGCAGCAGCTTTAAGCTTGTGACATTGGATACTTTATGTGTATATGATGAGATTTTGTCATCTTTCTCCCTATTTTTGTTTGTTTGTTTGTTTTTGTTCTTGTTCTCACAATCATTTCAAACATTTTTCTGCTGTGTTCTTTGAGCCTTCAGGGGTTGAATGAATGACCTAGGGTAGTGCCCTTATCTGTCACTTATTCTCAGATACAAGTCTATCTTTTCACCATTGTCCATTGCAAATGCAAGCTTTTCTGATTAGGTTTGAGAGTAGCTTTTACCTAAGGGTATACACATGCACACTTAGAAAAAAGCTTGATATGTAGCTAAATATCAGTATTAATTCCCATCATGGAGCCTAACAAGGCATAAGGTGTTAATCAGGCATGAGGTCCATTCCATGGAGCAGCAGGCCACAAGTCCAATGAGAGAACAACTGGCTTTCCCAGAAACAGTCAAGAGCCAGGGAATATATCTTGTCTTTTAGGTTTATATTGTAGAGAACTTTATATTTGGAGATGGAAAACAGATGTTAAATGTTAAAAGACAAAATATAAAGAAGCTTTTATTATCTAATCAAGATGTAGCAATGAACAGTTAAAAAAAGGTTGAGTAGGTAAAGACATGTAGCCACTTTGGAGTTCTTTTGAGCTATATACACCAAAATTGATGTCTGGCTCAATAGGAGGGGTATAGGCAAGAAAGAGGACACTTTGTATAGTAAGAGTTCATCTGCCCTGTTCACTATGACAGCCTGAGAAACTAAGGTTTTTGTCAAAAGAGGTACTTAGGAAATGTGTTAAAGAAAACAATGAATAGGTAAATAATGCTACTTTTGTTAATTTTTAAAAATTTTTTCTATTAATTACAGTTTATTCACTTTGTATCCCAGCTGTAGTCCCCTCCCTCACTCCTTCCTAATTCTACCCTCCCTTATCTCCTCCCATGCCCCTCTCCAAGACCACTGATAGGGGAGGTCCTCTCCCCTTCCATCTGAGCCTAGGCTATCAGGTCTCATCAGGACTGGCTGCATTATCCTCTGCTGTGGCCTGGCAAAGATGCTCCCCTCTCAGGAGGAGGTGATCAAAGACCCAGCCACTGAGTTCATGGCAGAGACAACCTCTGTTCCCCTTACTAGAGAACCCACTTGGATACTGAGCTGCCATGGACTACATCTGAGCAGGAATTCTAGGTTATCTCCATGGATGGTCCTTGGTGGTAGTAGTATCAGTCTCAAAAAAGACCCCTGTGTCCAGGGTTTTTTTTTTTTTTTTTTTTTGGCTCTTGTTGCTTTCCTTGTGGAGCTCCTGTTCCTTCCAAGTCTTACTATCTCCCCCTTCTTTCATAAGATTCCCTGAACTCGGCCCCAAAGAGCCTACCACAGAGGGCCTCTGGAAAACTCTACGCAGCTGTGTATCAAAGCAGATGATACTACTTTGTAATATTTAGAAAGCATTTAAAAGAGAAGACATGCCCCATGTAGGAAAAGTCCTCCTCATGGGAGATCCCTAAAATTGGTTGTCCCATGCCAAATGGTTAGCCATGAAAACATACGTACATATAACATAGAATATTTACGGATATATATATATATATATATATATATATATATGTATGTATGTATATATGCATCCTATAACAAAAAAAGAGGCCAAGAATTTAAAAGAGTGGGGAGGTATCAATGGGAAAGTTTGGAATGGGGAAAGGGAAGAAATGTTGTAATTATGTTATAATCTAAAACACATACACAGTGAGCAGTTATTGTCTATAGGTTATTCAAATCAGAGGTGGCTGAGAAGATAAGATAGATGATAATTCAGAAAGTCATAGATGAGTTAACAGCACAGGTATGTGTCATACCAGAGTATAGGTAACTGCAGCAAACTCTAAATTAAGATGTTTTAAAGAACTCATCTATGTGTAAAGTCTGGAAAATGAAACAAAACCAGACAAATATGGAGAAGCAACTGTTAAGAGAAGGAGGTGGCATTGAGTGAGACCCATACTTGTATAGACAACATTGAGCTATTGTAAGCCAAGTCAGAAAGCCACGATTACTGTAACATGGCATGTCAAAGCAAGGAGGCTAAGGCTATCAGAAAGTCTGCTGCACTCTGCCAAATGAAGCAATGACGTGAGAGTTTTCCAGTCTCCATTGATACTTTTGCATATCACTGGCCAATTACCAAACTGTATGGTGAAGAAAACTTCCAAGTAGCTCTGTGGGAGGTGATTTCGAAGATTTAAATGTTAGAGCAAATTTTTCAGATGCTCTCCATCAGAGGAGATATGGAGGTAGACGTTTAAATGTGGGTGTAAATAAACATTACATGCAGAAACACAGTACTAACTCATAACTCTAGGCAGATTATGAAAAGCAATGGATCATTTAACCTAATGTAAAAAGGGCAATATTTACATTTACATTTTCACAGTGTCTTTAGATCAGCAGTTCTCAAACTGTGGCTCATCACCCCTCTGGTGTCTACATATCAGATATTTACATTATTATTCCAAATAGAGCAAAATTAAAGTCAGGAAATAACAACAAAATAATTATATGTTTGGGAGTCACTGCAACAAGGAACTGTATTAAAGTTTGCAGCATTAGTAAGGTTGAAAGCTACTGCTTTTTAGGTGATTGTTGAATCTGAACATTGGAAATTCTGAGTTACCCAAAAAAGACAAGGCAAAAGGAGTGGAAAAAATCTTGATGGTAAAACAAAGCAAAACAAGAAAATAGAAATATATATGTAAATATGCCTAAAATAAATGTCTTCTTTCAAAGAAATGGGTTTTCAGCCTTTATAATAGTAGAAATACGTAAAGTATGAGAATTTTTAACATAAAAATGACTCGAAAGTTTAAAAAAGAAAAGGACTAGCATATTGAAAATTATGAGAAACTGATATGTCAGTGTCGGTATCAAATAAAATGACTACATTGTCTTTCTACTGTTAGAAAGAATGTACCACAATTTTTGCGCCTTGAAACAGAACAAATTTACATATTTAAGGTTCAATAGATAGGATGCCTGACATGGTCCTTGTGGAGCAGGAATATTCTGTTCTACCATTTAAGGTATAGTCTCTTCCTTCTTTGCTAGTAGGTTTGTATATCTTCAAAGTCAATGATTTCACAGACCTATGAAAACTCACCATTTTATAGCTCTTGGTGACTACATTCTCAAATGAAAACGTTTCTGATGATAAGATTGCTTGCAGTTAGTCTAGTTTCACTTTCCCTGGCAGTTTCTCTGTACCTAGGGACATTTGCTAAGGTCCTGGACACTACTCCTTCTGCAAGAACCTCATTGGTGTAATGTACTTGAAGACTATGGGATAGGGCATGGGTGTTTCATGAAGTCATTTGTCTTACTTTCTTTTCCTGAAGCTCTGAAAAGTATTTAAAAAAAAAACTTATGGGAGAGTATTTATTTTGGCTCACAGTTCAAAGTTCATTCAGTCATAGCAGAGAAGTTGAGGAAGCAGGAGGTGGAAGCAGCTGTTCCTGTTGCATTCACATTCAAGAAGCAGAAAGCAATGAGCATTTTTTTGCTATTCGGTACACTTTGTGCACTTAGATTGCATCCAGGATATGGTGACAACCTCACTTAGCTCTACAAATACCTCCACACCCCAGAACCCCATCACATCTCCCTCCCAGTTTCATTACTTTAAAAAATAACCTTGAAAGCCTCTGACAAAGGGCGAGAGTAATGATAGATCTGGGGGAGGTTGTTGAGACTTGGGGAGAACAAGAGCTCCACAAAGACCAAACTGAGCAGGGCACAGGGGTCTTGTAAGAGACGGTTTCTACAATCAAGGACCATGTGTGGATGTGGACTGGAACCCCCGCACGGATGGGGCCCATGATAACTTGGTGTAGGGCT
>CM053754.1:5914936-5926483 GCA_028658305.1 Pachyuromys duprasi
TAATTTACGTCCCCCTTCCCCCTTCTTTGTAGTTTTTGCCAGTTCAATTCCTCTTTCCACCACAGAAAGGAGCAAGTCTTCTTGTCTCCTAACACAGTCACTCACTTAGGCAATGCTTGTGGGAATGTAATGGGGGCGTTTTCCCTTCTGATGCATAACAGTTGCATTGTTTCTTTTCTATGGAAAGGTCACTCTGTCTCTGAAAGATCAAATGTCCTTGTCTTTAAATCTCTGCTCACCCTATGGTCTAGCTGGTGCTTTCTTCATTCTCAGGGCTTCCTCTACAACATACCTGTCTCTTTGTGTGTGGATCTGCAGGTATCATGTTGCAAATATAAACCCTGGTTTCAAAGGATCCAGTCTTTGCTTTGAGTCAAAATAGACAAAATGAGTTTTAAGGAAATTCTAGATGTCATAAGCATTTCTTGGATCATTGTCGTAACCAGATGACTCACAACTATTGCAGCATTTCACAGAATTTTCTGCCATTCCTCCCCAATTATTTCTCACCAAGGAGTTGTTTTAAAGTTCCCCTTTGACACACTCAAAATGATCTTCCTGAATTATCTCTTTCTTGTATGGACCCAGCACTGCCTCCAGCAAATAGTGTCTCTGGGAGTTGCTGGCCCTGCCTTCTGGTCCATGCTGAAGTTGATATGACTATTCACTATGAGACTCTGCCTTTTTATCTTGGAGGGAAGCAAGAGGATCCTGCAAGGCTTTCTTCTTTTGACTAGTTTTCTTTCTTTCTTTTTGTTTTTTTATAAGTCTCACAAACAGTGAATGTTTGAACAATTAAGTTTTCACCTAGCTCCTTTCAAGTAAAAAAAAAAATCTGCTCTGGAACTTTCTACATGTGTGTGATTACCTAAATATCTCTACAGTCACTGCATGGAGCAGTTTCTTACCTTGTGCTATTGTGATGCTGCCTAGCGTACACTCTGTATCCTGAAATCCCTTTCTCCTCAGCTCACTGACCACCCACCCCAATCCTTGGCTTTATTGAAGTATTTGCCCATAGTTCCATCTAGCCAGTCTAAAATAACCTTGCCCTTTTGGCTCTTGGGGGACTGATCTTGTCCTTTTTTTCTCTCTATCTGTATCTTTGGTATGGATTGTTTTGTCTGTTTCTGGTTCTCTTCTTCCTTGTGATTTCTAAATATAAAAGTCTTGGGATGAGTGGACTTTAAAATGTTTATGATTGCCATATTGCTAGACTCTTGTAATTCCTTATTTCTTTCTATATCTTATCATTGTACACACAGATAAGTATAGTTACAATCTCTCACCAAACAAGCCTCCCTTTTCAGCAAATGGGAGCCATCACAGAAAACCACATAATGCAGAGATTAATGGGTTGTAGGAAGCCCAGCCCCCACAACACATCTACATCATATTTCCTTCATCAATGGCTCAGGGATAATCTTGGAAGAGGGACATAAAGATCCTAAGATCCAGAATACTAGAAAGTTAGCTAAATATCTTTAAGTACCAAAATAATGATAATAATAATGGGCATAATAGCATGACAGAGAATTTCACAGGGTCCCATCACTAGACAAAGAATTGCAGGCAATTGATGACTTCTATGAAGAGAAGAATTAGTTTGTTCCTAAGGATGAACCCCCTTATAGTTGTCTAATGAAGAGAGGTCAAGCCTTGAAGTCGTTTATACACCAACATCAATAAGAGGACTCAGTTGGGACACCAGGAAACGTTTGAACCACAATCCTTGGGAATGGCTATAATATTGGAAGGAAAGGGGAAAGTGAAGCAATTCTATTTTAATTCAAACATATTTTGAGAGTAATTGGATAAAAACAATAATCATCTATCACAGGGTATTCAAAAATAGATACTCCTATGTGGGAAAAAAACGCTATAAATTTTGTCTATCTTATTCATTTTCCAACATCTCAGCCTAGGGACTCCACTGAGGCTGACCTGTCAGAGCCACTATGTTTATCAACTTGCTGAAGGGCAAGCTCATCCTTTTCTTGCCTTGCCCTTTCCTTTCTGTGCCCATTTTTTTCCTTATAGTTCCATTTCCATTTCCCAGGTTTTTTTTTCTAATTGCTTCCTATAATTCACAACCACATGTATGTTTAAAAATCTGCAATGACTGGTGATTCAGTGTTGTTATCATTCCGCTGTTGACTCAGCATTTGCCTGTCACCAGTGCATGGGTTCTCATTACTTACTGATGGATTTATAAAATCTTAAAACTGCCTCCAAACTCAACTCCTTTTCATTACTGTTCACACTTTAACACTTCATTGTAACTATTGTAGTTGTGTTTCTCCCACATTGAATGTGTATGACTGTCTGGGCATGGTGGGAAGTTATATTTAACAAATAGAGGTCTTGAGGAACTTCTATTATATCTACTTATGACGAAATGATCAAGGGATGTACAGGGAGAAAACTTGATGCAGCACAGACCCAAATTATAAGGTACTCTGGCTCAAAACTTTTCCTTAAAGTGGAGCACTCCTTCATTGCTGGTGGGAGTGGAGACTTGTGCAACCACTTTGGAAATCATTCTGGGGGTTTCTCAGAAAAGATTAGCTCTATCCCAAGACCCATCTATACCATTCCTGGGCATATAACCCCCAAAATATTCCACTCATACCACAAGGACACTTGCTCAACTAGGTTCAGAGAAGCTTTATATTCATAATGGCCAGAAACTGGAAACAACCTAGACGTTCCTCAAACAAAGAATGGATAGAGAAACAGGAATACATTTACAAAATGGAAAAGCACTCAGCTATTCAAAACAAAAGACATCGTGCAATTTACAGGCAAATGGATGGAACTAGAAAAGTAATCTGGATAATCAGACCCAGAAAGACACACACTCACTAATAAGTGGATAGTAGCCATAAAGTACTGGATAACCATGCTACAACTCACAGACCCAAATAAACCAAGGAGTGCTCAAGGGAGGATTATTGAATCTCCCACAGAAGAGGGAATAAATAAATAGATAGGTAGATATTTGAAGTAGATGGAGGGGTACACTAGGTGGAAGGGGTGGGGAGGGTTATGGAGGTGAGGATTGGGTGTGAGGAGAACAGGGCATGGAGGGGTGGCCTGGGGAGAGATAAAAGGAACTGGAGGGGGGGTGCATTGTAGGATAGGGGAACCTCCTGGGAGTCTATGTGGCTGAACCTAGCTGAGGCTCCTAGCAGACAGAGGTTAAGGAACTTGAAGTTGCCATCTCCTGTAGCCAAGTGGGACTTCCAGTGGAGGAGGGGTCACCATGCTACCCATAAGACCTTTGATTAAAATTTTATCTTACCTACAAAAAGTGTAGTGATAAAGATGGAGCAGAGATTGAAGAAATGAAAAACAAATGACTGGCCAAACTTGAGATCCACAACACGGGAGAGAGCCAATCCCTGTCACTGTTAGTGACATCCTGCTGTGCTTGCAGAGAGGAACATAACATAACTGTCTTCTGAGAGTCTTCATCCAGTAGCTGATGAAAACAGATGCGGAGACCCACAGCCAAATAATAGATGAACCTCAGAGAGTTTTGTAAAACAGCGGGAGGAAGGATAGAGGGATCTGGAGGGGTCAAGGGCAAAAAAAGACCGACAGAGTAAACTATCCTGGGTCCATAGGAACTCACAGAGATTGAACCACTAACCAAAGAACATGCATTGGCTAGACCTTGACCCCCTACAATAAATAGCAGATGTGTACCATCATAATAAACATGTGAGTCCCCTAATAATGCTCATAGGGGCTGTCTTTGACTGCATTGTCTGTCTCTGGATCACTTGACCCTAGCTGGGCTGCCTTGTCAGGCTTCAAAGGGAGAGGATGTGCTTAGTTCTGCTACAACTTGAGGTACCAGGGTAGTTTGGGTACCACTTGTTGGGGCCTCCCCTTTTTCTGAGAAGAAGAGGGGACAGTGGGGGAAGGGTGAGAGGGTGGGACTAGGAGAAAAGGAGGCAGAGAGACATGATCACGCTGTAAAGAAAATAAATAGATAGATAAATAAACAAACAAACCAATGGGGAAAAAAGCTACCTGCCTCTAGGTGAAGCTGTTCCTGTTCTTGAAAAGTTCATTTGTTGAATACTTGGGTCACTTGATTTTGTTAGTAAGGGTATTGCTTTCAGAGGGCATTGGAGTAGTATTCATAGATCCCAACCTAGTCCTTGAGAGAGTGATAGCCCCTGATATTTGTCTGGCTTCCTGATTATACATGGTCCTGTCATTCATATTCTGACCACTGTGATACAGTAATCTACCAGGTGAGATGTATTAGAGCTAAATCAAGGCTAGCCCCATGTGCTTCAAATACCACATCTGTGAACTAAATGGATTATTCTTTTTACAAATATATTTTGTTAGAGCAGTGAGTCTATAATGAGGTTCTAGAGACTTCTTTTAGCCCCGGCAATTATCACAATGCCTAGTGACCGAAGTTCTGTGAGTAGCTTCCTAGTGTGTTCTTCATTGATCAGGCTGAACAGCTTCCACAGTGAATGCCAGTGTCTATAGTTCCTATTAGCCTATAATCTAAAACTGAGGGTGTTTAATTCAGCATTCATGAGCGTAGCTGTCTTGTGCAAATCCCCTTGCTTTATCACTTTTCTAAGACTCTACAGTCTTAGAACAGCCTTACAGCCTTGGCTGTCATCATGTTGAGTTATTTAGTGCTCCTTCCACATGACACATACTTTTTCATCTCTGTGATTTGCTCATGATTGCCTATTTTGCTAAAACTCCCTATTCAATCATTCCTGTTTCTCAAAACTCACTCTGGTTTTCAAAGTTCAGTTCATATGACACTTTGCCCAAAAGTCTTTCCTGAAATTTCAAGCTTAAAATAGATTCTTCTTAATTTGTTCTCCAGATAAACTACTCCAAAAAATGATAACAATGGTACTTTCTTTCCTTGTCACTATTATTGTTTTTTGCCATTATTATATTTTGATTTACATTAATTTTATTCACCACATAGTTCTGCTCACCACACACTGTCCAGTGATGCTCAGATTTTATGGAGATGCTCTGGTTTTGTAGAAATCATTTGTGTCTTGTCTCTCTGTTTTAGTTTGTTGCTTTTCTCACAGCTGTGACAAATACCTGCCACAAGCAACTCATGGAAGGCGGGCTTTCCTTTAGCTAATAGCCCACTAAGCTCTGATTAGAGCAATTTAGGACCTCCCTAGTATTGCAAACTTTACCTCAGTCTACAAACCAGCCCCAAAGACCCAAGAACTACATGATCAGGGTTATTACAACCACATATTCCCTCTAAAGGGATCATTTTCTCTATTAGTTACTTTTCTTGTTTCTGTGACAAAATTAGCCAAAAAACCCCAACTCAAAACCAAACCAAAACAAAACAAAACAAAAACTAACATCAGAAGGCTGAGTTTATTTTGGATCACATTTAAGGATACAGTCTACTACGGTACAAAAATCATGGTGTCAGGGACTTGAACAACTGCTCACATTACAGAGAGAAACATAAACAGATGATCCGCCATGTTAAACTTCCCTTCTCCCATTTCTTCTGTTTCAGAACACAGTTTATGGAGCAACCCCTTCTGCATTTAGGGGAACACTTCCAATCCCAGTCAAACCTTCATGGAAATGAATGTACAGACAAGCCCAGAAGCTTGTTTCTTAGGTAAATCTAATTTCGTCAAGTTGACAATAAGGATTAAGCTGCACACTGATTTATTTAATGAGAAAACTCTTGAATATGGCCTGGCATAAATTAGGAATGCTCTTAGAGATCCAGACATTGCTCGGGGTCTAGATGCTAATGAACAGTACTCTTCTAAATTACTAAATAGACATATGCTATTAGAAAACCTGTCACAAAAGACTTCCCTTCTGCTATTGGTCCAGTATAAAAAGAATCCTTGACAGTATCCTGAGAAATGCTAAGATATAAGTGATTGTTACATGTTAAGTCTTCAGCTTCCCAAAGCATTGTTCACATTCTTCAGTTTTCATAGCAACAATTCTTTTAGAGATAAAATTAGAAAGACCCAAATGAGTACCACCATTGTCCAAATGTCCAAAGAACCAAATGTGTTCACTATTCAAATAAGTTTTCTTGCTGATATCCCATGGTCCCTTAATATGAAATAATAGAAAATTTGGAAAATTGTACATTTAGAAACAAACATGCCAAACATCAGAGTGTGTAATTAGTCCACAAGGAGCAATTGCTATAAAACAAGGCTAGTCCATGTGCTTAGCATCTCATGATCCATTGGAGTCACTTTTCAGCTCCTCTGTATCGATGCTTCTAGTTTAATGAGTTAAAATATCTTTTCAGTTTGTAACTTTAAGATTTGAATAATCTTGGTGGGAGGATTCTTTGAGTGTCCTTCAAAGCATAAATACCAGCTCAGGCTCCTGGTCACAAAGGACAAATTGAATTTAGGAAAATCTGTTGTACTTGGCTTTGCTTTTTAAGCCACAAGCTCTTCTGAGATCCAAAGCATAGAATACACTACATAAGATGTTAAAATTATTAAGCAGTAAGGGTTTGTGGAATAAAACATCTAGGGGAAAATGAGATTGAAATGGGATATACCCAAGACAAGCAGTAGTAAGTGTGCTTTCTACTGGGAAGTGGGAAAGAATGCGTGTCAATTATGCATGGCTAACAACATTACAGCTATAGGTTTATTCAAGTTTATACTGTTGTAAAATTCAATAAATAAGTTATTTTTATGAGGTGGGGATTACAGCATCTCTGAAGGTTCCTACACACAAAATTATCTTTAAAATTGGTTTTGACCTTTTGGAATTTTCCTTCATCTTCTCAAGAAACAGAATGTTGTGTTTTTTTTTTTTTTTTCTCCCAAATGGCCTTTGATTTCAGCTTTTCCTTCAAAGCACAAATAGATGACTTTAAATTGACCAAATGCTAAAAAATTTCTCAAATTATCTTGAAATGGGAGTAAAGCTTCTGGTTGTGCCTTGCTGCCCCAAAATCCTTCTGCTTTCAATTAGGTGTCATTAGGTGATACTGAGGTGTGGAGAGGTTTTAGAGGCAGAGCTGAGTAGGATTTTCTGTAGTCACGGTTTTGCAGTCTCATGCATGGATTGAAGTTAGACTTGGAGAATGAATTAGTCCTCACAAGAACAGCTGCTATAAAGCAAGGCCAGCCCACGTGCTTAGTGTCTCCTGCATTCATCTGAGTCCCTGTTCAGCTCCTCTGTGTGGATGCTTCCTGGAGAAACCTTTTGCTCAAACAATGTTTGCATGCAGTTTAAAATTATCATCTACCATAATCATAAACCAGACTATTCTCTTCACTTATAAATAACCAAGCATTGGACATTTTGTTTAAACAACAAAAACAGACTGAAGAAACAAACATACGAAAATATAAAAATATGTCTATTATAGGCACAAAAGATGTATTAATATAGAATTTGCTTTGCTTTAACCTTGTGCTGCTGGCTTTGAAGAATATAATCTTGTTTTAGCCTTATCAGCCCAAGAACACACCTCATTTATTCTTTGTGCCACTTTTCTACAGTTTATCTTCTGTCACATACACATACATTTTTACTTTGTCACTCAGTGATATTTTATTTTTAATGTTTTCCATATAGATTGGTTGTTAATATGTAAACTAGTTTTAGTTTCTTCTTATTGTTCCTGTAGTTGATAAAATGAAAGATATGCTACTCAGGGTCTAAATTAGAAAAGACAAATAGAAATTACTGGTTGTTGTGCTTGAAGAGCACATCCTTCCAAGTCAGCCCAGGGTTAGTATTTTATAAGATAACTAATAGATTTTTATGACATTGACTGTCATGGGCTAGAGATTGACCTGACTTGGAAAGTGGGAATGGGTTTGAGTAGGGCAATGGGAGTAAAGAAACAGCTGACATGTGTACAGAAATGT
The DNA here is from genome assembly GCA_028658305.1 of Pachyuromys duprasi. Taxonomy (NCBI): domain Eukaryota; kingdom Metazoa; phylum Chordata; class Mammalia; order Rodentia; family Muridae; genus Pachyuromys; species Pachyuromys duprasi. The sequence continues at coordinate 5,922,841 of CM053754.1, forward strand.
TGGGACTGGGTGGCCATATGTTCTGACACAGATGTCTGGAAACTGAGTACGTTTATTAGAGCTGAACAATGGGGGACAGTTATTACATACAGGTGAATACAGAGGTGGACTTATTACATAAAGCTGACTGAGGAGCTGAGTTTATTCTACACAGTTGAATGAGGAGTTGGTTTATTACTGATAGCTGAATGAAGAAGTAGGTTCATTATATATAGCTGAATGAGGATGTAGATTTATTATATGCAGCTGAATGAGGAGGCAGATTAACTTTTCTCTGTAGAGGGCCTCCTTAGGGGAACAGTCTCAGGCTGTAGTCATCTTGGAGGGGGAAGCTGTGATTGATACTTTTTTCATACAGTGTCAACATGCACGGGAAGGCACTGGCATACATTTAAGGTCTCAGGGTCCTTGGTATCGCATTACTTTTGTCAGATGCTTCCATAATGAGCAAATAAAATTTGATACCAGACATGAAAGGCTGAATGGAATTGGTGACTATTCCCAAGACCTGGTTTTGGGAAGTAAGATTGGGATAAGGAAAGGCTCAGGTGTCCAATGCTTTTCTTCCTAAGTCCTTTAATTTGGTTTTTATCTTATGAGCCATGAGGGTATTGGTCTATATATAGTCGAGGGTAAGACACATGAGTGCATGGAAAGCAAAGTTTACTGAGGAATGCTTTGTGCTCATTCTATTTAAATACTCATGATTCTGTGGTTCTGGCCATGAATTTGAGTGACACATCTCTGAGAGGAATGAAGGTGATAGTCACATCTCCTTAAGCTATTGGTACAACAACAACAACAAAAAGAACCTACTAATAGCTCAAGGAAACATGGGACCTACTGAACAACACATAAATCAACTACACTGAAGCCAGTTCTGTTCTCTCTGATCACCTCTTTTTTATAAATCTCAAAATGCCCACAGTTTCTCAAGGGTCATGCAATATAGGAAACTTGTAGGGACATCAGCAAGGAAGTAGGCCAAATTTTAGCACAGCACAATGACTATGAATTCTATAGCAACAGACACATGAAAGAGTCACCAGGGTCTACCTCATAGTGCTTCAGAAGGAGTCATGAGACGAGACCTTCTGAAGTCAGGCTTCTCTGCTTCACCATGCACATTTTACAGCAACTATGGGCAATAATTTTTGATCTAAGCAGAAACAGAAACATGTAGGGACACTAAGAACCAGGCAATGATTTATATCTAAGGAAAGAGAAAGTTAACATAGTGAAGGTTACTTCCAGTCTTACCCAACTGGTAGTTAGCAAAGAATCTAGAACCTGTTGTTACAAATCCACTTAAATGAGTGTGTATCATTTTATTTATTGATTCTAACCATCGTTTGTAAATTATAATCACTTCAAACACTATTGTCTGAATGTCTTTTTTAATTGATAATTGTCTCTTTGCTACTATAAAAATACTTAAAATTATGTAATTTATGAAAAATAAAGGTGTTAGGTGATAATTCTGGAGCTTTTCATGTCTAGTACCAAGACGCAATAAGATTTGTTGTTGGGTGAAATCTGAGTTCTTCCTTGAAGAGAATATCATCAACATTGTATTCTTCAGAAAGAAGGGATTCTATTTCTGGCAGAAGTGTGAAAGAACAAAGAGAAACAGGAAGGGAACCAATCTCTTTACAATAGAAGCAATGTAACACATGTGCCTATGAAGTCCTCATGGTCATAGCATGTTCTGAAGGTTCTTTTAAGGTCCCACTGTTTTAACAATGCTACTGTGACAGTCAAATTTTTAGGTGAGTTTTGGAAGAAGAAAAACATTCACATTGTAAGAATTCTTTCCTGTACTAGAATTAAATTAGCTAAATTTGGATTTTAATGCACTGAGCACAGGGCTCTTCTAACTTCCAGGACTTTGTCACTCAGTGGAGTGGAGATATTTCCATGTTGTTAAAGCAGATGGCTTGATTGCACACATCTTTTCTGTAGTGATTTTTTTACTTCTGCAGCAAGAAAGGGAAGATATGCCGAATGGACATTATCCAGTGGCAAGGAGTGGTTACACAGTTCCTTAGAAAAACTGAAGTTGGAGCTGGTAGAGATCAAATTTACTGCCACCAGAGATGTTCAATTAGCATGTGCTTTGGACTTGAGGTTGGGTCACAACATTAATAAAAGAGATTTAGTTCTTTATCTGGTGATATTGAGCTGTTTATTTGTGTTGTTACCTAACTGTGGTTGGCTTTTACTTTGTTAAGTGTTTTCAAGTATGACAACTGAGAAATTTGTTAAAAATTCTTAAAGACAGCATAATTAAAAATTAAATCACTGTTATCAATGATATCTAGTTTGGTGAAATCTAGATTTGTATATTTTCTTTACATGACTATAACACTGAGGGATTCACTTCACCTTTCTTGCCCTTCAGTTTCTGAGCATTATTGCGTAAAGATGATCTATTGAGTAAATGGTTTTAAGAATTCATGTCTGCCTGTGATATTCTAGTTATGCCCTTAGGCTCCTCTCTTATGCTGGAATAATTTTATCTAACATAAAATAAAATACCTTCCTTGTACCAAGAGGCAGAGGAAGATGATAATGTTTTGTTTAGTGTTATTTTTCCATGTTCTGAGTTATTACTTCATTGAGATTATTTCCTCTTGTATGGGAGGTTGTTAATGTTATATAATCTATATGTGTGTAGGCTCGCTGAACAAAGTCTTCATAAGATGTGCCTCGCACAACATCTTGTACCATTGTATAATTATTAGCAAGCATCATCATCATCATTACCAAACTTATACCACTAAATCAATGTAAAAATCACATTTCTTTGTTCCCTGGTGCAAGACAGCTGAGCAGAACAGACACCCTAAGCACATCAGCCACAGAAGACAAAAGGTTTGTCTGTGCAGCTGGGCAGCCAGAAGTGCAGACGTCCTCAAGTTTCCCCAGTCACCCCCAGGAATGCAAATCAAGATTGAAGAAAGAGTCTCCCTTTCCAGGCCCCAAGAACCATCTCAGCTGTAGAAATGAACTTCCATTCTCTCTGGCAATTAGTTTCACTCTAAAGTATGATAATTCTTTGAAGCCTCACTAGGAGAGGAAATACTGCTTTCCACATTAAGCAAAGAAAATATATGGTGCTGGCTGAGACATTAATCTCATTTGCTCTGCACCTGATTTTTCACCGTTAGAATATTGCAGCAAAGCTCTATGCTAAATCTCCAGCAATTTAGTTCAGCAAAGTAGATTAGTTAGAGCCAATGCAGGGCTCTACCTTATAAGTTTCTTTCAGTAAAATGATATTTGGATATATAGGCTAAGGCTAGAACTGGAAGCTGTGATGTTCCACTTCTAACAATATTAGATGTGACTAAATGTCATCCAACCATATTTGAGGCCTGAGCTCTTTCTCTAAAAACATTTAGATAAATAAGTAACTTTTATTCATCCAGTGCCTTTTATCCAAAGAAAAGATTCCTGGGGAAGGACCTCATGAAATTAGAGTAGAAGAAAGTCAAGAAGTTGTTAGACATACCAACATAGACTAAAAAATAACTTTTTTTGCCCTTTTCCAAGAATACAGACATATTTGAGCTATTGTTTACTAGATAGCATTACACAGGCCAATTTATAATGTGGATAATCCATGGCAGGAGTCTTATTA
>CM053754.1:5926583-5969648 GCA_028658305.1 Pachyuromys duprasi
GATAAATATGGATCTATTTTCATTTTTCTGCATACAGATATCCAGTTGGACCAGCACCATTTGTTGAAGATGCTGTCTTTTTTCCATTGAATGGTTTTGGCTTCTTTGTCAAAAATCAAGTTTCCATAGGTGTGTGGGTTCATTTCTGGGTCTTCTATTCGGTTCCATTGATCCACTATTCTGTTATTATGCCAATACTTCTAGCATCACAGTCTCCCAGGCTTTCACATATCACTTTCTGTTATTTGTACCATTTTACATCCTCTGCATTTTCTAGTGCACAGAACGACCAAGTACTTAAATCTCATGGTTAGTTTTGCAAAAATGCACCTATTGTCCCCATCTCAAGCCTAGCCTCAACCACTTGCTTCATACTTCAAGATGTCTCTGACTCCCAGCCTGAAATACTCTGAAAATGTTTTGGATGTTTCACTACTTCCAGGTACCTACAAGTGATTAAGCAGTGGATGATAAATGGTAGATTCATAGAGGAGGGGGGTCCTTTAGTACTGTTTTTCAGTTCCCTGGACAGCCTCTCTGTGTTCTAGGAAAACATTTAAGCAAGGTATGGCAAGAACAGAAGCCAGATAAGTGTTACCTGATTAAGGAGCCAGGAGATGATGGCAGATGATAAGACATGCCTACAGATGCATTTCCATAGTATAGAGTTCCATGGTACAGAAAGAGGAGAGATTGCTTAAGCAGAGCAAAGCCTAGAAAGATGCTCTTCACCAGGCCAGCAGGCCAGCACAGACAAAGGGTGTCTTTACCTCTGAGTAAAGAGATATTACAGGCCAAAGGCTACTATCACTCATACTGACAGGTACAATTCAAAAGCAATTCAGAAGGCCTACTAATATTGAACACGACTTAACCTAAACAATTGAATATTGATTCAACCGTAATTTTTGGCATGTCCTTTTCCATCTTTTATTTTATTTTCTAAAGTATTCCTAACTAAATGGCCTCCACAAATGAACTTATCTCAGATTCTCTTCTTTAGGAAAACCTTGGCAAAAAGTGTCAAAAACAAAATTCACCTTGCCATGACATCTACAAGTCATAAGGACAAAGAGTAGGAGGAGCCCCTGCCATTGAAGTGATATCCAGAAATGGAGCACACTAAACAAAGGAGCCTGTAACACCTGTATTTGATAGCTTGCAATGACTATGGAAGATTGGCTGGCTCCAGAGATGGTTTTCTATTAGATCTGCCCTTGACAAGAGTGAGCAGGATACAGAAGAACACCCCAGATGAAAACATGACAGGAATGTCTCCTCAGCAAGGGTAATCCTTTAAAATTCTGAGGCACAGGCTGGCTTATGGTGCACTTCCATTACACATCAGCAAGCTCCTGCTTATCATTCTGCTCCTGCCACGAGTTCAGATTCCTCACTGTCCTATGCAAGTTGCCATACCCACATAGTGGCCTATTTTCCTATTTAGTTGGTAATCTTGAGATTTAAAAGAAATTTTTTTTAAACCTTTGCTGTTTATTCACTACATTCTTGAGGGAAAATGGCAAGAACCAATTTAGAGACAGGTGTCTACTGTCTCAGTAAGTGAGAGTTTATGTATGCATTATAGTTTAGTCTAACCGTGTAAGCATCCTACCACTAAAGACAACTGGAATCTGTGATGCTCTCTAGCCTGAAAAAGTCTCCAGGCTACCAAGCCTTTCACCGAGGGAGTTGGGAGAGAATAAAATAGGTGAAGAGTTTGGTTCTAAGTAAGCTGAAGCACATGGATAGTGGTGAAGGAGGCAAAGGTTCATTTAAATTCTTCTGTAGCCTGCTTTGTGTGGAAATGTGTCTCAGTTCTGCTAAGAACAATTCAGGTATGCTTGGTAAGCCAGCATTTCTTTGTGCTCATCCAGAAGAAGATTCTTATCCTCCACAGCATCAGAGAAAACCTGACTAATCGCCTGGCCCAGGATTAAATTGAAAGGATGGGAAAGCTTCAAAGGAAGGCTTCTCAGATACAAAATGACTCCTAAACAAATGCAAGACATTGGTTACAAACTATTGCAACTCTGGGCAGTAAAAAAAAATGCTTGGGGAAGGTATGAAAGAGAGACAGCCACGGTGAGGGGTGTAGAAGCTTCCTCTCATTTCGAGATCCAGCAGAGAGAGCAATGAGGACAAGGCCTAGCAGCTGAAATTGTCCCCTTTATGGTTTACCCTATGATGATTGTCTATGGACCTAACCTAAGGTTAAGTCATGAAGGTAAAATCTACTCCTTGGACTAGGAAGGAAGAGCTTATATCAGAATTCCAGTGTTGTCACCCACAAGTACATCTCATTAGGACTTGGGAGGACAGAGATGAGCTAGGAAAACCAGATACCAAGACTGAACAGAGGAACACTCATGCATGGTTTAGAAGTGAAGGCATTGGATAGGTCTCCTGGAGCTTATTCAAAACTGCTAATGACATGTAAAAGACCTACAGGAAATGAGGTCTTCCGTAACTTCCCTGTCACAATTCTGAGGAAGGAGTCAGAAAGCTAACAGCAATGCTGAAATTGTTATAGAGACCAGATATATCACTGGCTGGATCTTTCACTAGAGTCATGCATCTGTTCAGACTGCTGGGGGCTTCAGCTACAGTCACCTTCAGGCACAAGTGACTTTGGTTTTGAATTCACAGGTAGAAAGTCCATTGATTAAAGGACAGGAAAGGAGTTTTATTAACATCTATATATGTGCATTAACCAACCACTGCCTAATGCCAATGGGACTTGCAGCAATTTACCAGAGTACCTGGACTAGCAAACACATGACACCAAGGTAACATATGGAACTAACACTGATATAGGCTTCCTACAGTTGTGTTCTAAAAGAAATAAGACCTTAAATTTGTCTCAGGCCAAGGTTTATGCCACAGACATTCAAGGTGCCCAGGGAACTGGATTTACATGCTCACATTCTTCCAGAAAATAATTGGGATAACTTTATTTAATAGTTGACATACCTCTCACCTTATTTGTTGTCATGAAGAATAAAAACCAAAAGAATAGGAAGGGGTAAGAAGAACCTTCTGAAAATTTCCTACCTCTTCAAACTGTAATAACAAATCAGAATAAGTAGCTTATACAAGGGAGCAATTATAGGAAACCAAAATATGAGTTAGCCTCTAAAGCTGGGTGCAAAAATGAAGATCGTAGATCATTCACCATGATTATACATCCAACACTCAGTTGAATAGGTATACCTCCTTCCATGGGTCCATGACTGAATGTTTGGCATAATCTTTTGTGAAGTCTATCCGCAGAGTTTAGTTGTACCAAATCCTTCACACCATAGAAACTAGTAGTATTTCTCTCAACTATAGTTGTGATCTACTATAGATGTAAGTTTGCATTCTACATTAGTTTTGTTCCAATTTCTGTGATAAAATATTCCATTAAAAGAAACTAGAATGAGAAAGGGCTTATTGAGACTTAGAGTTCCTAGAGTTCCTGAGAGAATGTAGTACACAATTGCTGCGAAGGAGCATGAGGATGTCCTGTCACATTGCACTGGTGGTCTAGAATCTGGGAGGAATGCAGTAATACATGCGTAGCTATACTTACCTTGTTTTCTCCCCTCTTACCTCCTTCTGAGGGAATAGTGCAACCAAGAGTGGGTGGGTTTTCACATTAACATAATCTAAACAATTTCCACATACAATCCCACAGACAAACCTGATCTAAACAATCCTTCATTGAGACTCTCTTCCCTGGTGACTCTAGATTGTGTCAGGCTGACAAAACCACAGTGGGGTGACTAATCATAACTGATATATCTGAGGTGCAATTCCTATACCAAAGGGTCAGGGAAAATTACCTAAGAATGGTAATATTGAAAGAATCAGAGGCCAAGGATACCTGGAGCTAGATGGTGACACCAGATGTGAAAAGAAAAATATAATCATTAAGTCTCAACAATATGACTGCTTTAAAAAGCAACATCATGGGAGCAGTTGAAATGCCAGTGTAGACAAGAGAATTAACACATGGTCTCATTCCTAAATGAAGATCTACAGGTGAGAACTGAAAAAGGAAGAATCAATTTTCAGAGGAACAAGCTCCCACATAGGTTATCCAGTCCTAAGTGATTCTCTTGAAACATGTACATCTGAGCACCACCAATTGGACTCAGTAGTTCATATATGTTTGTGCCTATATATGCTGCAATATTGAAAAATTATTGTGAATTTGAGAGGGATGGGGCAAGAGAGAAATTGGAGATGGGGGAGAGGACTAGAATGTTGTAGATATCATTTTCCTGCATGAAACTCACAAAGCATTTTAAAGTTCCTTGTAGACTAACTGTCCTGTTAAGAATACATATAGAAAACTGTAGCAACTACTTCTGGGAAATAAAATTAAAGGTAATAAAAGGAGAGATAATAAGAGGAAAATAATGTTAGGGACTCAAAACTCTTGAAACATGCCTAGAAAAGAATTTGGGTACACTGAAAAGCTGCCCAAAATGTTCAGTTTGGTTGGTGCTAGTAATGGATACTATTGGAAAATTGGGATTTTTAATGATGGCAAGACATGAAGCTGGTCCCAACACTCGTGAGTCCCACCCTTACAGTATAACTATTAACCACTCTCTTGATCTAGCATATTTTTCCTACAAAACAGACTCCCAAACTCCTGTGGAATTGCCATGCACAGAGTCACATGGAGGGAAAATTACAGTCTATATCTCTGAAAGAGTAATGTAGGGTTATGCAGATAAAGTTCCAAATGGCAATGCAGCCTAAGCAAAGACCTCAGTAAATCACACATGTCATTCTGGAGCTGCGATGGTCCTTTGGCATTCCAAATGTGATCCTAAGATCTATGATAGCCTTTGGACGTGGCTCTGCGTAATTTCTTTTGCTGAAATCAGTGGCAGAGAACTTAGCTGAGAGCTGTCAGCTATAAATTCTCTTAGCAGCTGCAGAAATGTGTATTCTGTTCTAGACAGTTAGCAGCTGTACCCTGAAGCATTACTAAGCATTGGACCGTTGAGAGCCAAAGAGAATGGCTAGATTCTAAAGAAGATAAGCAAGAGTCATCAACAAACCTTAGTGCATCAGGGTGGTCATTACCAAAAAACAGCCTAGAGGCGGGCCCAGAAAGGAGCTTTCTGAGAAACAAGTATGACTACTGAGTATATTACGCTTATGACCTGGAAAACTTCCTTCCACCATTTGGCTCACTGATACTTGATAGTACATGTAATAAAAAATAGGAGGTTTCAAAGTGCAATTATAAGTATACAGTACTTAATATTTATGAAGCATACAGGGATATTACCACATAGTAAGTTATAGACTCACTTACTAATTAATAAAACGAGCTAATCAATAGCATTTAAAGAGACAATTAAAAACAAATGCAAAAGAAATATTCTTATAAGCAGGTATATAGATAGCAAAGGGTAGGTAATATTGGATTACACATGAAAGGTAATCATTTTTCTAAATGTTGGGTTACTAATAAAATTGAAGTTTGACATACATGAGAATTGGAAAATTATAAAACTGCCTAATTGACTTTAAAAATAACAGTTATTAATCATTTAATTTTACAAACATAATATTTAAACTTAATATTTACACATAATAATAGTATATATTTTATATGTAATTGTGATTCATACTTCTGTGTAATTGTAATAAATGCGGAGGCTGGAGAGATGGCTCACTCCATGATTAAGAGTGTTTGCCGCGCTTTGGTCCTCAGCATCCTCATCAGACCACTCACAACTGTCTGTTATTACAGTTTTAGGTGACTTAACACCCCCTTTTAGCCTCTTTTGGCATTTGCACTTTTGTGAATACATTCATAACACACAGAAAATACACAAATACTTAAAAATAAAAGTAGAATAATAAAAACAAAAAGTTTGCATAAATGTTCCTTTTATCTCCCAAAAGGAATAACTCTCATATTAAGACTCATCCAAAAACATGAAAAGATGTAAACATATCTTAGAGAACAACAAATAAAAAAATCTTTGAAATGACAATGAAAATTGTTTCAACTATTTAAAACTATTCAGAAAGCCTGCTTTGTCTTCACATATATTTCTTATTTGATCACAGGATAAGAACTTCTTATACAAATATACTGGCAGGTGTTTTGTTGAACACATTCAATGTCATGTCTACCGCCATTCATGACTTGATCAATCTGCAGTCTCTTGCCCTTCTATACTGTATTCCCTATCGTGAACACTGGCACAGTTGGCTGGAAGATCTCTTTTCTCATGTCTCAGCATTCTGATTTATTGGAAATTCTGGTCTCCAACCGTTTTTCTCATTTGTAATTGAGTAACAGGTTTCAAGAGCAAGTTCCTCCTAGGGCATACAGTGTGACAAATGGCAGAGACATTATAGAAAAAGGATATAATATTCATTAGTAGCAGACGCTCTTGGATGAATTCCCCCAAAATAAGAATAAGCAGTAAATAGCTGAAATGTAGAAGTTTCCTTATTTTTATAGCTGATTAAAGTAACACCTCATGCTAAGCCTGACTTATGACATTTAATTAAGGGCATTCCACACATCTCTTTCAGTGAATAACTAAATATATCAGACCTTCTCATGTGTCCAAATCTACAGTCTCACATGCATGTGTATAAATACACATACACAGAGAGAGAGAATAAAAAAGGTATTTGCTTCCTGGTTATTAGTAATACACTCTAGATTAAAACACAAACTGCTTTTAGATAATTAATAATACCATATGATATGGTAAAGATGAACTGTTTGATTTCTCAGGATCATAAATATATTTTTTATTACTGAGAAGTTACAGGTATTGTCCTCAGAAATATATACTTATACATGACAGTGACTGCTATTCTATTAAAATGCGTGCTGAACAAGTAACTGAAGCTCAGGAGGGCAGGGAAATGATTAAAGTTGATATTCATTTATTCACTAAAGATGTTTTAAGGGATGGTTATGAGGTATTTGGCATGTTTGGGGTTGATAGTCAATGTGGTTTGAATGAGAAATACCTCCCCACAGGCTCATGTATTTGAACACTTGGTCCTCAGTTGATGAATACTGCTGAGGGTAAATTACCTGCTTAGGAACTCTTTTTTTCTTTTTTTAAAAATTTATTATTTATTACAATATATTCACTTTGTATCCCAGATGTAGCCCCCCCCTCATCTCTTCTCAGTCTCACCCTACCTTCCTTTTCTCCCCTTATACTCCTCCCCCATTCCACTGATAGGGGAGATCCATGTCCCCTTCTGTCTGACCCTAGCCTATCAGGACCATCAGGTACCATCAGGACTGTCTGCATTGTCTTCCTCTGTGGCCTGGCAAGGCTGCTCTGACAGGCGGAGGATTTCCACTTAGAGATCTAAAAGAAGCAAACAAACAAGTTCCCATTAGTTTGTTTTTGAGTGTCCACATTTGCAAATCTCTATGATGGTAATAAGGAAGGGTTTGTGTGCTGAGTGATTCTACCACTCAAGACTGAGCCGCTTTCTGCTCTATCCAGAATGTCTTTCTATTCAGAGAATCACATGTGCCAAAGTTCCAGGGACTGAATCATTTCTCCTTGCTCCATCCGATAGAGCTGGCCTGCCAGACAGATGGCAGTGTGGTACTCTAAAGTGCCTTATTTAGGACAGTCCGTGGTTAGTGTTGATGTACACACTTCAATACCTCATGCTACAACAACTCTGGCTCTGGATCAAATGAGTTGAGAGTGGATTTGTACTTTCCTTCAAAACAATTATGAAGCTGTACCACTTCTATTCCAAACCCCAATGCCCTCACCTTAAAAGCAGAAATGTATCTTCCTGTTTCATTCTTGGGAACAGTTTCTCTTGAGTGTTTTCTTATAACACCTTATTGAGTTCACAGAACACTAAAACACTTTCCAAGGCATGGAGGTTGCTGTCTTCAATACAGTTAATTCACCTTCTCAGTTCATACTGGATATTCTTGTGCACAGTAAAGTTTATATGAGTATACACATCAACAAAGCAAGGTTTACACAGCGAATTAAGTCAAAGCAACGTCCTAGGAAACCCATGCCATACTCTGATAGCAAACTTATGCACAGTTCTCCTTAGGGTTATGTTTGAGCTACTCAATAGATATTGATTCCCTCATGAAGGCCATATTTATTTCTGTAGAATTAAAAGCATCACCTTGCTTCACATTTTATCACACACACACACACACACACACACACACACACACACACACACACACACACACACACAAACACACCGAAAGAGAGAGAGAATTGCTTTCTGTGCACTTGTTACAGAATTAGAAAAATATTTACACATTTAGTAGAAGAAGGGTTGTGGAAATTTATGACTGGAGATTTTAGATAAAGACTTGATTTAGAAAAGTTTCTGTTAATTGATTTAAGTTTGTGAAGTTCAGCATTTGTTGATAGGTTTTGCTGAATGTGTCACCTTCTCCTTTGCAGTGCCTCTGCCTTTGCAAACATAAGCATGACCTGGAGGTCAGTTTCTGTGCTTGTACCTGGGAAGAGGGATCCTCCCTGAGGTATTGGGTGTATTAAACTGGCCTGTGAGTGAGTCTGTGGAGGCATTTTCTTACTTTTTAACTGATGTAGAAGGGTCCAGAAAACTGTGGGTAATGCCATCTCTGAGCAGATGCACCTGGTTTGTATTAAAAAAAAAAAAAGCAGCATTCCTTCAGAGGTTTTTATTTCTGTTCCTGCCTCCAGGTTCTTGCTTCTTCTTCTGCCTCATTTCCCTCTGTAATTGACTGCTATCAGGACATGTGAACCAGATAAACCCTTCCTCTCCATGTTGCTGTTGGTCTGGGTGCTAACAGAAACAGGCAGCAACTTAGAACACCACCATCAGAGCATATAGAAATACTAGATGTTTGCCCTCTCTTGTTAAGAACTCCTCTGCAGAGAAGTAAGGGAACTCAGGTGGCATATAGACTCAACACCTGTGCCAGCAGAGCCACTTGCCTGCACAAATAAACTGAACTAGGTAGTGAAAGTTTCAGAACAAATCCACCACTTCATGCCTGAGAAGGCAATGGTACTTTCGTTTTCTTTGCTCTCATGATGTGGGTCAGAAGACCTGAAAATAATCGTGTTTGTATGATGTTTCATTTAAAGCAAATGCATGAAGGAAGATATTTCAGATCTAATAGTTACTTCATACTTTATCTCTGTTTGTCAACTTCCTATTCAGTGCTAGAACCCATTTTTCAAAAACATTTAAAACATTTTCTCATCGTCCTGTAAAGACATTATCCAACAAAGAAAAGCTGGAAATACATTTACTACAATCACACCTGAGCATATAAATGGATGTAATTAATAGTTGGTGATTTCTGTAGATGAGATGAAGAAGAGGAAATGCTAAATTCCAGCGTACTCATTTGAGGAGTTAGGTTTTAGGTTAAAACTATTAACAAAAGCTACTCCAAAGAATCACTAAGGGTGTACAACATACCATTAATATTCTAAAGTTGGTCCGTGATTTCATAGGAGAGAAGACTCAAGCTCAGGGAGATACTGAGAGTGACTCAAGGCTATCCTTGGTGCATTGATTGGAATCAGAATGTTTCTGTTGATATTTCAGTCTCCTGTTTTTCCTTATGACTTTAAATACATTTGGACCCTTCCAGATTCCTGGTCAAGTATGCAGTAGATTTAATTCATATTAATGAAATGGATAATGGATGCTAGGATGGTGTATGTTGACCAAACAGAACAAAATATTCATTTTTAAATCAAATTAGTCATTTTTAAGTTCTTTGTGCTAGACAGGTTCAAGCCTGAAAGAAAAAAAGGGATGGAGATTCATTCACATTTTATCTTAAGTGAGCTTATGATCTACGGGGTAAAGAGATCAAGAGGGTCAAATGAATGGATGCTATGAAATAGCTATTTTTCTTAACCAAGTACATGGCATGGAATTCTGGGAGAGGGTTTCTCATGTAGGAAGGGGTAAGTGACATCATGTTTTCATTTGAATGTTGCTAATGTTATGGCAATTGGTTAAGAAGGGTTCTAGACACTTAGTCTATTTAATCTCCATGTGAAGGAGACACAGAGGAGGCAGAGAACTGTTGCTGTAATTAGGCAGTTTTAGCTCTGAGTGCTTTGGTGCTGGCAGAAGTATTAGAAAAAGCAGCTACACAGGGGCAGGGCAAGCGCAGAGAACTGCTGGGTTGTGGAGCCTGTGTTCTAACAATGGCCCTAACAATGCCAGTGGGGTTCTCCAGTGGCATGAGGCAACACTTTTGACTAAATGCTGAGGGTATAGTTCTGGGTTGTAACCCTCCCTAGCTGACTAAGGGAAAGAACAATGATACTGTCAGGGAGTTGGTAGGGCCTAAGATGTCTTTTAAGTTTAATGGGGAGCAAGTGTAAGTAGGCTCTGGGAAAAGAGGTACATTGCTGTCTAATCCAGGCATTTTCTGAAGTGTATTCTGCACACAGAAGATTGGTAAGAATTAATCGTACTGTTTTGATGAATTAACCAAATATGGGGAATATTTAAATGGTAGGATGTGTTTATAAAGGATAGTAAAACCCTTAGTTAACGACACAGGAGCCTTACAGGGTAAACCTCCCAAAAAAGGATGTTAAAGCATGATGTAGACAATTTTAAAAATAGGATGATATGTGTGTGCATGTGTGTACGTGCATGAATGCATGTGTGTACAGTGTCTGTGTGCATGTGTGACAGAGAGGTAGGGGATAGAGGAATCCTTGCAGTGAACTTCAACAATATTTAAGGAACAGCTTTCTGGTGAAGAAATTTTGGTCTGTTTCTCTTGCCAGTCTCTATGGATCATGGCCAGTGTGAATATGACCGAATCAAGGGTTATGATGTGATGTTAAAAAAAATAAGGTGAAAGGGTGACTTGGAAGCTGTTGAAACCTGGATGTAGTATATTAATGCTCTTTGTATCTTTATAAGACTGTGTCCATGTTGGTGAGATGGCTCAGCAGATAAAGGCACCTGCTACCAAAACTGAGGGACTGATTTCAATTCCCAAATGGTGGGAAAAAAAAGAAACACTCCCTCAAATTGTCTTCTATCTTTCCCATCTGCATTATGTATGCGTGTGCCCATACTCACCCTACCCCATACATAAATAAATACAAAAATACCTTGTAAAAAGTGTATCTGTCACCTTTAGGTTTGCAAGAGGTCATGTCCTTGAAAAATGTTCTGATTAAGTGCCTGTTCCTACATATATTTAATTTTGGAGCTATACAATTTTCTTTCTCAGGCATAACTTGGATTATTTTATGACTGAATAATTAGTTATTTCTAAAAAGCCAGTCATTTACCTAAATTCTAGGGTTGAAGAGATCCCTGGGACATTGGATCAGGATACTGAGCCACCGTGCAAATTTGCTGATAGTAGCTGTGTTTCTATCTGTGGCTACCATGTAGCATGTAAACCAATTACCTTGTTTTTTCTGGGACTCCTGCTGCCACTACAGGAAACAGTGGGTCTTCTCAGGAAAGTAAGCCAGCTCCAAGTTCCACTCACAGCCATATTCACATAGGCCTAGAACATGTTCTCATTACCAGAGATTCTTCGGTGGATCTTGTAGGTAGAGTTTTCTTCTCCTCATCCCCACCTTCTTCTTCCATTCATTATTTTCTCATCTTTATCCATTGATTTGTACATTGAAGTGCCCCACAGAGCACTGGAACTTGGTGGTGGTACTTCTGAAAGCCTTGGAAGAAAGTTTAAAGACTCTGTAACTAAAATACCAAATCTTTGCCTTGAAGGCCAATTAGTAGATATGGGTTGAAACGTTTAAGTAGTTCTTTATTCAGAGAGACAGCACAGGTTTTTATCTAAGGAGCAGATTATTATCTTTAAAAAGACTGACTTACACTTCACCTCTAGCCTACAGACTTCAGGAGGGGTGATGGCAGGAAGGCAGTCAGTCATTGTTGTCTCTCTGGTCAGAAGTAGTGAGCCACATTTCTGCAACACTATGTGCTTCTTTCATTATGCCTTACACTCTTCCCTCATTCTTTGTGTTAATGGGCTCAGGCACCAAGCGTGTATTTCTCCTGGGGCGTCTGTGCTTCGGGACTTTAACAGAACAAATCATTGACAATGCATCCATTCTGAGCTATTTACAATGTTCGTGTGGTAATTCCTTTTTGCAATATAGAAAACAAACATGTCTTTATAATAGTGAATATAAAAGAGCCCTCTTGTTCCCTCTCAACTTGCACATTGCTAGGCAGAATCCCCTTGAGCATGCTGCCAGTATGCAAGCCACAGTTTTTCAAATTTTCATTATTCATGAAATACCCAAATCTCTTTTATTGCTACCCAAAGTAATGATTTTTACTTATATATGAAGGAATAAAAGAGTGGTAGTGTGACAATATTTCGAATAATTAACACGTACTGTGAAGCCTAACGATCAGCCTCCCTATTAAATGGAGGGAGAAAGAAGACATTCATAACATTCTCCCCACAAGACTCTGATGCTTCTCTTAGAATTCAGGCAGGTTCTCATATATAGTTCATTGATAGTCTGTGTTTTCCTGATTTACTCCTAAAGCTGGTCAGATTAGGCAAAGATTCAAGAGTCCTGCTGATCATCCGGGCTACTTACAGTGACCCTGGACTCAGACAAGAGAGGACTTCTCAGTAAAGACTTGGTCAGGTACAAATAAACTGTCAGAGAAACCAGAATTTACCACGGATGCCAGATGTTAAAATCTGACATGGTTCTCAGTGGATTTCTTGCTTATTTCTATGATGTGTTTTTCTCAGAGAGGTATCTATAGCCTACGACCGGTAGCCCAGGTTTATATTCTCAGCACTGGGCTAAGGAGGCAGGAAGATTCCAAGTTTGTGAGCATTCAAGTATATAGAGGCACAACCTGTCTTTTATGTTTCCAACTCCAGCTCTCAGAACTGTTTATGTTTTGCTTTAATATCTAAAACTGGTCAGAAAAGCATCTGGGAAAGAAATATGTGCATAGATCTCTCCAAATGGGTAAAGGATGTGAAGATACTTGTGTCCCTGTAAATGCTCATCAATAGGTGATCTCAGAAAAAAAAAGCATTCAGTAATCAAGTAAATAGGATTTCCTATACATGGACAGTCATTTTCTTTCCCCAGCCATCCTTGTCATTGCCCAATGGGCCCATGAGCAAAGTGGCCATAATGGCAGAGATGGGGGTTATGCTTTTGCTTGACAACATGGATTTTTACCAACGTTGACAATCAGCTGCTGCAGATTGTCCCATCTGCCAGCAGCAGAGATAACACTGAGGCACAGACATAGCACTATTTTCTGGGTGATGTTGGTATAATGTTCTTTCGGAAAGTATACCCTTGTTCCTTCAAATGTTTATTTCTCTTCCCCACTATCTGGTTTCAATCCAGAGATTGCATTGTGATACTTATTCTAAGCATCACCTGTCTCAAGTTTGTGTAAACATGACACCATTTGTTCTCTAAATTGTCAATTAAAACAACCAAACACAATGTTGAGTAATGGAGAAGATAGGATAGGACATCCTGGTTCAGAGTGGGAAGAGAGGAAGGAAGCAAGAGGAAAGGAAGGAGTAGGAAGGAGGAGAGGGAGGAGCATGAGGAGAAGAAAGAGTAGGAAGGAGGAGAGAAGCTCCAGGAGAAGCTGGAGGAGAGGTCTTGGAATAACATGGAGAGATGGACCAGACCTAAGATATCACTAAAAGCAAGTATAATGGGTGAATCTGAATGGTAGGAACTATGCGGGCTTGGAGGTTTAGGATGGAGTAACTATTGCCCAGCATTGTATTCTAGGTTAACTAAATAAATCCTAGTCTTTGGTTGTTTAGGATTAACAACAGCTTTACTAAAAGATAAATCAATAGAAAATATTAATGACCAAATACAACAGGGTGACCTGCTAGTGATCTGATGGCAGGTTGACGACCTTGGGCCACTTTCTCCAAGGAGAGGCCAAAACTTTGTTCTTACTGGAATAAATATTTATTCTGGTTATGAATTTGCCTTTCCTTCTTGTAATGTTTCTCTCAAACCCACCAGTAATGGACTTACAGAATATATTTTTCACTGTCATAGTATTGCTTCTGACCAAGGAACTCACTTCAATGCCAAATAAGTGAGACACAGGGTCCACGATCATGACCACAGAATCCACTGTTCTTTCCATATTCCCCACCATCCTTAATCAGCTGACCTGAGAGAAAGAAGAAATGGCCTTTGAAAACACATTGAGGAAATGTAGAATGGTTAATAGAGGAAGATAGTTATAAGTAGCAGCTAAAGCCATTGTAAAAATGAGGATTATAACTGACAAGTTCATTTCTGTCATATTTTCTTAAACATGTTTGTATAGATGTCTGTGATTTATTTCCTTGATTCCTTTATTATATAATTTAACATCAATTAGAGAATAGGAGTGGTTATTTTATTTAAATTTGAGATGCTAAAAGAATGTTCTTCAGGAACATTCTAAATTTATAATGTGTTTCCAGTTGTATTAGAGATTGTTATACCATGTTAGTCATAATTATGACCTGGGAAAATATATTTAATGAATTTTCTATTGTATATAGTATAGTTTTTTCATGTTAGGTGTAATTGTGACTTTGTTCAATAAATACTTACACGTTGGAAAGTTATATGTTAGGCATAGTACAATGATCTGATTATTATTTTCGTTTGGAAATAAAGCATGACATAATGAGATATAATTTTTGTGTCAAATTGACAAGGCATGAACTTGTGATGGCTATTATTGATTGTCAACTTAACCACATCTGTAATTAAATAAAGCTGAAGTGATTGAGTATACTTGTAGGGTGTTTGTTCTTTGTTTTTGTTTTTCTTAATTAAAACACCTTCTCCATCCAGAAAGGCAAAGAGGATGGACATCAGAAGAAGGAGAAAACAGGGAATAAGTCAGGAGCCTACCATAGAGGGCCTCTGAAAGGCTCTGCCCTGCACAATATCAAAGCAGATGCTGAGACTTATGGCCAACCATTGGGCAGAGTGCAGGGAATCTTATGAAAGAAGTGGGAAATAGTAAGATCTGGAGAGGACGGGAACTCCACAAGGAGAGCAACAGAACCAAAAAATATGAGCACAGGGGTCATACTCCAGCCAAGTACCAAGCATGGAGATAATCTAGAACCCCTGCACAGATGTAGCCCATGGCAGTTCAGTATCCGAGTGGGTTCCATAGTAATGGGAACAGGGACTGTCTCTGACATGAACTGATTGTCCTGCTCTTTGATCACCTCACCCTGATGGAGGAGCAGCTTTACCAGGCCACAGAAGAAGACAATACAGCCACTCCTGATGAGACCTAGTAGACTAGGATCAGAGACTCATAGGCAAACTTTGGGCAGAGTGCAGGGAATCTCATGAAAGAAGGGGGAGATACAGACCTGGAAGGATATGGAGCTCCACAAAGAGAGGAACAGCACTAAAAAATCTCGGCACAGGGGTCTTTTTTGAGACTGATACTCCAACCAAGGACCATTCATGGAGATAACCTCCTGCAAAGAGGTAGCCCATGGCAGCTCAGTCTCCAAATGGGATCCTTAATAAGGGAAGCAGGGGTTGTCTCTTAATGAACTCAGTGACTGACTCTTTGATCACCTCCCCCTGAAGTAGGGAGCAGCCTGACCAGGATACAGAGGAAGACTATGAAAGAAAGTCCTGATGAGACCTGATAGGCTATGGTCAGTTGGAAGGGGAAGAGATCCTACACTATCAGTGGACTGGGGAAGGGCCATGGGAGAAAATGAGGCATGGAGGGAGGGCAGGATTGGGAGAGAATGAGGATGGGGCTACAGCTGGAACACAAAGTGAATAAATTGTAATAAATGAAAAATATATATTGAAAAACATTCAAAGTGGGAAGCTCCACTTTTAATATTTTGAGGTGGGAAATGGGCTGTATTTTCTGCTGGCATCCCATATAAAGACCATGGAAGGATCAAACTTTCTTTCTTTTCCTGCTTGCTTTTGTTCTTGCTGGCAAGTATATTCCTTTTACTTAACTTTGACCTCTTTAGGATTCTGGTATATACTGAAGATCAGCTGAAACATCCAGCCTTATCAGTTGAACAACTGCTGGCTTATTACCTTCCCTTTTTTGACTAGCTGGACTAGAGCTTGAAAGCCATATTCCATTCTAACAAATCATACACACACATATATACACATACATATGTATGTAAAAATTGTATCTTTTACCCTAGAGAATACAAACTAATATACCTCCTAAGTTTTGGTTTTTATAAATGTTGAAATTATACAAAATTACTTATTAAGTTCAGAATTATATTTATGTTTTAATGAACTATTTTGGGACACTAATCACTTTTGTGATTAAACACCTAACACAACATAAAAAGTAGGACAAATTTTACCACTATAAAACACCTGAAATGATATTAATAAATGTGATGTGATGTAAGTACATGATTTGGATATAGTATCTACACTATGCACAGACTTCTAGTTATTTTGTGTAATAGAAGGAATTTAATGAATGAGTTTTTCATGCCAATATTTGAAACTGTGTGGATGTGTTTGAGAGAAAGAGACAGTGGCAGAAGAAAGACACACATACTCACACACACACACACACACACATACACACACATACACAGACAGAAACATGAGAGAAAATGACAGATAGTATGGACTATAATGGGCAGGCTATTGACAAGGATCTTGTTCCTTAATCTTCCAACCTTCCCATGGATGACCTCTCAGAATGCTAGGCTGTGAAGCTGGAGACCATGACATTTCTTCTGACCACTTACTATTTATCTTTCAGGACATATTTTCCTTTGGTGACCTGCATTACTCTATTTTTGTGGCTTAATAATATGTTCAAAGCTAGGTGGTTTATAAGGTAAAACATTTATTTAAATTATAGTTTGGAAAGTTGGAAATCATGTTTGGGTTGCCTCCTCTTCTTGGCCTTTGGTGAGGAACTACTGATGACATCAAATCAAGACAACTAGAAAGAAAATGTGCAAAATATGGTAGAGAAAGTGATGAAAGAGGGGGACATTACTCCTGCATAACAATTTTGTATCTGTGAGATATAACCCATTCTGAGAGACAAGAATTAATCACTGCTTAGAGTGGTCCTATAACCCAGTCATGTCTCCCTAGGCCCGAATGATTAGATCATTATGATTCCACATCATAATACATCAGACTCTCTGCTTCAACACATGGACTTTCTGGGGAAACGCCATAACCAAATCACAGCAGGACCTTTATTATTATTTTTGCACTAGTCCTTGGCAAATCCTGCCCAGTGTGCTGTCAAGAACAGTTTCCAAAGGAGCTGTGCTTTCCTCCCAGAATCAGATTCTCTCAGCAAACATATCCACCTGTTCCTTCCATTGGGAAAGGCCATAAACTGAACTGTTTCATCCTTTACAATTACAAAGCCAAAGAGGGATGTACACTCTAAAGTCTTGTTCACTATCTGCTTGTGTTAAATCCCTTTCTCCTCCCTCAGATTCATGTTTCTTTCCAACAACCCCTCCACATCTGTGTGATGATATTGTTCCCACACACCTGAATGCACTGCCTTGCTTAGAAACATCTGTGATGTGGCTGTATACTTTCTATGAGTTGTCCAGATGTTCTAGCCATCTGCTTTGGCAGAACTGAAGAGAAGCACCACAGAAACCTAAAGGCCACCTCTTCACTGAGAAAACTGAAGCCCACTGCTGAGTTGGTCAGAGCCAGTGCCACTACTGTGTTAGAATACAACTGTAATTCAATACTTCTGACTTATTGCATAGTGAAGTAGTGTGGAGAATTTCTGTTTCTAAACCTAGCTGGCAAATGCGGAGACTGTTGCCACAGTGCATCATTATCCAAGTTCAATGAGAAACTTTAAGAGAAATTGCTTCTTTGTGAGATTTTTTTTTGTTTTCTGATATATTTTGAGATGTTTCATTTGTTTGTGTGTGTGTGTATTTATGTCTAGACTATAATGTAATTATCATAGCTTATCCTTGGCACCAAAATATATACTGGTCAAGGGGTCATTATATATTTTTTTTAGTAAAATAAATTGTTTAGCAAAGATATTATGGGAAATATTCATGGGATTCTGCCCATGAAAAGCAATAAAAACTCACATCAAATTTCTTAAGTTTGTGGAAACACTTCATTATCCAAAGGCAGAACAATAACTTGTGCTCTACTGAGTTCAAGTCTAAACTTTGGGGCCCAGAGTCAGGTGTGATTCTAGGTCCTTACTAACATTCCCACTGCCTCTCACAAAATGGGGCATCACCCCCTTTCTAGTCTCTGTGATAACCCCTGCAGCATAACTATTTCTCCATTTCCTTTTCTCTGTTTCCCAATACAGATCTGTTCCAGTCACTTCCACCATTATATCATGGAGCTCATTTTAATTGGGATCTGTGGGTTTGAGCTGAGAGATGAGAGTCAAGAGCATCTTGTCAGGAAAGAGTGAGAGAGAAGAATGGAAATTCTTCATCATTATATTGAGGAGGGCTGACCTCAGCAAAGCCAATTCTCCCATAAGCATGAGCTAGTCCACAGACAAGCACAAACTGGGAGTCACTTTAATTTTATATGTTTTATATATATTCACGCTCTTGCATTTCTCCTTTATTACAAAAAAAAACTGCTCTATTTTCTTCAGCCTGCCTCATTTTCCTCACCTCTGGACAGGCTTCAACTTTAATAATAATAATAATAATAATAATAATAATAATAATAATGTACTGTCACAAAGAAGGAGCTTTTATCTCCATGTGTTCGTTGCATTGTTTGAGAAACATTTACATAAAAGGTGGAGCTTTCCACAGATTTTAATTTCTGAAAGCATAGTTTGTATAATGTAGTTCCCTTAAATTTAATGACTGTCATGTCAACTGAATATGCAAAAATGTTTTTTTTTACCAAGATCATTATGTTTTTTGACATTATAGTAGCATAAATGTTGTAGGTATTTAATAGAAGCTATGATGTGACCTTGAATATGGACTTACCTCTGTGTATTTATCATCTTCTTCTGATGCTGGGTGATACTATGCCATAGATGAGCATCCAGTCAGCCCAAAATCCCAAGAGAAACAGAGATAAAGTGAAAGAGTCTGATTCGGCTCAGCCCTGACATTCCTCAGATTGGATAGATTAACACCATGCTGAGTTAGTGACATGTTTGACTCATGATATGCTTATAGGAATTAGAAACACATTTGACCTTTAATGACTCCAATTCTGGAACATAGGGAGAAGTAAAATCAGTGAGACTTAACCTAATGTTGCCATGGGGAGTTGGAGGCAAAGTAAGTGATTGAGGAAAACCAGGTGATGGCCTCAGGACTGGCATGCTATGAAAGCACTACTCCTGAATCCTTCATGGAGAAATGAGATGACTCTTAACCCACACTGTCTTTTTGGCCTTTATTAGTTTTGTTTTGTGTCAATTGTTGTAGTTCAGTGTAAGCAAGGAGTGCCACTAGATTGTATGAACTATGTGTGTATGTGTATACTCATAGATATATCTAGCTAGACAGACAGATAGATATAGAAAGTGTGTGTGTGTGTGTGTGCACGTGCACGCATGCACTGGGGCATACCAACAGATCATGGGTTAAAAAAAGAGTCAGAAGTTAGAAGGGCTGGGTAATTTTTGTAAGCATCAGCTCAAAATAACGGATTCGTTGGTGTGCCATCTGTGAGCACACTCTAGGTCAGAATCCCAACAAATGTTTTAGCCAGTTCTGCCACCAGCTTCCTCCTAGAGAAAAGCTAGTGCCCAGCATAATTTCAGGCACCAGACCAGTCAGGATGCCCTAGAAGGAAAGAAAAAGATGTCTATGTCTCTGTGTGTTTGTGTGTGAAATTAAGTGCCTTGCATTGTCTATAAGGAGTATAACCACTGATTTGATATCCTGAGTCCATTTTCTAAATATAATTGAAATTTTAAAGTAGGATTTAATTTTTCTTCAATGCCCTTGACACCTTCCCTTTTTATTTACATTGACAAATGAATCTATGTTCTTCAGTTTGCATCTGTTTGTTTTGGATGCTTCTGTTTCTCTCTTATGGCTCCTGGGATTATAGAGCCTACCTGTGGCTTGCTTGTACCTCTGGCATGAGTTCACAACTCTTGCCAGTGTTCCAAAGAATGTGTTGCTCATATGAAAGCAAAAGTGGCTCAAAGCAATAAAATAGGCAGTCTGAGTAACTAAGAATTATTTTCCTCTCTTTTGAAAACCACTTCTGTGGATTAACTTCATGGTGCAATACTGTGTCTGGCACAATCTATCTTGCATAATAACAGTCCTTCAGTAGGTGATTCAAACAGCTTCTGAATAAGGAGTATTCCATTTCCCTCAGTGTCTGGGCTTCCAACAGAGACATGTTCAGCCAGAAACTGGGGAATAAATATAGCATATTGTTATGAAGAATCTCTTCAAGGCTTATGACTATGCAAATTTATTTAAATATATACATTAGGACAGTGTGGATCTGAAGATTTAAGGGGTCTTTTAAAGTTCTATATGTTTTTAACACCTAGCTATTGCTGATGCAAGTTTTCTTTGTTGAGTTTTTCTCTTTCCAAGAGCTTATTTATCACCTCATAATTATGGTCATTGCCTCATCCAATTTTTAACCTCCCTAGGTGCCTGCACACAAAGCATGATTATTATTATAGTGCTAGTGTTCAAGCTCTGAGTATACAGGGCATTTTTAGAAAAAAAAATCATGAGCATCTCACTTTTAGGATTTTGCAGCATGTATAAACATTTTTGTTTTTCAGCTTTAACTCAGGGATCTCAATTAAAATGTTAATGAGAAAAGACTGGCAGCTCCTGCATTACTTCTGCTACTGAAGGCATGCAAAGTGCCACTAACTACATTAGTGCTGGGAGATATCAGAATTTTAGGGTGGATCAATGGGAACGTTCTGGAGCTAATATGAAAGGGATGAATGGCATACAGGTCTTACAGAGTTGAGGGACAAGTAAAGCTTTCTCCCTCCTGATTCTACTGAGACAAATTCCAGGAGATCTTCAAAATCTCTCTGCTGAGCTCTCTGCTGACCAGTGGGAATTTCAACAAATCAGAAACATACACACGCATGTACGCACACACGCACAGAAGCCCACACACACAGTCAGAAGAGGCATATCATTAATACAACTGTTTATTGCATTCAAACGTTGCCTTTCTTCCTAGAGCCTGCCCTTTTCTCTACCATGTACCACGTCCTGTGTCTAAGAAAATTACTCAGTCTCATGGACTTGTCTCCATACAGTGCACCTACGAAAAGATAGCAGCAGTGCAATCTGTTGCTATTTACGCATGAATTTAATTGCACAGCTTGCAAAACCATTTGTTCCTACAGTAAATGATGTTTACATAATCGTAACATGCTTCTCATTCTACATAATTGACATACAGATAAAGCCAACAGCCTTGTACTAGTAAAGTTTCTGAAAAATGAGTGGCCAAACTTACTGTTTGCTCACCTCCTGTCTTCTTTCCCCTGCTAAACTACTTTTTTTTTCTTTTCTTCACATGCAAACAGGAACTGAGTTACCTCTGCCCTCTTTTGGTCCCTATAGAAGACAACCAGAGTGTTAAAATCCAGATCAAAGAGTCAACCACTGAGTTCAGGTCAGAGACAGCCCCTGTTCCCCTTACTAGGGAAACCAATTGGAAACTGAATAGCCAATGGGTTTCCTCTGAACAGGGATCTAGGTCCTCAAATGTTAAAACTTAAAGATATTCTTTATATACTTAAAGCATAATAGTTCAAGAAAGCCTAAGAGATGAGTAAAAGTGACTGTATCCCATACTTAGTTCTCCAGGAATAATATATAGTTTTTCTATGTATAAGTATCATCTATGTATTTTGATTTGATAGTATGAACTCTGAAGACATCTCTACCTTTGTTCTGTTCTTCACTTTTTTGTCATTCTAATGTTTTTATTTAGTACATCATTTCAGAATTATTTATTTCATTTTTATTTATCTATCTCTGTGTATATGTGGAAATCAAAAAGATCAGATCCCTTAGAGTTATAGTTACAGATGTATTTAAGTGGGTCCTGGGAACCGAACCTGTGAATGAGCAGGAAGCATTTTTCATTGTAGATCCATTTCTCCAGGCTACGCAATACAATTGTTTTTATGTTTGTTAATATTAAAATGATTTACATTTCATTTTCTAATCATGACTATGTCTTTTCTGCTTTGTTTAAATGTCAATTGTGTAGATTGAAAAGAATTCTAGGATTACCTAAATGCTATTTGTTGTGGAAACAAATGGTTTTGCAAGCTGTGCAATTACAATTTGCCATGTGTAAATAGCAACAGACTGTATTGCCACTATCCTTTAGTAAGTGCACTGTATGCAAACATGTCTCCAAGACTGAGGAGAGCAGATAGTGACTGACTGAGGAAAGGACAGACTCTAGGAAGAAAGAATGAAGCCCAGAGGGGGTGGTTTCTGCCCTCTGCTGTACCTGGACTGAGACGCTAGCAAGGAAAGGCTCCACTGTAAAAGTTACTAAGCCTGCTTTTGGCTGTCTACCCATTTTCTGAACTGTACCCTAGAGGCTTGGGAGGTGAATGGGAGAATGAAATACCCCTTCTACTAAGAATGCTGGGATGGGGACGGAATAAGGGAAGCTATAGTGTTACTGAGGAAAATCTGGAGCAGAACTAAACATTCAAACCCAGACTTCATGTTAGATAAATAAAAATCACCTCCTTCACCAAGAACTTTGATATTTGAGTTGCTGTAATGTGGTGTGCTGTAATGTGGTTTGTCTATCTATCTATTACCATGTGTCCACCCTCCACTTGGGCTTTTCTCTTTGTTTATGCTTTTCTTCAAGGGCAAGTCATGTTGGTAATCACCATTGCAAAGTGTCATTACCTAGTTCCACTTATACATGAGAGTAGAGGTAGAACAGATATTCCCTTATTACCTGCCTTCAAGTGCTAAAAGAGTTTCTCCTTAGTTAGCCTCCTTTATATTTAAGTGTACTTTCCATCAGTTTTTGCTTTCAATAATCTGACCATCTAATTTTTAGTCTGGAATAATTTCACCTTCTCTTGGCTCCTTTTCTTCTACAGATTTTATGGTTGTACCATTTCAAGATGTCTTGAGTTGAAGTCTGATAGGTGTTTTTAGAGGAACAATGAGCCTTAACTTACAATCTTCTAGTCTACTCTTGCTCTTGTGACATAAGGATATACATCTATTGCAAGCAGAAAAGGCAGCACCATAGTCTGATTTTTTATATGCTATCTTGAGAATTGCTTCAGCTTCCAGACCTGGAAGCAACTCTCTTTCTTTTGATTACATCTCTCTTTAATGTCTACTGCTTAACTCCAGCCCTCCATCTCCCAAAAAGTTCTACCATTCCTAGCTACTACTTTCATCTATGTAACACATGACATATTTTAATTAGATTTTATTGACATCACTTGCCATATAGATCTAACCACTAGAGTTTGTATAATGGAAGAAAATTTTCTGTGAAAATTCATCCATTATACACACACATGTATACCAACATACATGCACAAAAATATGCACACACACAAACATGTACTGACACATTCACCCAAAATGTACATTAAAGGGAATTAAGCACACAGAGAAACACACACTCTTGCAAATACATTCACTCACATGCATACATGAATACACACACACTAAAAATTACAAAAGCCCATACTCCGTATATAGTATGAACGATATGAATGTATTTGATATTAGTTCTGTATGATGATTCATTCATTCATGTATATGCACATGTATACAGGTGTCCAGATGCATACAGAGTCACACATACAGAGTCATGTGCTAAAAATTTCAAAGAACAGCTGTAGAAGGAATTTTTATTCACCTGTTTCTGTTGTTCTCTGGGAGGTTTCTGCCTCTGTCTGCTGACTCAGGCCTAGTTTTGGAGCTTCTAGACTCCATACAATTTAACCTCTGCCTAGAACTTTTTTAGCCTCTGAAATTTAAGGCTTAATATGTTCACCCTCTCTTGCCCTTACTGAGCTCTACGCTGCTCGTTCTACTTAGCTGTTCTGGCTGAAACTCCTCTCCCAGCTAACTTATTCAATGTCTTCTCTCTTGACCCTGAATTTCTCTTCTGCCTTGCTTCAATCTAACTCCAGCAAGGTCTTCTAATCTTCTGGCTCCTCATTCTCTGGCTCATTCAGTCTTCACCTGAGTTTCTCTCTTTGCAACCTGTATCTTTACTACTGTCCTTGTAAAACTGCTTCCACTCTTTTTCTACATTGCCCCTTAAGTAGCTTCCTTTTCCTTTTCTCTTCTCATGAGAGTTGGTCATATCCTATTCTGTCAATTCTTTCTCTAATTCATCACTGTTTCTGCCACTCAATTAGACATCACTTTCAAACATGGGTGCTTCCTTCTACAAACTAACTTTACCTTCAGTGGGAATAAAGGCATATAACACCATGCCTGAACCTAAGCATTTCTTTACCTGAAACTTGCTCTATACCAGACTGGCCTTGAACTCAGGTACAATTGCTTCTGTCTCATGGAATAAAGGCATGTTTGCAGTCTAGAAGGATCATGGATCTAGAAGGTCTTTGTATGTATACTTTTGCTAGAGCAACCACGTTCTAAATTAATATTCCTTTACAAACATCCATCACTCCTTCACATTTACACATAACTAAGAAAAGTACAAATTATGGCCCACATACAAGTCATGAATTAGAGTAGCATGATTTGAAAGTAGAAGCTTCAGAAATTATTGTCTTCATGATTTCACTGTTTTCTTCTTAGTCTCTCAGCAAGATGTTTCACTATGTGTCTGTTTGTGAACTGCTCCACACACATATCCAAGATTAGTTCTGATCTATCCTAGAAGGCCTTCCCTGTGTTTCTGCCTCCCAAGCTTGGAGGCTTGTAGTGTTATGCATGTAGTGTTCCCTCAGTGTCAAAAGCTTCACTAGAGAGGAAGTCAATAAAGATAATTTGTACTGTCAAGGATATTCACTGAAGAAATGAGAAAGTTTAGGCACTGGGTAACTGTTTGTCTTTGTGAGGTCACATCATTTTACTAGAAAAGAACCTGTTCCTTAATGGGTATTAGTAGATGGGGACATATGCCCAAATCACAGGCATGACTCTTTTTTTTTTACATTTTTATTTTATATTAATCACAGGTTATATACTTTGTATCCCTGCCTTAGCCCCCTCCCGTATTCCCTACCTATCCCCCCTTCCCTCCCTTATCTCCTCCTGCCCCTTTCCAAGTCCACTGATAGGGGAGGACCTCCTCCCCTTCCATCTAACTCTAGCTTATCAGGTATCTTCAGGACTGGCTGCAAAGTCATCTTCTGTGGCCTAGCAAGGCTGCTACTCCCTCAGGGGGTGGGGAGGTCAAAGAGCCAGCCATTGAGTTCATGTCCAAAATAGTCTCTGTTACCCTTACTAGTGTACCCACTTGGGTATTGAGCTACCATTTGCTACATACAAGCAGGGGTTCTAGGATATAACCATACATGGTCCTTGGTTGGAGAGACAGTCTCATAAAAGACCTCTGTGCCCTGATACATTTGTTCCTTGCAGAGCTCCTGTCCTCTCCAGGTCATACTAACTTCCCCTTCTTTAATATGATTCCATGCACTCTGCCAAAGGGTTGGTTTTGTTTCTTAATATTTGCTTTGATACCCTGCTAGGAAGAGTCTTTCTGAGGCCCTCTGTGGTAGGCTCTTGTCCTGCTACTTGTTTTCTCCTACATCCAATGTCTGTCCCAATTTACTTTCTAAGTGAGGATTAATCCTCTTACCCCAGGTCCTCTTTCTTGTTTATTTTTCTTTAGGTGTATAGATTTCAGTATGTTTATCCTATCTTATAGGTCTATATAAGTGAGTATATACCATGTGTGTCTTTCTGCTTTTGGGATACCTCACTCAGGATGATAGTTTCCAGGTCCTACCATTTGCCTGCAAATTTCTCTTAAGTGCACTTCCTTAGGTTGAGCAGAACAGGATACATTAATGGGGCTCTTTCTCTGGGCCTGTGCAGTGTTGTCCTCCTAGGTATAGAGGCATCTCTACTTCTGTGTGAGAAAAATGGGACTTTATTGCAAAGGAAGCATCAGTTGGCTGAGGAAAGAAAGAGAAGATCTGATTCTCCTTAGAAAGGTATTAATGTGCTTTAGAAGTGCTGGAGCTGTGGTAATTCTGAAGACAATTAAATTGAATTGAAATGGCTCCTTGTTTTCTAAAGCCTGAGCCTTTTCCATACAATTCTATAGCACTATCATCCAAATGAAATAAGAATGATGCCAATGGTGCACGAGGTAAAGTTTAACTAACATACCAAAGAGGCTGAGTTGCTGAGTCTGTGTCTTTCCCATTTTCCCAGTGTTTCCAACTTAAAAAAAAAAACAAAAACAAATTATGAAGTTATCTATATCCTATGATTTCGTGGGTGTAGTTGTTTTTATTGGGTTGGAGTTTTCCTTCTAGAATCTTCAGTAAGGCTGAATTGCTGTGTAAATATTGTTTAAGTTTAATTTTGTCATGGAATGTTTTGTTTTCTACACTTATGTTCATTGAAAGTTTTGCTGGGTATAGTAGCCTGGGTTGGCATCTGTGGTCTCTTAGGTCTGCATGACATCTGCCCAGGCCCTTCTGGCTTTCATATTTTCTGCTGAGAAGTCTAGTGTGATTCCAATAGGTCTATATTTATATGTTACTTGGCTCTTTTCCCTTGCTGCTTTTAATATTTTTTCTTTGTTCTGTGTATTTAATCCCTCAACTGACAAATGGATTCAGAAATTGTGATACATTTACACAATGGAATACTACTCAGCAATTAAAACAAGGAAAACATGAAAATTTCAGGCAAATGGTGGGATCTAGTAAAGATCATCCTGGGTGAGGTATCCCAGAAGCAGAAAGACACACTCATAAGTGAATATTAGACATATAATATAGGATAAACATAGTAAAATCTGTACACCTAAAGAAGTTAATCAAGAAGGAGGACCCTGGATAAGATGATCAATCTTCACTCATAAAAGCAAAGGGAATGGATATTGGAAGAAGGAAAAATCAGGAAACAGGACAGGAGCCTACCACAGAGGGTCTCTGATAGACTTTACCCCTCAGTGTATCAAAGCAGATGCTGAGACTCATAATCAAACTTTGGGCAGAGTAGAGGGAATCTTATGAAGGATGTGGGAGTTAGTAAGGCCTGGAGGAGACAGGAGATCCACAAGGAGAGCAACGGAACCAAAATATCTGGGCCCAGGGGTCTTTTCGAAGACTGATACTCCATTAGGCCCAATATAACCTAGGACCCCTGCACAGATATAGTGCATGGCAGTTAGGTATCCAAGTGGGTTTCCTAGTAAGGGGAGCAGAGACTGTCTCTGACAAGAACTCAGTGGCTGGCTCTTTGATCACCTCCTCCTAAGAGGGGGGCAGCCTTACTAGGCTACAGAGGAAGACAATGCAGCCAATCCTGATGAGACCTGATAAGCTAGGATCAGATGGAAGGAGAGGAGGACCTTGGCTATCAGTGGACTTGGAGAGGGGCAAGGAAGGAAATGGAGGGAGGGCAGAATTAAGAGGGAATGAGGAAGGGGGCCACAGCTTGGATACAATGTCAATAAACTGTAATTAATATTAAAAATTAAAACTTCAAAAAAATTATGATTTCCAGGTAGTGACTGGTGTCTTATTTTTTAAAAAAATGTTCATAGTTAAAAAATCACTATAATTTGCATGTGAAAGGAGATAGTTTGTCATTTGCATACTGTAATGAATTCTTTTGAATGATAAATATCAAAGTTTATATACAAATGCATATCACACATGACTCACGTAACACTGACAGATGTGTCAAACACATATATTATAGATTTAGTGTGACTGTTATGTGTACTTCCTGGTTCACCAGGAGCCCTTTTCATTATGGAAATGATAAGCCCATCTTTGCCTTTTCCTATTATCTTTTTGGCCCAAAGAAGTGGGCCTTGACGAGATGAAATGTGTTAGAAATATTTTGTCGGGATCAAAGTAAGAGTTGAAAGGAGGTGGAGTGAAATCTTTGAAACTCACTAAGAAAGAGAAACGGGGGAGGTAGGAAGTAACCCTCATAGCACTGTAAGGTGAGAATGCAATGGCACTGACTCCAGGTACGCAGTGGGTCCTTTGTGAATATTTTATAAATTCTAAGTAAGAAAATAGCAGGATAGGCTAGGGTGTGGATATGGAATGAGGGTGGAAGTCAGCATTGGGCAGATTCTGTTGGAGGGTTTTACAGAATACCCAGGTGCAAATGCACTGAAACAGTGACAATGACTTTGGGGATTTAGGTGAGTTCTGTGCTGAGGGGAGTTCAGGTCAGAATCCTTGGGGACCACTAGAGGAAAACACATAGACAGAAATCCAGAGAACACTTGCTAAGTGAAACCTAGAGAGTAAGGAGATAAAGGTTCCACCTGTTCTTCCAAGTAAAAAGAGCTATAAACAAGATAAATATTTATTATCTACTTTGGATTTGGTGACTTAGAGGTGATAAGGAGTCAGCTTGACCAGTGCTCATCTTTCCTTCCATGGACCATGAAAAGGTACCTGCACATCACTGTCAGGCACGAGAACTTGGGTACCTGCAGAAGTGCACATTGTTTATGTAAAAGCACAAGAAGATATGCAAACACTGTACCATACATATGGAAGAGGAAGTGTCTAGGAGTGAACCAGATTTCATCTGGTAGAAAGGCATCCAGTCAAATAGTGTCAAGACAAGCAGAGTCTTCAGAAGAAAGTCCTTTGCCTCAAAATAAAGGGAAACCTTATTGCTTTCTGCTTATGTTAAGGAGAAGTAAGGGTGTGGTCAGGAACATTTAAATTGCATAAAGTTATTTTTCCTTTTGTGAATCATTTCACATTATATGACAACCATCAGACTTATATAATGTGTCTACATACAAATCATTCCTATATGTTTTTATTTTATTCGGAAAAGCTCAAGGGAGCATAAAACATACACGATCTGGCTGGATGACAGATTGTCCATTTTCTCAGTTCACTTCTGTAGTCTTTGTTAACTTTGTAGTTACTTAGATTCTATTACAGTCTTTGAAAATATGACTGTGTCTGTTTTTAATTAAAATTGGTTCATCAGGTGCACAGCATGGATGTAGAAGTAATAGGGTCATTTTTCATCCTCGACTTGCTTAAACATGTGGTTGGTTTTTGTCCCTAATTGTCTACCAGAGATTGCTGTGGCTACCTTATTATCTGTGTTTTCCTTTTTCATCCAAAACTGCTATCACACATACTATGTAAATAGGAGGATTTTCTTCCTGTGTAATCTATACTCTTGCATTTTGATGTCAAAGACATTAAGGGATTAATAGCATTCATTATATTACGTAGAATGTTAAAGTATTCCTGAAAAATTATAGTTTAATATTTTTATTTATTTAATAAAAATATGTGTTAAACACCAATGGGGGGGGAACACATTGTTTGTGGATAATGGCTTGAAGCAGTCAAGCACCTTAAAAAATGATCATATGTCTCAGTGTCTAACTAAAACGTTCATTAGCCACACCCCCAAATTATGAAGAAATCAAAAGGCATTCACTGAAGGTATGTTCTTGTGCTCCAGATGTACTGAAGACTGCAAGCTTGGTGTCCAGCAGATGTTCAGAATTAGTTTTATTCTAATATTTCTAGTTTCATTCACATCACAAGGGAGAGCTGGGCTGTCAGACTCTTGCCCTGGGCACATCCTGCTGAGGACCATGGTGCTCCATGTGGGCTGAAATGACCAGTGTGTTTGCAGAGTAGATGCTGTCTCACAGCAGTTCTTGCTAAAGCCATCCATTTTCCGCACTTCTTACCTACGTGCACACACAAACACACACACACACACACACACACACACACACACATTACTGCTTGCCTTGTGTTTCTCCCACTTGCTCCTTTTCCTTCCTTCTGGTCCTTCCCTAGTCAGGAAGAATGTTCTCCTACCTATGCTGCCGTTAATGGCTCAGGTCCTGACTTGGTTTCTCGGTATTCCCTATGAGATTCTTCTGCCTTTTGATCCTTCTCCCCATTGTGTGTCCTCCATTTTTACTAATTCCCACCTGTAGCCACTAACCATTTGCATCAACATAACTGAACAAAGGTATCACACATGGCTAGCATGTTTGATCTGACACTACCTTCTTTCCACCTGGATACCTTTGACTCTCTTCAATTTTTATAACAGCCCAGCTTCTCCTGAGTATTGTTGACATTACTGCTTGGAGTAATGTCAACCCTTCTGAACACAAGAGATATCAGGAGCTTATTCATACCCCTCTCTAGCTGGACCCACTTGGTCTTCTGGTTATAAAAGCTAGTCATTTATATTTTTATCATTGCAGTCTGACAGGTCATATGCTATCTAACAATTGTTTCTTTCTCTTTGGCTTCCCCTTTCTCTACAAGAGTAATGTCTGCTCTCTGGAGACATTTAAACCTTCTTGTACACATGGTATGATGGTCACATGAATTTTATAAGGAATATAGTGGCATTGGTTTTAGAATGTTATTCCATTCGCTGAAAAGTCTAAAAGATTCTACTTGTAGAATATGTTTGATGGTTAGTTTGGCTAGGGGCTTGTCTATCTTGTTGATTTTCTCAAAAAACCAGATCTTGGTTTCATTGATTCTTTGAATAGTTTTATTTGTTTCTAATTGATTGATTTCAGCCCTGAGTTTGATTCTTTCCAGCAATCTGCTCTTCTTAGATTTATCTGCTTCCTTTTTTTTTGCTAGAACTTTCAGTTGGGCCATTAAGTTGCTTGTATGAGATGTTTCCAATTTCTTCTTGAAGGCACTTAGTGCTATGAACTTTCCTCTTAGTACTGCCTTCATTGTGTCCCATAAGTTTGGGCATGTTGTGCTTTCACTTTCATTGAATTCTAGGAAGTCTTTAAGTTCTTTCTTTATTTCTTCCCTAACCAAGCTATCCTTGAGTAGCAAGTTGTTCAGTTTCCATATATGTGTAGGCTTTTTGCTGTTTCTATTTTGTTGAGGTCCAGCTTTAGACCATGATGGTCAGATAGGATACAAGGGATTATTTAAATCTTCTTGTATCTGCTGAGGCTTGCTTTGTGATCAACCATATGGTCTATTTTGGAGAAGGTTCCATGAGGTGCTGAAAAGAAGGTATACTCTTTTGATCTAGGATGAAAGGTCCTGTAGACATCTATTAGGTCCATTTGATTTAGGGTGTCTGTGAGTGCCCTTGTTTCTCTGTTTTGCTTATGTCCGGATGATCTGTCCGTTGGTGAGAGTGGAGTGTTGAAGTCTCCCACTATTAGGGTGTTGGGATAAATGTGTGATTTAAGCTTTAATAACGTTTCATTTACAAATGTAGGTGGTCTTCCATTTGGGGCATAGATGTTCAAAATTGTGATGTCCTCCTGTTGAAATTTTTCTTTGAGGAGAAGAAGTGCCCCTCCTGATCTTTCTTGATTAGTTTTGGTTGAAAGTCTATTTTATTAGGTACTAGGATCGCTACCCCAGCTTGTTTTCTGTGTCCATTTGCTTGAAACACATTTTTCCAGCCTTTTACTCTGAGGTAGTGTTTATCTTTGTTGCATAGGTGTGTTTCTTGGATGCAGCAGAATGTTGGATCCTGTTTCCGCAACCATTCTGTTAGTCTGTGTCTTTTTATTAGAAAGTTGAGTCCATTGATGTTGATAGACAATACTGACCAATCCTGAACAGAACACCAACAGCACAGGCTCTAAAAACAACAATCAATAAATGGGACCTCATGAAACTGAAAAGCTTCTGTAAAGCAAAAGACACTGTCATCAAAACAAAACGACAGCCTACAGACTGGGGATCTTCACCAACCCTACATCTCACAGAGGGCTAATATCCAGTATGTATAAAGAACTCAAGAAGTTGAAAAACAACCAATCAAGCAATCCAATTAAAAAAATGGGGTATGGAGCTAAACAGAGAATTCTCTGTAGAGGATTGTAGAATGGCAGAAAAACACTTTAAGAAATGCTCAATGTCCTTAGCCATCAGGGAGATGCAAATCAAAAGGACCCTGAGATTTCACCTTACACCTGTCAGAATGGCTAAGAACAAAAACTCAAGTGACAACACATGCTGGAGAGGTTGTGGAGAAAGAGGAACCCTCCTTCATTGCTGGTGGGAATGCAAATTTGTACAACCACTCTGGAAATCAATTTGGCCCTTTCTTAGACAATTAGGAATACTGACTCTTCAAGATTCAGCTGTACCACCCTTAGGCCTATATCCAAAAGATACTCAAGTACACAACAAAGGCATTTGCTCAACCATGTTTATAGCAGCTTTATTAGTAATAGCCAGATCCTGGAAACAACCCAATTGTCTCTCAGTCGAGGAATGAACACAGACATTATGGTACTTTTACACAATGGAATACTACTCTGCAAATAAAAACGAGGAAATCATGAAATTTTCAGGCAAATGGTGGAACCTGGAAATGATCATCCTGAGTGAGGTATCCCAAAAACAGAAAGAAACATATGGTATATACTCACTTATATAGACCTACAAGATAGGATAATCATACTGAAATCTATACATCTAAAGAAGACAAACAAGAAATAGGACTACGAGTAAGATGATCAATCCTCACTTAGATAGCCAAATGGGATGGACATTGAATGTAGGAGAAAACACTTTACAGGAGATTATTGTACCTGAATAAAAATGTTGAGAAAATATCATT
This sequence comes from Pachyuromys duprasi, assembly GCA_028658305.1. Taxonomy (NCBI): domain Eukaryota; kingdom Metazoa; phylum Chordata; class Mammalia; order Rodentia; family Muridae; genus Pachyuromys; species Pachyuromys duprasi. The sequence continues at coordinate 5,959,387 of CM053754.1, forward strand.
CTAACCTCAAGCTAAAAATTAAGCATTATTTTTCTTGAGATTTGTTTGTTTGGTAAATCTGGAGAAATTCTTTAAACCAGTTTGTGTTTGTAGATGAATTGGTCACATTTGGTACAGTGACATGAAAGGCTATATGTTCATTGCACCCTTTTGGAGTGTTTGCTTTTAGATAATTGCTCTGATCACATTTAATAGGAGTTTAATGCACACTCTAATGGCAGACTAGCACACAAAAGTGCTGCCTAATTTCTGGATAGTGGTCAAGAGACACAAACGTACGTGGAAACTTGTACCTTCCAAATGAGAGATGAGCAAAAGTTCTATCAATGTTAAACTGCATCCTGGAACACTTGTCTGAATACCCTGGTCTTTGTGTCCCATGGCATAGAAATGGGCCAGGGACGCAGGGTTAGAAAAGAAAAAGAGACAACCTTAAGCAAGGGAAAACAGTCCTGAAAATGCTCTTGTGAGTTGAGGGAAAATCTCCACAATACTGGGCCACAACAAGCATGACATTTTGTAGGTCACTTACAGAAATCCTCCCTGTTCCATAAAATTTTCTTGAGTAGAGGTCAAACATACAGGACTAGTGGGGATCAATGTAGAATGAACTGAGGCTGAGGAGAGAAGGCTCTTTCTGTAGGAGTCTTTGAATTTGTGTTAAAGCGTAGTGTGTCTGTCAGGTACTTGGAGAATACTCATCCAGTGAGAACTGTATTAGAGGCTGCATGCAGTTAGAAAGCCTTGGGATCCAGTGTCTCTAAAACTGTCTTAAATGATTCGTGAATCCTATTTTATCCTCTCTCACTTATCTTCATTGTTTCATCTCAACTCCTCTGCATTTCTTTCTTTCCTTCTTTCTTTCTTTCTTTCTTTCTTTCTTTCTTTCTTTCTTTCTTTCTTTCTTTCTTTCTTTCTTTCTTTCTTTCTTTCCTTACTTATTATTTTTTAACAGGATATCTTTTCTAAGGAGACTAGGTGAGATAGGAAAGGACAAAATGAATGTGAGGAGGAAGAGTGAGATGAAACTAGAAACACTTTGTTTGAAAAGAGGGCCTCTGAAAGACTCTACCTAGCAGTGTATCAAAGCTGATAATGAGTCTCATAACGAAACCTTTGGCAGAGTGCAGGGAATCATATGAAAGAAGGGGAAGTTAATATGGACCTGGAGAGGACAGGAGCTCCACAAGGACCAAATATATCTGGGCACAAGGATATTTTATGAGACTGTTTCTCCAACCAAGGTCCATGTATGAATATAACCTAGAACCTCTGCTCAAATGTAGCCCATGGTAGCTCAGTATCCAAGTGGGTACCCCAGTAAGGGGAAGAGGGACTATTTCTGTCATGAACTCAATGGCAGGCTCTTGGACCTCTCCCCCCTACCCCCGAAGGGAGGGGCAGCTCTGCCAGGCCACAGAGGGGACTTTGCAGCCAGTCCTGAAGACACCTGATAAACCAGGGTCAGATGAAAGGGGAGGAGGTTCTCCCCCATCAGTGGATTTGGAAAGGGGCAGGGAGGAGATGAAGGAGGGAATGAGGGAGTGGGATACAGCTGGGATACTAAGTTAAGAAACTGTAAATAATATTAAAAAAATAAATAATATGAAAAAGAAAAGTTCTATTAAGATAACCAATGCATTCTGTGGTAATTAGAAACAAAAAGAGTGAAATTTAGGACTCTCTGGAAACTTTGAAGATGTCCAAAGAGGGTACATCTTTGAGGGGCTGAAAGAAACAGAATTTGAGAGAAATGTTATACAACGAGGTGTGTTGTGTTGCCTTGGTTGTGTCTCAGTAGCATACACAGGTCACCTGATCTTAGGTCATTGTTGGAATTTGCAGGCAGAAGGGGACCATCTTTAAATGCTTAGAATGGTTCTGGACAAAAGATTAAGAAAGCTGTAGTGGGAAAGTTAAATCTATATTGAAAACTCAACAAAAATATTCACAGAGTAGCCCTAATTAATTGCTGGGTTAGTCAGTGTCAAGGGACTTTATCTGCCCTGTATAACAGCCTTTGAAAAATAGTAGCAAAAAAAAAAAAAATCGGTGAAATCTACTTACCGGAATTCAATGAACACAATTAAATTAGGTGTCTGTTCTTTAGAATTCAGCTTAGGTAAGTTGTGTTTAAGGAAAACACAAGTTTCACAAGAGAAAAAAAAAAAGTTGAAGACCTGAAGACATGGATCATTCCCAATTTCAGGAGGATATTTCCAATAGAAGTATAAACTGGTTCAATCTAAATTATTAATAAACTTATTTCTTTATTTATGTACTTACTTGTTAGAAAGTATCAAAAGAAGTCTCAAAATTACATAATAGTTTCTTGTTTTCTTCTAAAAATATTCTATGAACACAGAAAATTAACACATTAAAATTTCCTAAATAAAGCCCTACCGTCCAAAAAAAAGAAAAATAAAAAGAAAAAGAAAAAAAAATGTCCAACTTGTGTTTCTGTTCAAACTTTAAGACAGTGAAGGAGACTTGAGGAGAGTAAATCTTTGTTCATCCAACACATTTTGCCATGTTGACACAGACAACCCATGCTTTAGAGTGTTGTCTTTATCTTTGGTTTGTCGTCAGAGCACACCAGCATCTCATTTTGTTCTTTTGTGCTGTGATGCTTCTGGTTTTCATTTTCTCTTAAAAAGTCTTGACTTTGGGCTGTTCTGTTCGCTGATGTGTTTCTTCCATGTTTCTCCTGCCTTATCTCATATCTTTGATTTCTTGTGAATTCTGAGTGAAGTTAAAATACTTAAAGATGAATTAGAAAGAAATGCAATGTCAAGGATATCTTTGAAGAAACATTTGGTATGGATTTGTTGTGTTTTCAGATAGGGTGTTAATATGTTGTTTTGTATGTCTTGGGATGGCCTCACTATGTGGACCAGGCTGGCCTTAACCTCACAGAAATCTGTATACCTTTGCATCCTGAATGTTGAGGTTAAAGATGAGCCCCCATGAATGGTTACCATTGGTACAAATTTTGGAGAAATTGCTTCAAATAAAAAAAATAAAATTTACAAAACAGTGAACTTGTAGAAAATGTTTGAGTGGCTGAGAAGGGATAGAGTTGTTGCTTACCTCCTCCTGGTCGACAAGGCTGGTGATAGTTGTCTAAGGGAAGGTGGGTATCATCCACGCCTGCTTGTCTGATAGGTCTTAGATGATGGACTTCTGTGAATATAGGCTTCAGCCTAAAGAGGTTCTTCAGTCTTTCAGAAGACCAACTTTGTCTTCCTAGTGCTCTTTCTGACATTATCTGCTCTGGCATCACTTGCTTCTCATATTCTTGATTCTCTACCTTCCTGATATAGGCTGGTCTCTACTATGGGGAAATGGTGCCTACATAGGAATGACTCTTGCTCATTATAGCTACTGACCAGGGCACCACAATCTTTTTGGTCTGACTGATAACCCAGTTAGCTTGAGTTAGGGAGAAAAGAACACTGGCAATTCTGGGGTTCACACTTTACTCCTGGAGTCGTTCCTATGGGCTGATTCTTCCTGTTGCCCACCCTCTTCGGAAGGTTCCTGTTCATGCCCCTGAGAGGTTTCTTACTGGAGCAGCCCTAAAGGTGTTCAGAAATGCCCAGTCTTTGATGATAGATCAGTATTGCAGTTGTATGTCAAGGTAACATACCGAATAGCTTTGGAAGGAAAGGCATTCCCATGAGACAAGCTGATTAGGCAAGTGGCCAGGTAACCAAACAAAATAATTGTTTTTTTTTTTCTGTTTCTGCTCATTTTTCCCCCATATGCTTATAGCTGTTCATCTTCATATCCAACATCTTATGGATGCAATATATCAGAGAAGCCTAGTTATCACCTCTTGTAAAAACAGTCAAACATTCTACCTAAACATTTCATAGTAATAAAAAAACATCTCTCTCAGAAGATACCCAGTAGACATGCAAGATCCTACAGAATACTTAACTCTTGAAGCTGGGAAAAATAGAGGGTGTATTTGTGTCTTCAGAAATTCAACTCTCAGTGATAAATCCTGTTCGTGCCCTTTCTGAAAAGGAACATGGTGTCATTGTATTCCTTACTCATTGTATCTCATTACTCTGCAGAGATAGTAACTTGCTTCAATTGGAAACCACAGAATTTTGCAAACTGATAAGGCTCTTGGTGTCGTTTCTCCTCTGTCACTCCTGTTTTTTGCGATACATGGCCCCTGGATATTCTGATGTGCTGCCTCATGTTTTGCTTAGACTGATTAGGCCTTTGTAATAAAGTATGACAGGCTAGGTTACACAACGATGACAGAGAGTTATTGCTTATGCTTCTGTAAGTGAAAGTCCAAGGTCAAGGTGAAGACACATTGGATCCCTGGCTAAGATCACTTCCTGTCTTCTTCCCATGTTAGTTATCATGCAGGTAAGCACTATTCTCAGCCAGTTTTAACAGGACCTAATCACTCCTTGAGACACTTATTGTAAGCTTTGGCCTGGGGGAATAAGTTCTATAAAAATTGGTGTTAATACAAATATTTACTTCACAACTTTAACCATCCTTGTTGGGATATGGAACAGCATGCATGACCTTCCAGCCTGTGCTGTCCTCAGTATTTCAGTATGCTTTCTCTTCATCAACCAGTGTCTCTTTTTTGTAACCATGACCCCTTGTCGATTTCTGTAAGTAATAACTGAGGGCACTGAGTGTTCTGAAATGTGAGCATCGAAGGGGTGGGGCCATGAGGGCCCATGCGATTTCAGAGCAGAGCACCTCAGTGCTGCCATTGGTCAGCAGATGATTGGCTGCTGGTACTGAATCATTAGTTCTCAGACAATAGAGCAAGCTGTCTGAGCTATCAGGACAATCTTCAGTGAGGTTTTTTTTTTTTTTTTTTTTTTTAATGAGATTCAGTTACCAGACTTTAGGGACAGATTTAAGCGCACATGTTAGAAGTTTGGGTGCAGCCTTCTATTTATCATGTATTTATTGGGGGCTTAACATGTACAAAGCCTTGGGTTCAGTCTCCGGGAACCCCCTCTCCAAAGCATCTTCTTATTTCAGGCATTTCCTCTCATGTTGGTCTACAAAGATTTGAATAATGTGTGTGAAACACTTGCACCCTGCTGAATAGAATTCAAAGAAATATTTTAAATTGTCATCCTTGGTGTCTACATCTTTTCAAGTCCCTTCCTCTTGGCATAGGCTAAAACCGAATAAGATGAAATACTACTCTCTGTCACTTCTGAGTTCAGAAGGGTGATTAATTGCCAGTGAGGAAGAGTCTGACAGATTCAGACAAGTATTTGAAGAAGTAAAGTGAAAGAATGAGGGAACATGAGGTGAGGTAATGCTTTTGAGCCCAGACATGTGCCTCTGGGAGCTGTCATCAGCAAGAAAGGAAATGGGGATGTAGATTCTGAAAACAATTATTTCACAATTGGAGTACATCCCCAAAGGGACCTTGAATGAGATAAATTCTACCAGGAGCCGGCATTTGTTTTCTGACCTGGGGAGCAGTGGGGAAAGAAGTTAGTCAACTCTTACCTAAACACCCAACCCTCAGAAACCAGGAAAGAACAATTCCATTGTTTCTATCTGCTAAGCTTCTGATAGCATGTTTCTCATCAAAAGAAGCAAATATGTCCACTTAACTGAAAAAGAACTGGAAGGATGAAAAGCAATCCCATATTAAGGAATCCAAGATGTTACCCATTCCTCACATTACTACATCTGAGGGCTTGGCTTCAAAGATATGCTTTGGCTCCCAGGTCCTCCACCGAGATTTCAACAGATCAGCAAATCATTTGCAAGTCTGTTTTGTCAGAATGATGCTCTCAAATCCAAGGACACCATGCGGTTGTGCCAGATTGCAAGTGATCCTTTGTCCATTGCGTAGCATGAGGTTCGTTCATTCCCCCTTGAGCTGTGCCTTTAATGAATGGTTTCAGCTAACTCTTGTGTTACCAAGGAGAGCTTTGACATTTTACAGTTCTTTAGTTTATTAAAGAATGTATTTAAACTACTAATACAAAAACTATCAAACCTCAAATCACTGGCTTCACAGACATAAAACAATTTTAAACACTGGTATCAAAGTATGTTTAAAATTTCATAATTTGTCACTGCTTTACACTGAAGTATATAATTATTCCCTTATGAAAAATCAGTTCACAACATATTACCACAAATTATTAGAAGTCCTGTCAAGGGTTAAGTAGGTGCTTTTTGTAGAATCTCACAGAGTTGAAAGTAAGCTGGTTCCCATCTAAGATCAGGATTCTCTCTCAAGGTTATTTAAGCTATGATATAACTCAATTTTTGGCTACTACAGAGATTCATTCAAAAGTAAATATAAGTAAACAAAACTGAAAAGTAAGCAGTTCTCTCAACACTGTAAATGGAAAAAAAAAAGCAATGGCTGAAATTCTTCAAAATTTGTCAGTCTGGTAGAGAGCCTGAGTTTATTTTTTCCTATCGGATAAATCCTGTTTGTTTATTTCTATTTACTTCGGTACCCTTTCTCACCATAAAATGTGCTATGGAGACAGGAGACCTTACTCTGTTCCATGACTGTTGTTCATGGGTTGGGTGTGCTTAGGTTCTTAGGTCTTAGAACACAAGTGTCTCTATACCAAGATTTGTACAGTTTGAAAATGCAGTGTTTCAGATAAAAACACTTATGTCCAAATTACATACTTGAACTTCAAGATAAAGGTGATTACAATCAATTCCTGGCAAAGCCTAATGATATACTACATTGACAAAAGAACCCATTCAGTGCTTCAGATCTTGTTAGTGCTAATGAATGCCCTACAGAAAAGCAGCCTCTTGGATCGTGTGCACACTTAAGACTGATTTTTCCAAAAGGGCTCTGCACTTCTTAAGAGATTTTCTGAAACAAGCTATATTCTATTCTTTGATATGGGTAATTGGTCATTAGCTGATGATCACACTAGCTGCTATTGTATAGACAATTAAAGTTTTTCACATTGTAAAACTTCAAACTGTCAGGAACATACATGAGCAGGAAAGCTAAGGCATTGTAAGAAAAAAATGGAAATATTGTCTCTTTTTACACTATTTATCTAAGTTGTTACAGGAAAAAAAACGTTGCTAAAATTCAATTCCTTTAGCCACTTGTATAGTGTGTAAACTTTATTATTGTGATTATAACCTTGAAAACCACAGCAATGCTAACCAATGGGATCAGGTCGTTCAAAGGCTAAACTAACAGCTAACACAAATACACAAATAGCATAGTATTCTATGAATACTTTAAAGTCTCTTTAAGCTTGTAATATGTTATGCACTCTTTATTATTTGCTACACTTCTAAGCAGAAGAAAGTATCAGAATAAACTAGGCAAACAATGAACAATTTGACACATGTACACTTGTGAACATTCTAATGTCAAATAATGAATTATTACAGTTACCATTTAAGTAGGAATAGCACGTTTTCATTCTATTTTTGTCTACTGTATCCCAAATGATTTCTTAAGGTTTTAACTAATAATTTTAATATATTTCGATACTTCTTTCTGATCTTTATTGCAAATAATTTAATATGTAAAAGGTTTTGAAAAACCTGCCCAGAGACTGAGTGTAGTGCTTGAAAGAGGATTTATTTGCCAGTATGCTGGGGGCTTTAGATTCAATCCCCTGCTCTGTGAAGTGATAAGAAAATCTATTTTTTAATTTTTATTTTATTTACATAAATGACAGTTTATTCATTATGTATCCCAGCTGTAGCTCCCTCATTCCCTCCCAATTCCACCCTCCCTCCCTCTTCTTCTCCTCTGCCACTCCCCCACTGATAGGGAAGGTCTTACTCCCCTTCCATCTGACCCTAATCTATTAGGTCTCATCAGGACTGACTTCATTGTCTTCCTATGTGAACTGGCAAGGCTGCTCATTGCACAGTTAGAGGTGATCAAAGGCCCAGCCCATGAGTTCATGTCAGAGAAGGTCCCTGTTCCTATTACTGGGGAACCCTCTTGGGCATTAAGCTGCCATGGGCTACTTCTTTGCAGAGGTTCTAGGTTATTTCCATGCATGGTCCTTGTTTGGAGTATCAGTCTCACAAAGACCCCTGTGCCCAGATTTTTTGTTTCTGTTGCTCTCCTTGTGGAGTTCCTGTCCCCTCCAGGTCTTACTATAAACCCCTTCTTTCATAACATTCCCTGCACTCTGCCCAAAGTTTGGCTATGAGTTTCACCATATGTTTTGATACCCTGCTGGGTAGAGTCTTTCAGCAGCCCTCTGTGGTAGGCTCCTGTCCTATTCCCTGTTCTCTCCCTCTTCTGATGTCCATTCCATTTGCTTTTCTGAATGAAGTTTGAAGCGTATCCAGGTCCTCCTTCTTGATTAGCTTCTTTAGGTGTACAGATTTTATTATGATTATCCTATATGTTAAGTTCAATATCCACTTATAAGTGATTATATACCAGGTGTGTCTTTCTGCTTCTGCTATACCTCACTCAGGATGATCTTTTCTAGTTCCTACCATTTGCATGCAAATTTCATGATATCCTTGTTTTTATTGCTGAGTAGTATTCCATTGTGTAAATGTACCACAATGTCTGTATCCATTCCTCAACCGAGGGAAATCTGGGTTATTACAAATAAAGCTACTATGAACATGGTTGAGCAAATATCCTTGGTACTCTCAAAGAAACAGAATGGTGGATCAGTGGAATTGAATAGAAGACCCAGAAATAAACCCACACAGTTATGAACACCTGATCTTTAACAAAGATGCCAAAACCATACAATGGACAACGATAGCATCTTCAACAAACGATGCTGCTCTAACTGGATGTCTACATGTAGACAAATGCAAAGAGATCCATACTTATCAACCTGCACAAAACTAAAATCCAAGTGGATCAAAGACTTCAATACAAAAAAAGACACACTAAGTCTGTTAGTAAACAAAAATGCTGAAGAGCCTTAAACTCCTTGGCACAGGAGACAACTTCCTGAACAGAACATCAACAGCAATCTCTAACAACAGCAGGCTCTAAAAACAACAATCAATAAATGGGACCTCATGAAACTGAAAAGCTTCTATAGAGTAAAGGGAACTGTTGTCAGAACAAAATGACAGCTTATGAATTGGGAAAGGATCTTCTATAACCCTATATCTAACAGAGGGCTAGTATCAAGAATATATAAAGAACTTAAAAAGTTAAGTAGCAACAAATCAAGTAATCCAATTAAAAAAATGGGGTATGGAGCTAGAGAACTCTCAATAGAGGGACATCAGATGGCAGAGAAACCCTTAAAGAAATGTTCAATATCCTTATTCATCAGGGAAATGCAAATCAAAAGGACCCTGAGATTTTACCTTATACCCACCAGAATGACTAAGATAAAAAACTCAAGTGACAATACGTGCTAGAGAGGATGTGGAGAAAGAAGAACCCTCCTCCACTGCTGGTGGGAATGTAAACTTGTACAATCACTTTGGAAATCAATCTGGCATTTTCTCAGACAATTAAAAATAGTGTTACCTCAAGATACAGCTATACCACACCTAGGCATATATCCAAAAGGAGCTCAAGATAATTTTTTTAAAGAGAGAGAATGATCCAATTGAGAGCGTAGCTACCTGCAAATTGTCATACCTTCAACCTCAACTTTAGCTGGGGAATAGAAAAAATGAATAAAGGGTGGTCACTAAGGTTAGGGACATTGCAGCCAGTCCTGAAGAGACCTGATAAGTTAGAGTTAGATGGAAGGGGGGAGGAGGTCCTCCCCTATCAGTGGACTTGGAAAGGGGCAGGGAGGAGATGAGGGAGGGATGGGGGGAATAGGAAGGGAATGCAGGAGGGGGCTATGGCTGGGATACAAAGTACATAACCTGTGATTAAGATTAAATAAAAATGTTTAAAAAGGTTAGAAAGTCATTCTCTAAACCTTTATGGAGTCTGCAGGAAGAAGTTAGTTATGGCCAGAAAGGCAAGCAAAGAGAAATTAAATTCATTTGTTTGCCTCTGATCCCCACTGAAATGGATGGATGAGTAGAGCTGCAGGGGCACAAGTCATCTCCTCTAACTACAAGAATTATTTTAAAAACATAAGAACTTACTTTATTTTACAGTTAATTGTAAGCTAGTATAAAAAGTAACGGGTTTCACTGTAACATTTGCATGCACATGCCATTATACTCTGCTTATTCATCCCCCACTTCCTCACTCTCTCCCAATCTTCTTTCTCCTGCATGACTATCTTTTTTCTGTTCTTTTTTTATTTTTTAATTTATGTATTTTTATATCAATCACAGGTTAGGTA